>JAKWJA010002495.1:7026467-7626467 GCA_027704765.1 Solanum habrochaites | reverse complement strand
TCCAATGGGATTTGATTACATAACTAAACATGATGTTAGGTTTAAAGCCTATTTTAAGGTAAAAATGTTCCACTACCTTTGTGTTGTATCTGCATAAACTTAATCTTTTGGAAGTCAAAGTAGGTTCAAATTGAGAAATGAAATATAGCATGAGGGGATGATAGTGGTAGATTTGATAAAAGAAAAAGATATTAATCCTTCTCGTTTATGACCAAGTAATCCCCAAGGACCAACTGCCGCACGGTTTTAAACTTGGTGGATAATGTGCCCAATATGTATTTATCTTTTAGGACAAGTTCATTGGAAATGCTTTCTAAGAGAAGCTTTCTGTTAGTTTTAGAGGTTTTGTTCTGTGCCTTCGAAACAAAGGATCTGGGTGATGCTCGAATTCAGGTTATTGATGATTTTATTCTTACACCTCCACATATGTACTCTGTAGAGTCTGTCTTGTTCCAAAACATTAACTTCCACTGCTCTGTGGTTAATATATGGTTGATATGAATCCTACAGTATATCCAATAGTTCTATTAGCTTATTAGACAAACAAAAGAATGTGTTTTACTTTAAGTTGCCCAGGCTCTCCAAAAATGTTGCAAATCCTGTGTCGTATTCTCCAAAAATGCACTACTTCTGAAGGATACGACACATACCCGATGACATTTTTGAAGAGTCCAAGCAACACATGACTTTTACCTACTTCCTGGTCTAGAAAATGACCTCGGAGCGTTATATGCTCTAAGAAGTTAAAAATGCCTTGATGCTTTTTCTGGTTTAGAAAATGACCTTGGAGCATTATATGCTCTAAGAAGTTAAAAATGCCTTGATGCTTTGAGGTGAACTACCAACAGCTGAGTTGTTTTCATTTCATAATCTGATACTTGATCCTCTATAGCATTCTCAGAGTCCTATCTCACATATTATTTTAATGATTGTTTTGTAGGCTGCAGATTCACAAGTTGTTTCAGACTACGTGCGCTACTTTCTACACCAACACACGTAACCAACCAACTCATCTTGTATTTTTATTCAAATGCTTACTTCCTAGATGCAACTATTATGATTTATCTCAGTAACTTGCAAAAGAATCTCCCCTGATAAGAGGCTATTAACTTTAGCTTCTTCATCAATTCCTTCTTTGTTGGGATTACGGAATTGACTAGTTAACCTATACATACTTTTGAAGTTTGAATGAGCGTGCCAAAATTTACCATCTCGTTTAAACATCAATTTTTCTGAAAATTAGAGTATGATGAAGTGGCTTGTGTTTGTCACTTATTTAGTCAAATTATTTTCAGGATGCACTTTCTAAGGTTGAAAGTTTTTGTGGATGCAGGATACAGCTTGGCCAGCCAGCGACTGTTAAGGTTGCGGCAAGTCTTGTTAGGCAAATATCCTATAACAATAAGGTTTGTTTCTATAAGTAGTATACTATTTCTTATTGTGTTATGTAAAATGATTTCTATCATTTTAAATTTTAAGTTTCCTATTCTCTTTTTTTTGCGTGTCCGTTAAAGATTTATACAAATAGCTTAGCAATTGTGGAATCTCTGTTTTTTTTTCTGTTTTTTTTAAATTCGCTACAATGCAAGTAGTTGTAGCTCTGAAGCCAGGACAAATAGAGACGGGCTTTAGAATTGTACCTGTGTTGCCGTATTCTGATGCTCATTGTGTAATAGAGAGTTTCTCTTTCAATGCAACTGTCTAAAAGAGATTTTTTTTTCACCATTTAAGAATTTTCATCAAAGCTGGAATCAACATTTTCTTGCTTAGGAAGTTGTGAAAACTCAGTGCATCTGTTAGATGCAGTTTTTGTGGTGTAATTTGAGGATTGGATCACCCATTTATCGAATCATTCAAATATTAATGAGTGGTCATGTCCTAAAGAAAGTTGGAATCTGTGAGTGTACCAACTTCAGATGTGTCTTGCTCAAAAATAGATGTGGTAAACCTGCTCAGTGGAAAAAAAGTAAAAAAAGGTATTTTTCAATGCTGAGCTGATGCCATTTAATTTGTTGCTTCTGCACACCATCGGTATTAGGTTTTCGTTTTGTTTTTAGTTATGCAGCTTCCCTACATTATGTGGATGAATTAACTGTCTCTTTTTTTTTTTTGAAGATCAAGTAAGGAATAATTTTATTAATTACAAGATGTGTATCAAAAGACAACCTAGAATAGATTCTAGTTGTTAGAACTGACGTTATCTCTATTTTGTTCCTGGGTTATTTTCCTCAAGCATTGCAAATTCCTTCATCTTTTTGATGCCATTAATTATATTTTTACTCCATCAAAAGAAAAAAAAAAGAGACAACCTAGAAAAGGCACCTATTCCTCTGTGCACCTATTCCTCTGTACAAATAGGAAGAACCTAATGGGTGGACACAAAAGAATAATCAATTACATGAGGCTATATGTGATCATGCTCCATTACTTCTAAAGCTCTCCTATTTCTCTCGCCTTCTTTTTCCGTTGATGGTATGTTTTCCTCTCTGTACTACCACATTTAAAGAAACAATGCTCCATGCTCCACATTGTTCTCTTCATCTACTAAGGCCAGCTGAATCAAGCAACTGTCACCAATCCCCAGCCATGTTTCTGATACAAATTATTTGCATTTCACTGTTAACAAGTATTTAGGGGTCGTTTGGTAGCTGACTAGAGTTATATAGGTATTAGTAATACATGAACTAGTTATGAGGAAATTTATGTATTATTTTATGCAGAGATTAGTTATGCAGAGTTTAGTTATTCCATCTTCTATTCTGCAGAAAATTTTACCTAGATTACCTCATAACTTATTCATGTATTAGTTATGCAGGTTTCTAAATTGTAAACCAAATACCATATTAATTTTATTTATAGTCCTAACTAACTACCAAACATGGTATTATTTATGCAGGATCTAACACTTGTATAATATTTTTCCTAACCAGTACCAAACGATCCCTTAGTGTACACAATCAAATGGTGGTACAAGTCCGATTTTATTCTTCTGTTCTTTCTAAGTTTTCTTAGTTCCATTTCGAGAGATTTTGAATGCATATCATTTGAGAAACCTAATTTATCTGTCCTGTATTTAAAGTTGTAGCCTAAACAATGTTTTAAAATGATCTTTTTAAAGTTCCAGTTTCTACTTATTGCTGAACTTTCCTAGACAAATGAGGTATTTGATAGGAAATAAATCTGGAAGAGAATGTGTATAACTGGCTTTTGTTCCATGGCTTCTGCTCAGCTTACTCTGTATTATGTTACCTGTATGGCTGAATGTGAGCTAGGTTAAACATCACCTTTGAGCTCTTTCTAACTGATTTATGATCTCAAAAACTCAGGCCATGCTTCAAACAGGAATGATTGTTGGTGGATGGGACAAATATGAAGGGGGTAAAATATATGGGGTTCCTCTTGGGGGTACACTCTTGGAGCAGCCATTTGCTATTGGAGGTTTGTTGTCAATCTGTATTGTTGCTTTTCTCATGCATCTACTTCTTCTGGAGCACTTTCCTGGTTAACTGTTTAGTTATTTTTGGTTCTTAAAAACAACTGGAATAGGTTACTTGGTTGTGGTGCCTGTTTCTTGAATGTCATCAACCCAATGGGGTCTGCTTTGCTATAGAATTTAATGAGATAATATCATGGTTATTTTGATTTTGTACAATTGGTGCATTTGATTAGATTTAATTAAATACAAGAACCATCATCATGTCAGGTCTGGTGGCTACAGTGATTTTAATTTCAACATAAAGTAATAGGGTGGTGATGGAATTGGCTACTGACCAAACTCTAAGGTATGGTGATAGTGCACTGGATAGGATTAAAGAAGATGATGATGCCTTGAAAGGAACCTAAGGTTGTTTCCCGTGGGTGAAAACCTTGAGACTAGGGTTGGAATCCAGCAGAGACTAGAACATCAAGTGATCTCTTTCCATCTACCTAAGACTTGGTGGTAAAGTTACCTGGTATATATGCTGGTGGGGGGTAGCTGGTACCCGATAGAATAGTTGACATGTGCGCCAACTGGCCAGTACACCACCCTTTAGAAAAAATGAAGATGATGCCTTGAAAGGAAAGACAGGACCTGGGGATTTAAAGCTTATTTTCATATTTGCGGTGTTAATATTGAAGTATATCATGCATTGCTTAACATACTCATTTGTAGTTTCGCTTTACTGACCTGTATTGTGCTTTTGCTATTGATGATAAATTAAATTCTCTGCCTGCCCTACAATGTCCTCCAACTGCTGAGTTATGTTCTAATGTTTTCATTTGATATTACAGGGTCTGGGTCTAGTTATTTGTATGGTTTCTTTGATCAGGCATGGAGGGAAGGAATGTCTCATGAAGAAGCAGAGGTGGTTTGCTGCATACGGTCTTTAAAATTTCTCATTTGTTTAATATGGGTGACCATTATGAACCGTTTTCTTAAGCAAAGTCTTAATTGTTTCTGTCAAGTAGGCGTCATAGTCTAATTAGATCGGGAATCATTCATATTAAGAATGAAGTTTTTTCTTTATATTGAATTTCTTCATTAGATTTTTCAATTCCTTCCTATATGACCTTTTAGTACCGGTCTAAGTAATGTGCGCAGTACAAAGTTCATGATGCAGAACTCATTTGCTTCTTCCTAATCAACAAGTTTGACCCCCCTCTAATTTTTTGTTTTCTTTATTTGGTTTGCATTTTCTTTGGAGACTTAGATTCAAATTTAGTGTGTCTCACAACCGAGAATACTTGGGGGATTTTCTTAGTTCTAGGGTTGTGAAAACTTGGGGAATTTTCGTAGTTCTAGTATGCAGCAATTTTTTTTTTAATTTTCTGTTTCCATAACAAAGCCTTCTATTTCTGATGGGAAGGGAAATGCATTTTAGAGGTTATGTATGATTAGCAGGATGTATTTTTTGATCAGTGTTGCTTTCTAAGCTGTCGTTTTGTGAACTCAAAAGCTATTCAGCAAGACGATATAATTCTTTTGGCTTGTGGTAGATAGGTGCATAGAATCATGATTTGTATTTGTCATGCTTATCTGGTCTGTAGATATTTCCAGTAACTGAAATTTCCTTTCATATACTTTTGCAGAAACTGGTTGTGACTGCGGTGTCTCTTGCCATTGCACGAGATGGTGCGAGTGGCGGTGTAGTACGCACTGTAACTGTGAGTGTTTTTCTGCTTTATGCCCATTCACAAGCAATTATATGATTAGGAAAAGTTAATTTGCTAGACCAAAGCCATGTGTCGCTATTAAATTGGAAACCACTGAATTCTCTGCACGTTCACATAGTGTTTTGCTCGACATAATTTAGAGCCTTGACTTGACCTTTTTTACCTTCTAAAAAGTAATGTCATGTATCAACTGTGAATCTTGCATCAATTGCAATAGAACCCTTCCTGCTTTATTTGATCTCTGGTTTTAACAACCTTCTCTTTTTATAAGTATATAGTGTTTTGCCACTTACCCTGAATTTTTTACTTGGACAAAACAATAGCTTAGCTTTGTGGCAGAAAGCCCTTGTATACTCAAAGATAGAGAACCTATAAAAATATTGTTCTATGGAAGTCATCTATTGTAACAGGAGCCTTATGGGTGCACCAAAAGACAACAAAGTAATGATATGCCTTAATAAGTTGACTTACATTATGCATACTACCTGTCCTATTTTAAAAACACACCACTTGTGCTTGTTGCCTTTAATTAATTCCTTTTCTAGGGTTATGATTTATTTTGAGATATAAGAAGCTAGTGTTTGCTTTGTTAGAGCATAATATGATCCCACTGTATGCTTCTGAAAACATAGTCCCACTGTTATGTGTATGCCCTGCAAGCTCCGCATGATACTTCAGCTACAAGAATTGATTTGTATCCAAAAATACCATCCTCTCGAGTATTGTTTTCCTGAGCACTTAGGGCTCTAGGGCAATAGTTCTTCTTTGTATCTTGCATCACAGAAGTCTTGTGTTTGTTTGATGTGTGAAACCAGACAATGGAGAAAATGCATATTAGCCTTTTATCTCTGTTCCTATGTTTCCCGATGATTAAGAGTGTCTTTTGCCTATTTTTGACAACCAGATCAACAAAGATGGAGTAAAAAGGAAGTTCTATCCGGGTGATACTCTTCCACTTTGGCATGAAGAGATTGAGTCTGTGAACTCACTGCTGGATATTGTGCCCGCAGCAAGTCCAGACCCAATGGTTAGTTGAGAATAGAAAATTGACTGTCGAACATGTATTTCTCTATGGTAGTACTGGCTCTTGTTGTGGATTATTCGTCCTTTGTCCTCTTTGACCTACATGCCCTTTTAATGCTTGACAATTCCAATTCTGTAATGTCATATTTGCTTTTAAAAAATTATCTATCGACTATGTTTCAGAACAGGAAAAGGAAGGGCAATTAAGTGAACTTTCTCCTCGTGTATTTTTGTTTGGGTTAACCTTTGCGAGTTTGCTGTTTTGGTATAGATAAATGGTCACGTCTCTACCATTCTTCACTTGGATACTAGGCCTTTGTTTGCCTTGCCGTATGGTTTTGAACTTGTGATATACCGGCGCAAGAAGTGGGGCTCAACTGAACTGGTAAATCGATGTGAAGAGCCCTACTACTGAGAATAAAAAAAATAGAAAATTTTATGGTATTGTTACACATGTTGATTTTTGGGCAAAAAAGTTTTGGTGAAAGATGATGGTATATGTCGAGCAACTGTTGCCACTGCTTTAGACCTTTAGGCATGAGGGGCTGCTGTTGTGCAATTTGGCCCCTCCAATCTCAGATGGGGTCTTGTCTTTTGCTGCCAAACAAGAATACAATTATTGACTTGTACACCTTAACTAGCTTTACATATCCCAGTTTTAGACTACTTTGTTTGGTTGGTCAAAATGACGTACACAACTCCTTATTGGAGGTAGGGGTGGTAATTGTGCGGATTCCGTTAAATTTGGATGGATCAAAATGGGGCAAGACTCAACCCAACTCAAATTTGTTTGGGTCAAAATGGGTTTGGTAATGAGTCATAATTCAACCCGTTTGTTTCTTATTGAGTTTTAATAACTTTATTTGTTATTTTATAAGCTTTTAGTACCTAATTAAAAAAATTATATTATACTTATATATAACATAACAAAAAAAAGTATTTTGCCGAAATATTTGAAAAATTAATTTGAGTTATATATCAACTCAATTTTTAATGGATTATATCTAAATTGGGTTGGGTATGATGGGTTTGATTTTATCTTCCCTAATTCAAAGTAGAAAAAATTACATAAATTGATACATTTTAATAAATAATTACTGATTTTAGCATTACTTTTTATTTATTACCATTTATAGCATTACTATGTTAAATTTGTCATATGTATTAATAAATAATTACTGATTTTAGCAATACTTTTTATTTATTACCATTTATAGCATTACTATGTTAAATTTGTCATGTATTAAAAGTGAATATGTATGCAATATATATGAATTAAAATTGTTTTTAAAAATGTATTATGTTTGTTTGTGTAAACTTTGACACATTGTATTATAAGTGAATTAAAATGTGTGATAAATGAATTATTTATCATTTAAATTTGTATTCTATGTGAATAAAAAATTGTTCTTTGTAATATGAATTAAACTTGTATTATAAATGAATTAAAAATGATCAAGTTAAAAGAAATATTATTGCTATAAATGGTAAATATTTTGTTATTATAGTATATTTATGTAAGTTTTCCTTGAAAGTAGGAAAAAAAATTACATAAATGGGCCATAAAATTCAAAATAATTACAAGTTCATATCCAAATCTAAAGTAATTTCTAAAATATCCATATCTTTCATATATCAGGGCTGATAATTTTGTTTAACTAATATTAAATCAATATCCGTATTTGGTATCATTAAAGTTTTTTATTCAGAAATTTACTCATTAGTCAGTGATATTATAAGAACACATATTTTTAATACATCATTGACTAATGAGTAATTTCTAAACAAGAAATCTTAATGATATTAATACAATATATGATACTCATTTAGTATCAGTCAAATAAAATTAGTTGGAAAGTATAAATTGTAATTATTTAGTTGGGGTATGATATAAAAACGTATATATTTGTAATTATTTTGTTTTTATGAAGTATTTACTTAATTTTCTCGAAAAGAAGTATATAAATGATGGTCCAAATTTAGGGCAACTTTCACATATAGCAAATAAAAAATTCATATTTGTATGTTGTAGCAAAGTTTGCACAATTGCGCTCCATAGCAAACATAGGAACTGTATAATTCGCTATGCATATACAGTTGAAGCAAATTGTATAAAACGAAGTGTATAAAACAAGAAAGAGAAAGACACTTGGGCAGAGAACTATATAAAAACGAAGTGTATAAAATAAATTGTATTATTATATGTGTGTAGAGCGATTATATGCAATTTGAATTTGTATAAAATAAGAAAGAAAGAAAGACAAAAGAGACTTGACAAGGAATATACAATTGAATCGAATTGTATAAAACGAGAAAGAGAGAAATTAGATTCAATTTGAAATTGTATAAAACGAGAAAGAGAAAGGCAAAAGAAACTGGGCAGGAGAGTATTTTTATTGTATAATTATAAGTGTATAGGACGAAAATATATGTACTTGCATGTGTATATACAACTTTCTCACTCTTTATACAAACAGAAACACAATTTATACATTTCGCTTCTGTTTGTATAAGTGAGAAAGGCGAGGGTGGCGAGCGAGTTTTGAAAGAGTGGCGAGCGAGATCTGAAAGAAGGGAGAGAAGGGAACAAAAATATATGTATTTATATAATTTTCTCTGCTTTATACAATTAGAAATAATTTTTATACACTTATATTTGTATAAAAATGAGAAAGCGAGTGAGAGATTGGAGGAAAGTGGCGAGCGATATATTTGGGAGAGAAGCGTCTGGCAATTTTTTGCAAACGTTTACTATGAAGCATAATTAAATCAAACTCTAACTACTCCATTTATTTTAAGTTATTAATTTGTTATTATATATACAATTTTCCCTTAATCATCTCCTCCCTTCCCACCCACCACATTTTTGGAGAAAAAGAAGTTAAATTAGTAGTACTATTATTTTGTAGACAAAATATCAAATACAGATTTAAGGGGATATGTCTAGAGGTGGTGGTTAAGAAATGCAAGCCCATCATTTCAAAACTCATGTCCAAATAATTTACTCTAAAGTTTCAAATACAAAATTAACTTGTCTATAAAGTGCATATTCGTACATAAACTCTACAAGCTTCATTCGTTACGTCACTAAAATTACTAAACCATTTCTTTTATCATTAAAATTATTAAATTATGTGTTCATTTATCATCAAAATATACAATCGATTAAAAAAAGTCAAATTTGTAAAGTCTGTTTCTTCACGTTAAGTGTGATGGGATATAATAACACTTTATCTTATGTTGTATTTCACGCGATTTAGTAAAATTTCCGGGAAAAAAAGATTTTTATTCCATAAGGTGCTTGCTTCAAGGGCTTCTTGAATGAAAAAGACATATTACCGAACTTTTTTTTTTTCATTTTTGAAGAAATACGATCTGGAGAAGCTAATTCAATAGAAAATAACAAGTAATTATAATTACGAAAAACAGAGCAAGTTGCAAATCGTTTTTGGATAGTAGTGATTCTTTCACCGACTAACTCCTCAAACTTTTTTTTTTGCCACCTATATTATATGAGAAAAGAAAATATGCGATATCAATTCCATTAAACAATCTTCATTTTTACATGGTGCTTTTCTACCAAATATATTAAAAACAAATGTTCTAAACGTAAAGACAACACAAATGGGAATAGTCAAATCCCACTACTAAAAAGCATCTTAATTTACCAACTCCTTATTAGCACAATGCCCAATGGTAACAAATAAATTAATTAATATAAAATGGTTTAGGAGAACTTGTATAACAAAATCTACATTCTCTTTTGTTTCTATAATAATTTGGTTCATTTCATAAAGTATTATTAAGTGGTTTCTGTGAAATTAGGTCTTAGGCCTAACTCACACCCCAAAAGCTAGCTCAAATGGAGGAGGATTGTCCAAGCCTCATAAGAAGTCCACCCATTTCATTAACCACCGATGTGAGACTTTTGTCATTCTTTAACACCCCACCTCACGCCTAGTGCGTAGCATCTGGTGCGTGGACAATTTTAATTTTGGGGATCCCAACATCGGGTGAGACGGACCCTGCTCTGATACCATGTGAAATTAGGTCTTAGCCTAACTCACACTCCAAAAGCTAGCTCAAAGGGAGGAGGATTGCTCAAGCCTCATAAGAAGTCCATTCATCTCATTAACCACCGATGTGGGACTTTTGTCATTCTTTAACTCATGCATAATGATTTAACTAAGTGAACCATAAGAAATATTATTAAGTGCTATTAATTCGTAGGATAATCATTATTGCTACTATATTTGGGAAAGTTATAATTATATAGTCTGTTCAATTTGTTTATTAACATGATCAAAATATATGTATTGTATATATTATCAATATATATAATATAAAGTATACACTTTATACATATTTAATATAAATATAATACGGTTAATTAATTTATCAATATAATCGAAATATATGTAGAAGTGTGCATTATCAATATGTATAATATAAAGTATATACTTCAAACACATTTTGTAAATAAGTAAGATGCAAGTGTTTAGGATTATGAAGTACATTTTGTCAATGTAAAATATTTTATACAAGAGGCAGTCTTCATGAAATACATTTTCTTCATACTAATATTAAACTATGCTCTTTTTATTTTAAAACTTTATACAAAATATATAAACCATACGTTCTCACTTTTTTTTTTGAACTTTTTTATCTCTTTGTTTTTTGAGAATCTATCTTTCAAATATCAACTTTTTTATTTATTTTTTGAAAAATGACACAATTGATATATAGAATCTTATAGAAATATACATTCTAAATTTTGGTCTATACGACTCTATTTAATTTTCAACATTTTAACAATATGCTGCCTAACTGATTTGATAGCAATTTCCAATTATCTTTTATAATATGTTATTAGAAAATAAAAAAATACTAAGCAATAATGTTGGACTTTGTATTTTAGTTGTTTCAATCCAAGTTTTAATTAAGTAAAATATGAGGCTTATTTCTAACTATGTGCTTAAGATTACAAAAATCTCCATAAATGTTATTATGACATCATGTCTTTCTTTCTCTTTTTTTTTTCCAAGAATAAATCCTTATTGGTTGACACGATTTATTTATAAAATATATTTCATGAACTCATATGCTCCTTCTGTCATTTTTACTTGTCCAATATTAACTTTGCACATCCCAACAAAAATAATAAATAGAATAATAATTTATTATATCGCCATTTGAATATACTAAATTCAGTATTTTGGAGAAATATATTAACGAGTGCTATAGTTGATAAAAATAAGGTGAATTAAAAACTACTAAGTGACAATTTTCTCATGATAGTCTAAAATCAACAAGTAAAAATAAATATCTATTTTAGTATAATTATTTGAATATAATAAATTCAGTACTTTGGAGAAATATATTAACGAGTGCTATAGTTGATAAAAATAAGGTGAATTAAGAACTACTAAGTGACAAAATTTTCTCATGATAGTCTAAAATCAACAATTAAAAACAAATATCTATTTTAGTATAATTATTTGAATATACTAAATTCAGTACTTTGGAGAAATATATTAACGAGTGCTATAGTTGATAAAAATAAGGTGAATTAAGAATTACTAAGTGACAAAATTTTCTCATGATAGTCTAAAATCAACAAGTAAAAACAAATATCGATTTTAGTATAATTACACTTATAGTGAACAAAGAAATTAATAAGTTTTACTCTTTCCGTCCCAAAATGTGTCGTTTTAGTAAAAAAAAAAAAGAAGTTGTCCCAAAATAATTGTGGTATTTTTAAAGAGAAAATTGTATATAATAGCAAACTAATAACCTAAAATAAATGAAGTAGCTAGGGTTTGATTTAATTGTGCTCCATAGCAAACGTTTGCAAGAAATTGTCAGGCGCCTCTCTCCCAAATATCTCGCTCGCCACTCTCCTCCAATCTCTCGCTCGCTTCATCACTTTTCATACAAACACAAGTGTATAAAAATTGTTTCTAATTGTATAAAGCAGAGAAAATTGTATTAATATATATATTTCTGTTCCCCTCTTCCAGATCTCGCTCGCCACTCTCCCAAATCTCGGTCGTCACCCTCGCCTTTCTCACTTATACAAACAGAAGCGAAATGTATAAATTGTGTTTCTGTTTGTATAAAGCGTGAGAAAATTGTATATACACATGCAAGTACATATATTTTCGTCCTATACACTTATAATTATGCATAAAAATACTCTCTTGCGCAGTTTCTTTTGCCTTTCTTTCTTTCTCGTTTTATACAATTTTCAAATTGTATCTAATTTCTCTCTTTCTCGTTTTATACAATTCAATTCAATTGTATATTCCTTGTCAAGTCTCTTTTGTCTTTCTCTCTTTCTCATTTTATACAAATTCAAATTGTATATAATTGTTCTATACACTTATAATAATACAATTCGTTTATACACTTCGTTTTTATACAGTTATCTGCGCAAGTGTCTTTCTCTTTCTTGTTTTATACACTTTGTTTTATACAATTTGCTTCAACTGTATATGTATAGCGAATTATACAGTTCCTATGTTTGCTATGGAGCGTAATTATGCAAACTTTGCTATAGCATACAAATATGAATTTTTTTATTTGCTATATGTGAAAGTTGTCCATTTTTAAATATCATCTTTCATTTTAAAATAAACATTATCTTTTTTAAATACTCATAATCCCTTATCGTTGGATTAAAACTCAAACTCATTCTTGATTTTCACATGAAGCAGTAATAATCCCTCATGTTTGTAAGATTGGTTCACTTTTAGTCCTCCCTCATTTTTTTTTTGCCTATTTTCTTACATTGATTTTGTACATAATTTTATGTATAAGATGCTCGGTTGTCTTTTATTATATATTTCACAGAAATAATAGCTCTTTAGGAGAGAAGGAAGAAGAAGAGCATCTTGTTTTGTTCGATGGAAATATTATTATAGTTAAACTTAGAACACATTGAAATATGACACTGCACGAAAATAATTTTTTTTACTATTGTACATGAAAACGACATGATGAACCTCTCATTGTTAGCTACTTTAATATTTTTATCAAACAAAATAACTTGTTCCTCTTCTCACCTTTTCTAAGCTGGAGTTATAGTTTCTATCAAATATATAAAAAAGTGATTGAACATTTCCTATATAAATTGTGAATAAAATTAATGTTGAAAAATAGACCAAAATTTAAACATTTCATATCAAAAGTGCAGTTATATTGCACACAGGAACTATTACTGCTCTATATAAAAATTTAAAGATAATTTTAAATTTTAATTCAAAAATAAGAAACTATAATTTTCATGATCAAACATCTCCTCGATTAGACGCAACAACTTATAATAAGTAGGTAGCAGAAAATCTAAGAAAGATAGGAAATTGAAAGGACACCAACTTTGAGCTTTGGCTTATCCTCATTCCTTTTACATATTTGGTTCCAAATCCTTTATTCTTTCTCACAAGAATAAAGTTACTTTTGCAGGACTAAAATTTTTTTAAGAAAAGGTTTTAAGACTTTAGTTTTTGAATTTTGAGGACAAAACCTCTATTGACCTATTCTTTTCAAAGAAAAGATTTCATGCACAAAACATACTTTGAACAAAAAAAATTCTTTTTCATTTTGAAAATTGGTCATTGTCTAGATATATTGGATCAATAAGATTAGGATATTATCCCATTTCCACTCATATCACAACAACTAGTTTGATATGGACCTTGTTGTGACTCTTTGCATGTCAACTTCACTTCTTGTCATTGCTTTAATGGGTCAAGGAATACAATTACCTAGAATATTAAGAGTGAGTTTAGCTAATCCATGTTCAAATTAAACTTTGAATATAATCTTGCAAGAGAACATTGAAAAAACGCTTGTAATTGATATCTTGGTCTCCTTGTGAAAATAGTATTTACTTATATATTGCTAAGCAAAGATCGAGTTAACAAATAAACTAAACATTGAGAGGAGAGTGTACAAACATTATACATTGAACTCATGTCTCAAAGAACTTGGTTGATTGAACCGATTACATTTTAAATTCTAAATTCATCTCACTCCCCTCCCGCACACTTGTTTTTTTATTTACCTTTTTACATAGGAGGTATTCTCTTGGTGTAAAGACAACATTATCTCTATCATATATCAATTACATGTCCAAATCAAGTCAAGGAAACAATGACTTGACCTCTCCAAACCCCATAAATATAGGGTATACCCTACAAAAAAAACCAAAGGGTTTGTCTAGATCAGTAGCACATGCATTATTTGATTATGATGAGTGATATCTATTCCTTTGAGCTGTCCTGTGGGATCCAAAACTTGGCAACTATGTGTTTTTGCATTTAATGCTAATTTTGTCTACTTATAACAACTCTTCCATTCTGTTTATGTGGCCCTTGTTCTTCCTTTCAATCTTGTCTCAACCATTTAATAAAAAGGAAAAACTATATAGACATACATCATAACTCCCATATATACCAGTGTTATCTATACTTTTAAAATGTTACGTATCTCGCTATTAATTGACAGTTTTATACTATATATTGAGGAAGATACACTTAGATACATGTATTTTTGCTACAAAATATACTAAAATAGAGAGAGAGAGGCAAGCGAGATTCGTTATGTATCTCAAATACATGCAGATTACAGTAGATACACATTGGATACATATATTTGTATGGTAGATATCTGGTATGATTCACATGTATTTGAATAACTAGATAAACAGGAGAGTGACCAGCAAGATTCATTATGTATCTCAGATACATGCAGATCACACTAGATACACAGTAGATATATGTATTTGTATGTATCTGGTATGATCTACATGTATTTGGAATACCAGATATATAGGAGAGTAGCGAGCGAGATGGGAGAGAAACGAGGAAGGCGAGCGAGAATTGTTATGTATCGATATGCATACGAATCCACTTACATACAATGTGTCTAGCTAGAACAAATTACACTTAATTTTGACCTCATGTATCTCAAGATACATGTATCTAGACACACTAAAATTTCATAAGATATGTAATATTACAAACTTAAATATATCTAATTAATTAACTCTTAAACGAGTAGAATATACTTTAATAATTTTCGTTCAACAAGTTGGTGTACTCTTTTAGACATGCAGTGTATATTCAAGAAAAGTGTGAGTACCTAATTACCACTAGCAAAATATATTGATGTTGTATAGTTCTTTTCAAAAAATTATCTTGTCTTATAATTTTTCCAATTAAAGAAGCTTCATTTTGGACACTAAACTATGAGAAGATATGATTTAATTTTAATAGGATAATGTACAAGTACCCCCTCAACATATGCCAAAATCTAAGAGATACATTTATATTATATTAAGGTCCTATTATTCCTGAACTTATTTTATTAATAATTTTCTATCCCTTTTATGCCTACGTGGCACTATCTTGTGAGCCCAACGCTGGTTGACTTTTTTTTTTCAAGCTAGTGCCACGTAGCCCAAAAAGGATAGAAAAATTACTTATAAAATAAGTTCAGGAGGTAATAGGACCTTAATACAGGTATAAATGTGTTTCTGAAATTTTGGGCATATGTTAAGAGGATATTTATTCATTTTCTCAATTTTAATTGATGTAATCATTAAAACTAGGTCGTAGGCTGTAATACCAAATATATATATATATATATATATATATATCTATATATAGATATATATATCTATATATAATATATATATCATATATATTATATCTATATATATATATATCTATATAATTATTATATGATTTCATTACACATAATAATACTTTCTTCATTATGTTTGATTTAAATATACTAATAATTTTATTTATTTTCTTAATTATTATTATATGATAAAAAATAAATTTAAAACAATTATAGTACTTAACATTTAACAATAGTAATAAAACAGATATGAAGTTAGAAATGTTTTTAATATTAATTTAAATAAATAAAAATAAACTTTTTAATTTATAATAGAATACTAAGAATAAGCGGAATAGATATTTCATAAAAATAGATATTTCATAAAACAATTAAATTGCATCCAACGGACCAGAACACTATTATTTATTAAATCACATAAATATGTTATATTTAAAAAATATTTACTATTTATGTCAATATAATTTTTATAACTAAATATAACATTTTTTTGAAATAAAAAAAAAAATATTGTCGCTTCCTTTCTCGGTCCTTTTGTCTCTTAATCTTTTTCTTTTCTTTTTAAAGATCTTCTTCTTATCTTTCTCTCTCTATCATTATTATTTTCATATTCTTATTTTCTTTTCTTTTCT
This sequence comes from Solanum habrochaites, assembly GCA_027704765.1. Taxonomy (NCBI): domain Eukaryota; kingdom Viridiplantae; phylum Streptophyta; class Magnoliopsida; order Solanales; family Solanaceae; genus Solanum; species Solanum habrochaites. Next base: position 7,610,010 of record JAKWJA010002495.1, on the reverse strand, counting down.
TTTTTTAAAAAATTCTTCTTCTTCTTTTGATTTTTATTTAATTAACAAATCAATTTTTCATATTTCATTATGTGCATGTCACTATTTTTATAAAAAAAAAAAGATGAAAAGAGGAACAAAAAAATCGTAAAATTGTATAAAATCACATTTTAAAGTAGAAATTTCAAATCATTAAAATTACAGAAGTAAGATTTCACCATTGATAGTCATTATAAAGCTTCAAATTTTGAATTCATTATTTGCATTTTATGAATTTGTGATAAGTTTAAATAGGTAATTCTACAAATAATTGAAAATGTCGTTTGGAGTTCATATCTTAATTTGAAGAGCGTTTAGTCAAGTTTATAATTGATTGTAGGAGAAATATTAGATTGAAATGAATTAAATATAACATTAAATTGTCTTGCAAATGTATTAAAGTTGAATTAGATAATACAATTTTAATGCAGATTTAATTAATTTTGAAATTCTTTTGCTTTATTTGTTACTATTGGATACTTGTTTAATTCATTACTGATATAACTTATCATTTTATAGATCATAGTCATGTCTTTTCATTAGTTACATTTTCCATTCATTCTTAATTCTCTTTTCTAATTCAACTTTAAATACTGTGTAATACAATTTTAATGTAAATTTAATTCATTTCACATTTTTTTATTTATTTGTTATTATTGGATACTTGTTTAATTCATTATTGATACAAGTTTAATTCACTCTACAGATCATTGTCTTGTCAGTCATTAGCTACGTTTTTCATTCATTTTTAATTCTCTCTTCTTATTCAAAGTTAACACAGTGTAACACAATTTTAATACAAATTTAATTCATTTTGCATTTTTTATTTATTTGTTCCTATTGAATACTTGTTTAATTCATTTTTGGTACAGGTTTAATTCACTCTATAAATCATTGTCTAATATTTCATTTGTTACATTTTTTTATTCATGCTTAATTTTCTCTTCTACCTCGACTTTAATATTTGTGTAATACATTTTTAAAATACAAATTTAATGCATTTTGCAATTAATTGATTGATTTGTTACAATTGGTTACTTGTTTAATTCATTATTGATACAAGTTTTATTCAGGTTACGTGCAGATCAAAGAATGTTCTTTTGTTTTCTACATTTTGCATTCATATTTAATTCTCTTCTAATAATTCAACTTTAATATATTTGTAATACATTTTTAATTCAAGTTTAATTCATTTTGCATTTTCTTATGTCTCTTCATTTGTTACGATAATACTAGTTCTCTTCTAATAATTCAACTTTAATATGTTTGTAATACATTTTTAATTTAAATTTAATTCATTTTGCAGTTTTTATGTCTCTTCATTTGTTACGACCATACTAGTTCTCTTCTATTAATTCAACTTTAATATGTTTGTTATATATTTTTAATTTAAATTAAATTCATTTTGCAGTTTTTCATGTCTTTTCATTTGTTACAATTACATTATTTCTCTCATTAACTATTGATATAAGTTTTATAGAGTCTAGAATAATTAATTATTATAAGGAAAAAGAAAAAAGAGCAATAGTAAAAGGAGACAGAGCAACAACAAAAAACTAAGAAAGAAAGGACAACAGAAAGAAAGTCATAAGAATGAAAGAAAGAAAGAGAGGAAAAAAATTAGAGGGAGTGAGACAGAGAAAAGAGAAAGAAATAAAAAAAAAGAAGCGAAACATAGAAAAGAAGAAAGAAAGAAAAAAAAAAGGAAGCGAAACATAGAAAAGAAGAAAGAAAGAGTGAGACAGAAAAAAGGAAAAAAATTAAAAAAGTTGCTATAAATGGTAATAAATGAAAAGTATCGCTAAAATCAGTAATTATTTATTAAAATATATTAATTTATGTAATTTTTTCTTTATTTTATTTTATTTTACCAGAAATAAATTGGTCTATATTGTATGTACCACATTAAGGAAGACTACCATCACTATAATATTCCGATATCTAATATTTATATTTATATATAAGTGTGGATAATTATGCGTGTGATGATCGTATGTCTGTTTTATTTGTGTGGTTTCACATTTACATAAATATTTGTCTATCTTTTTTTCTTCGTTTTTAATTTGTTAATATTATTTTTTAATTTTTCATATATTTAAATATTTCGTAATAACTACTATAAATCATAATAATAGACAATTTAAAATATTTTTAAAAAACATATAAAAAGATTGATTGCTTATTAAAAAAAAATATCTATTGATTCATAAAATTAATATATATGTGTCACATAAAATGAGATAAAAGAGGTAATATGTCTTATTTAATTTTAAAATTACGTAAAAAATATTGTAAATCTCAATTATTAACGACATATTCACTTTTGAAATTCTATTTGCTCTGTATATTGAGATAAGGAAAATAATATATATTATTTAAAAATTACTTAAAAAGTACTATAATTTATAATAATTAACAACTTAAAATATTTAAAAACCATATTAAAGTTTAATTGATTCTCTAAATTATATCTATATCATATAAAATTAAATAAAAAAATAACAAATATTACTAGTAGGCTATAAATGATGAAACCCTTATGTGGTGAAAAGTAGGTCTTTCTTTCCTATATATCTAAATCATTGCTTTTATTACATAGTACTATACTATATATTATATGTCCATACCACACTCATTGACCATAAATGCAAAGGAAAATAACTTTTCTACCATGATCGACGTATGTTTGGGACCCTAGAAATTAAGAGGAGGAATGAAGTTCTTTATTTGTACTTATTTGAGGAATTTTATTTTTTATATGATTAATTTAATTAATTATTCCTTTCAAGTTTCAAACATTAATTAGTCATCTAGAGAAATCATATTTAAGTGGAGAAAATTAAGTAGTTATTAGTGCAAAACCTATTCTTATTATGGAGCATGTTCCCCTATAATAATTTGAAAGGTAATTAAATATTTTTTCCTTTACCTTTTCTTCTTTGCACTTTAATGAGTGGATATATTTTTTTAATTCCACAAATAAAAGGGATCATGTTTTTTACAAAGATACTCTTTTAAACTTTTTTTTTTTGTTTTTCACTTTGAAATATTTGATGCATAGAGGAAGATGAGAATCTCACATGGGCCGTTGAAAGATTATCATGTCGGCCAAAAATATCACCATATGTCTTTTAATAATATATATATAATGAAAAGAAATTAATAGTCAATGTTTTATTGATGGATGGTAAATAGTTGATAAGCTTAAAATGTTGAAATATAATTTAAAGTATTAAAATAATTTTAAAAATGGAAAAGGATTAAAATTGTCTTTGAATTATGTGAAATAGATCATTATTTTTTCGTTGTATTTTGGGACTAAAAATGCTTCCGCCGCCAGAGGCGAACCTAGAGGTTGCGGAGGGGTACATCCGAACTCCCTCGGTAAAAAATTATATTGTATATTTAAGGTATTTTAATGAATTTTTATGTTTGTATATTTATTTTGAACCTCCTAAATGTAATATTAGAGGTTGACTTAGTGGTTAAGGGGTTTAAAACTCATCTTGTTCCAAGATCAAATTAGGTACTACTCTTTTTTTCGAACCCCCTTAATTGAAATTCTAGATCCGTCACTGCGCTAAGAGACCAGAAATACCCTCAAGAGTTAAAACCCCAAATTCTTAGTGACGTGTCGAGCCACATGGGACAAATCCCTTCACCTAAGCGTTGCTAACTAGAATTCACTTTAAAAAAAACTATACCTTTAGCGGCGACAAAGGTCACCCATAAATGGCCATAATATACCTACACTAAAGTTTTAAATGATTTATAGCATTCAATTCTATTTTTGTGTTTTTTTTCCGTTATGTTCTAAAAAATCATAAATTATATTGATCAAGAAGGAGTTTGAAGACGCTATGTTTTATTTTTATGTAATATGTAAATGGATAAAATGTACAATGAAGATTTGAATCGAGAAGTTATTTTGATGATTTAGTAATAATATTGGATGTTTTTAATATGATAGTACATGTTATTTATCTTAAAATTTAGGTGGAAAATGAAAAATAATTATCATATTTTTTTGTTGAGAAAATAGGTTTTGCTAGTGAATGGTTGTTAGCGATCTAAATCGCCACTAAAAATCACTCAAAACCTTTAGTGACAATATTTTAGGATTTTATGGCGACTTTTGTCGCCGCTAAAGTATAATTCTTTGTAGTGAATCCTAGTTGGCAATTCTTAGGTGGAGGGATTAGTTCCATGTGGCTTTTCACGCCAGTTTTGGGTAATTAACTCTTGAATGTATTTTTGGTCTCTTGATATGACGGCGGAATATTTTTATCTCAAAATGTAATGGAGTGTATAAGTGGTCAATTTCGTATAGTTTAGGGGTATTTTTAACCCTTTTCTGTTTTATAAATAAACAATTATATGTTTACATAAAGTATTAAAAATGTTAGTAAACAATTTATGTGTTTGATTAAAAAATTTTACTAATAAATGGTTAATTTTTATATTAATTTTATTTTTCCTTTTAAATAAAAGGAGGACCGATGTATATTAAGTTAAGAAGAAGTTAAAAGTTTTGTTATGATAAAAAATACTTTGAGAGTTAAAAAAATTAAGAATAAAGTAGTAAATTACTCCGAGCACATTTTAGTTGTGATGGAGTTGTACCCAGTGATGGAGCCACCTGAACCTCCTTCGGCGAAAAACTATATTAATATACATGGTTTAAACAATTTTTTAGGTATAAATAGTAGATGTTGAAACCCCTTGAGCTATTTCGTTTGCCTATTTTTCATATTTTGAACCTTCTTGAAAATTCTGATTCTGACAGTTGCACTAGGGGTCAACCTTTGGTTTCATTTGTTTGTACTTATTGAAGGTCTGAATGTGAATGGTTCAGACATTAGATCATTAAGTGCAATTGTTTTATTAATATTTAAGCACTTAATTGGTTTGAATAGGTCTTAACCATTAAGATCTATAACATAATATTTATATCATTAAGACACATTTTTGTATGTGGATAATATTCACAATTCTTCTATTACAGTCACCGGTTACCATTGCTAACCACCTCTATCATCACAATCACCTCCATCACCACCATTGTCAACCATCATTATCGTTGTCTACTACCAACTACCAACGTTGCTAACTATTACTATGATCAACTGCTACCACACTTACTTCCTTAATCATCGTAATTATATCCATTGTTGTACCGCCATCACCACCTACACTACTACTATTGGCCACTATAACCGTTGTGGTCAATTTGTCCTATCAACCACCTCCATATAAGTAGCATTGTCGCCAACTACCACGAATACATCATCAACCACCACATTATCAAGATCCAAGGCTACCCCTAGACGTGACATGGTTAATAGAATAGCAAAGAATTCTATACGAATCACTTGACATAATATGACACTAAGATACTAACATAACAAAAAAATTCATGAAAGGCGGAATACAAGTCTCAAAATGACAATTTCAGTATGGAGGAGAACCTGAATACAAGACCATAAATGAGAAAAATATACCAAGTTTGATATAAGCTCCTACTACATAGGTGTGACTAGAAAAAACCTCAGTTCACGAACAATCTGAAAACAAAACTAAAGTCTAAAAGAACATAAAGGTATAAGTCTAATGTCCCGAAACATGAGAATTCACCAATTTTGAGCTAAGCTAAACTGTGTATGTGCTAACTGCGAGCTAGACGAAAAGCATCAAATCTTATATTATAAAATAATATAGACACAAGAGATATATGCTGTCAGTATTCAAAATGTAAAGAGTATGATGAAAGATGCATGGATATAGACATAATAACATAATAAGTCTGAAAACATGATAAATGCATGACTAATGAAACATGACATAATATGATAACCTGAGTTCATAAAGCATGTAAATTCTGATCGTCTTTCAAAATAAGAATTACTTCAATCGGAAGCAATCAATTTCATTAAACATACTTAATACTTTATCTAAAAATATGAGTCCAGAGCCTAAAGGGTACAAAATATTAAACAAAAATTCTAAAACGGTATATAAAATTTTATACTAACCAAAATGGTAAAATCGCTGCATCAACAGCGATTTACTCCACCGGAAAAAGCAAAATCACTGCAAAGGCAGCGATTTTGCAAAAAATGAAATCACTACCTAGGCAACGATTTTGCAAAAAATGAAATCGCTACCTAGGCAGTGATTTTAAATTATTTTTAAAAAAAAATCGATGCCTAAGTAGCGATTTTTAAAAAAAAATTATAAAATCGCAGCGTAGGCAGCGATTTTTAAAAAATTTTAAAAAAATTTTAAATGTGAAAGTCGCTGCCCAGGCAGCAATTTCCAAAAAAAATATTTTTTTTTATTTTTAAATAGCTGCTTAGGCAGCGATTTTTTTAAAAAAAAATTATAAAATTCTTAAATCGCTGCCTGAGCGATTTAATATTTTTTATAAAAAAATTATAAAATCGCTGCTTAGGCAGCGATTTAAAAATTTTATATAATTTTTTTTTTTTGAAAATCGCTGCCTGGGCAGCGACTTCCACATTTTCAAAAGAATTTTTTTTTAAAAAAAAATCGATGCTAATTTTAAAATCGCTGCCTAGGTAGCGATTTCATTTTTTTTAAAAAAAATCACATTTTGCAAAATTGATGCCTCTGCAGCGATTTTGCTTTTTCCGGCGGAGTAAATCGCTGTTGATGCAGCGATTTTACCGTTTTGGTTAATATAAAATTTTATATACCGTTCTGAAATGTTTTTAATATTTTATACCGTTTAGGCTCCGAACTCCTAAAAACATCCTTAATTCGATCATAAGTACTTCAATTCATAATGCATGCATATCTTAAAAGCTTGATTTCATATCAATCACTTGTATATCATGAATTCATTTAAGAACCATTGGAAATATACAAATATAATCAAATCATTCATAATAAGATCATCCATGTGGAGTATATACAAATATGATCGAATTATACTACAAAGAAACTATAAAGATATTTTGTAGAAATACAAAATTTAACACTAAAGTCCAAATAATGTGAAAATAAATTGTAGTGTATCCTCAAATGTCTAATCATATAGAAGGTTATTTAAGTCTGAAACAAACGATTTAGTCTACTATATTACAAAATCGATGAGGTGTGTGGCAATAGGCAATTTGAACTTATTTCGTAATCAACACTTCTAATTTTCCACATAAAATAGTCCAATATAATATTTATGTATAATTTGGCAATCATTCTAGTTAGAACTTCCCTATGGCGAATTATTATTCTCTCCATTTTTTTTTAAAAAAAAATAAATTATTTTGATTTGACATAGAATTTCACAATTCAAAATATTACTATAATTTTGATAAAAGAAAAGTTGATACTTTCCCTATTAACTTAATAATATTGAATCCTCCATACATAAGAATATGTACCGTTGCTATCAAATACCAATCTTAATTCCAACAAGACAAAACACATCATGTGCCCTATGCCCCATTGTGGTACACTTGACAACTTCCTATTGGTAGTATCTCAATATTACTTGTAGACCACCTCTAAGGAGACACAAAAACCCCACTTGGTGAAGACATATCAAATAAAAATGGGACCTCTTAATCCCCAAATAGACACTTCAAGAATACACAATTCTCCCTTGTTTAACTACACAAATTGTTTTATGAGAATTCCATTTCCCTTTCCCCTATAAATTTTTTGTCAATCTCCCTCTAAATTTTTAGTAGATGTTCTTTTTTCTTACATGAAAAATAGAACTAGTCTTCTTCTAAGGAAACATTGTAGCATGTTGCTACCTTTAAGGGCACTCAAAAGAGTATGAATTTCCTTTATATCCCATAAATATATTGGCTTTATCAAATTGGTCCCAAGTTCTATTCTTTGTGGTCATTTCCATTTGATGAAGTACTTCAAATTTTTTTGCTTTAATTAATACACTCAAATAGGCACTTGCACTTTAACGTAAGGTTTTTAATCCCAATGCCATTGTTCTAAATTCATTAGTTTGTGAATATTTAACCAAAAGGTAACAGTCTCTTCCTATAGCCCCCATTTTCTTTATCACTAGACCAACTTTGTTCGAGAGAAAATTGACTTTCTTCGTTTTCTAATTTTTATATTCTGAAACTGTTCGCAAATTTAATGTGTTATGTGTCGAGTCAACCACAAGAAAATAAAATAGAAAAAAAAGAACCAAAAGAAACATATACCTAAAGAGAAAGAGAAACATACCAATAGATCAACCATGGGGTTTTGTGAGCCACATACCATAAAACACATATAAGGCTCTATCATTTATGTTACCAAAACAAACTCTAGATATCACATTTACTGTTTTGCAGAAAATGTCATATTGTATTTAACATGAGTACAAAAAATGTCAACTTTAGAGACCTACTACTCATGTGAAATTGTCAAGCCAAAAATAAGAGGATGGATCCACCACAAGGTTTTGTTACTAATGGCCAATTCTTGCAATTATTTTATAATTTCCCCTAATTGAGAGGTTCAGAGTCTATAAGAATAGCCCTATAAAATAAGACCATTATACAATGTGATTAGGAACAACTAGACAAAGACCAATATTTTCCATATAGAAACCTACAAGAAAATTTGAAGAAAAATTAAATAAAAGGGTGTGTGTGTCCTTAAGAGGACATTTGGTCATGTGCATGACCTCAATTTCTTGACAACACAATGTGATTTGGTATATAATATGGTCATAACTCAAAAGACAAGGCTAATATTTCCTAGCATAATGGCCTTGTGGTGGATCCATAACTAATTAAAAATAGCCTCACAATCAAGTTTCTAAAAGGGAAATCTCAAAACTATTTGATTCTTATTTTTATTTTATGTTTTTTGTCTTTTTGAATAATTTTCATGTCCTTTGGATTGTGTTAGAGCTGAATTTTTCACCAATCATTTGTATCTCCTGACATCAACATGTTGAGTATATATGTGTTACTGTTTTGTAACAGAACAAAAAATAATAACATATGAATAGTAAGTCCAAGAAATGAATAGTAAATTAGAATAATTCAGATATTTTTTTATATTTAATAATTGAGACTCCTTAGGTTGCATCATGTGTCTACTTGGAGAATCGAAAACCACATAAACCACCTTCTTTTATTAGTATTATTACTTTTTATTTGAGATGTTAATAAGTGGAAAATATCGGATCAAATTTACATATAATAATAATAAATTCAGAGGTATGAGAAAGAATAAAATATATGCAGATCTTTATTTCTAACTCGTAGAGGTATTTTAAAAAATTATTTGTTCGAGTAACATATATACATTAGAGATATTAAAAGAAAAATGTACTAAGTAAAAATGATATAACAAATAATAGGAAAAACATAATATAACATTCAGAAAATGGAGCAATAACCAGATAATGTGATAACTGAAGTACAATAAAAATGAGCAACTACAAGAAAATGTTACTACTATTAGTGCAACAAACTACTACCAAGCCTATACCACTGGGAAACGAGAAAACACTCATCTATTTATTAACTTTATATCCTAATTCACAATTTTTGTACCTCCTATCTAAGATAGTGTCCCTTGATAAGTTGAAGTTGCACTATATCCTATCTAATCACCTCTCCCAGACACTTTTTTAGCCTACCTTGGTCTCTTCTTAAACCACCACTATCAACCTATCACACCTCCTCATTGGGGTTTGTGTGCACCCTCTCTTGACATGTACGAACTATCTTAGTCTCGCTTTCCTCTTCTTGTCATCATAGAGGTCATTTCCACCTTGTGTCAGATATCTTTATTAATTTTATCTTTTCTAGTATATTTACAAATCTACCTCAACATCCTTATTTCCTTCACTCTCATCTTTTGAACTTAAGAGAAATTTACTGGTTAATACTGTGTTTCATACAATAAAGTCGGTCTAACCACCACCCGATAGAACTTTCCTTTAAAATTTAGTGATGCATTTTTCACACGGGACTCTAGAGGAGAACTTCTATTTCATCCACCCTACACTAATACGATGTGGGACATCGTCATCGATCTTTCTATTATCTTGAATTAACGACTAAGATGATTGAAATTGCCTCTCTTAGGAATATTATGTGTATCAAATCTTCACTTCCACTCTACTATCATTATGAGACACATCATAAATCAAGAAGTCTTTCAATACATATAGTATTAAGGATCGTTTAATTTGAATTCAAGTTATGATGGGATAAATTATGATGAGATTAGTTATGATGGGATTATTTTTTATTGAGTGTTTGGTTTGTTGTATATTCAAGCAATAACTTTTAAGAACAATTTATTTGTTTACAAATATGCCCTTCATAAATGTAAAAAGTAATGTAACAAAAGGGTTGAAAGAGACATTTTTGTCATTTAATTATTTTATCCCCGAATAAGTCATCCCGAGATTACTATGCTGGGGGAGGGATAACTTATCTTGTTACTAATTATTAATTTCGGGATAAATTATTCCGGACTTGCCAACCAAACAACAAGTTAAATGGTACTATAATTTGATCTCAAGAGTCAAGACTATTTGATATTATCCTTCACGCCACATGACTTCTTGGCATCTAAGACGTCTTTATATGACAACAAACTTGGAACACAAACAATATATATCAAAAGTAAAAGCATATTATATGTGGTTTGTTTAATTGGCCTACATTTACATAAGAGGAGTTGAGGAATATTAATATAAAGAAAAAAAAAATTATGAAGAGAATAAATTTCAACCCTAAACAAAATTCTCTAACATTAAAAGGCTGCCTTATGAATGTTATTATAAAGTGAAAAGAAAAAAATTCTCAATTCATAAAAGTTGAAAGCATTTTTCTTCCAATAATAGGATTAGTGTTCTTTCAAGAATCAATTATGATAAATATTTTCCCTTTCTTTTTTTTAAAAAAAAAAAGAAGGAAAAATCTAGTAATAAAAAAAAATCACGGCAAATTCGTAACACATCAGACAAGTATGTGTTTGATAGATTTTTTAAATTATTTATCATCAAAACAAAGCAATTTTTAAAAAATGGAAAACCTAGTAATATAAAACAATTTTCATTTTATTTTTTCGTCAAAAATAGCAACTTAATAAAAGACAAAGCACAAGTATCCCCTAGGTTATAACAAAAATTTAGAGATACGCCTTAACTAAATTATAAAAGTCCTCTTATCAACGCATTTTTTTGGTAAATATTTATACACATTTTGACTTACTTGACATACTCTGTGACTCCGCATAGTTGAAGCGCGTGAGAGATGTTTTGATGCCACTTAAGCCAAAAAGGTGTACAAAATTTTAAAAAAAATCGAGATAATAGGACCTTAATTTTATTAAAATGTATCTCTGAAATTTTGATTATAGTCTAGAAATACTTATGTTTTAGCCCATTTAATAATAGTAGGATTGGGTTTCTCTTTTGATCTTATAAATACATCATGTTGAAGGATATCGTAGCTTACTGCTTGAATTCATTAATTCAACTTGTAATGTAAGTTAGGGACAGACTAATTCACTTTGTTACATAACAATGAAGCAAAATGATTGGAATAATTTACACAACTATGACTTAAATAACTACTTTTATCTCATAAATAATGGCTCTAGTGTGTAGTAGGGAGGTCTCTTATCTTAATATAATAAAAATATAATTAATAATAATACATTGGTGGTGCACTTTTCTAGAGAATCCAAAGCATATATTATCATTGTACCTCCATTGGACCTCTAACTTACAATAACAATAATATAATATCTTGGCGTTATTTCAACTCAATGTTTTTCTGGTTTTAATTAATTATTGTTATGATAAATATCAAGATAAAATTAGGCTCCCAAAACATGTCCTTCCATTTCCCTAAAACATTACCTTTAGATAATTAAAGGGTAATATATATTAGTAGGGATGGCAATGGGGCGGGGTGGGGCGGGACGGGTGAGTTTAAGGCTATGCGGGTTTAGGGTTATATGAGGCAGGTCAGATGCGGGGCGGGTTGAAGTAGTTTTTTTAAAATTAATGTTAGGCGGAACGGGTTTATGTGTTTTTATGAGGGTTCAAACTTAATTTCAACTTTTTATATGTTATAGAGTGATAGAGCATTATTTATTAAGATAATTTCATTAAAAGTATTAAAATATTCAAGATAATAAATGTAAATGGTTCAATAAAAAATAATACAATTTCTAGCATGTTTCCCAATTGACTTCTAAAAAAATAAAATTTTAAGTCACTATCCTATTAAACTAATACAACTTAATGAAAAAATAAATTTCTTTTTATAAATTTATTTTTAGTATCAAACATAACTAGAAAAAAAATATTAAAGAAATTATACGGGCCAGGTTCATACTGTATTCTATACTTCCACCCTCTATCTTGTATTTATGTATTTTCACACACACCTTCTCTACTGTATTTCTATATTTGATGAATCAATACAAGTGATACAACACTGAATGAATACAAATGGTACAACAATAAATGAATATAAGCAATACACAATTTTGTTTAATAATTGCTTATCGAGGTAGTAACTTTCCTAAAATATAATTGATTGATGGTGCACATTTCCCTAGAGTCTACCAAAACATGTACCTTTAATGTACTTCTCAACTTAGGAAATAACTAAGATATAGGCATAATGACATTGATTATTAGTAGTAGTATTTTTTAACAAGTTTATTTATATGCACAACAGACAAAATGTCAAAAATATTATACTTAAATTATTATTTTTTCTCATATATTTAAATTATTGAGAGCATAAATTTCATGCGTAAACTATTATTTATTAGTTTGAGAAATATATTACAATGTATGTGTAATGCGCTCTCTCTTTAATTTATAAAAACAATGCAACATGACATTCACATGAATAAAATATTTCATCTTGACAAAAATTAAATAAACTATTAATATTAGTTAAAACTAAAAAATAAAGTATTACTATCTAAAAGAAATAGTTTTAAAAAAATAATTTTCATAAATAATAAAATTTGAAATATTTTTCTCACCCCACTCCATCATCTCCTACCCCTCACCCCCTCGAGACAATTCCCTCGTCCTTTTGTTTTTTAAAATTCTTTGATAAAATATTTTTCAAAATTCAGATTTCACCCCCTCCCAACTCCTTCCTAAAATATATTTTTTTAAAATAAAATAAAATTCTACCCCACCACATATAACCTTTCGCTTCTAATTAATTTATTTTTTTTACAATTTTTTCTTTTTATGTTAGACGTGTAATATATATTTTCACTAACGTATCGAATATAATAGAAATAAAAAAAAATATTTTGAAAGAAGTATTGCAGCGAGTAAAGAATACTTACAAAACGATAAAAGAATTGAAAGCTAAAGGTTATATAGGGTAGGGTAGAAACTTTTTTGAAAAAATATTTGAATTATTATTTAAAGGGAGAGAGGATGAAAGTAACATATTTATAAGAAAAAAAGTTTATAAAAGATTTTGTTTAACAAAAAAAAACTAAAAAATTGGGGGTGTAGGGAGTCGTTGAGAGAAAGTGGTAGGAGTGGGGTAGATAAATATTTTATATTTTATTTTATAATTTTTTGGGATAGTAATATTTTAATCTTTAACTTTAAGTAATATTAATTGTTTATATAATTTCTCACTAGATGAAATGTTTTGTTCATGTAGAGTGTTATTTGAAAAAATTTTAAAATAAAAAAAAGTGTTACACTTTAAATTAGATATGAGAATGTATGAAAAAGAGACGTATATTTCACAAACTAATAAGTAATAAATTAGGTATGAAACTCAAAAATAAAATAGTTTAGTTATATTCTTTTATGCTTATTCTCTATGCATATATTACTTTAACATCTAAACTCAATGTTTCTATTTAATTAAGAAATTATGATAATTCAATTGTTCCAATTTCACTAATTAGTTTTTCATATCTTAATCTATCTTAATCATGAACTAGATGAAATGTTTTTTCTAATATATCATGAGAATTTACGAAAAATAAATTTTTTACATATTTTCATACAAATTCTTAGAAAAATCTTCATGTAATTCATACTTTTCTGATAGTGTCTTCTTCTGTTAACCTCCCCTCCCCCCACAATAAATGTTGATATTAATATTTTTAATAGTTTCTTCAATTAAAATAAACCTTAGAAAATTTCATTAAATTATGGTAATAATTAATACATAATCACGTATTAAAGAATTATTTCAACCCCCAAAAATTAAAATCAGCAGGCAGGTGGTCACATGATATTTCAATGATTCTTGGAAATGCATAGTTTATTATAAAATTACTTTTACTAAAAAACATTTTATTCTTAATATTAATTTCTATATCATAAATATAAATTTAATTAAATTATAATATGAGTATCGAAAATAAAATAGAAAACAATGATGCTATTTGCAATGTTTCTTGGAAATGCTTAGGTCAGAAATATAATTTAATTTTTTGATGGATCAAAATGCACATGGAGTGACATAATAATAAATCATTTCTTGATTGAAGGGAGAATCATTAAAATTTATAGCAAACCTGTCATGCATAGTTCAGATTCATAATCACTTGAATAAAAAAATTTGTTGACATTTAGGTGCAGCTGATGCTAGGGGATTTTTTATTTATTTTTTATTTTGATGGTGTAATTTTTTTTTTTCAATAATTAGTTTATTTTCAAATTTATACCTAAACCATGTTCTTTTCTTTTATGTATAAAAAAATATCAAATCTTTTTATGGGTCAAATTTGCTTAATTGCATGTGACAGGTGTGGGGTCCTAAAATCTTAAGGGGCAATTATTTCCAGCAAAGAATTATATGAAATGAAAGGAAGATTTCATCTACTAATCCACCTTGAAAAGAATTAAGAGAGGAAAAATAGAGGCTCTTTTTTTCTGAAATAATCAAAGGTACAATTGTATAGAGTAGTTAAAAATAGGATTAAATCATCATAGGATCTAGGTAAGGATAGTGAGAGAAGACTCATAGCACCTTTTGATTGTGATATAGTTGCATTATAGATCAATTCTTAGTTTGTTATTTTTATTTTGATGATAGGATAAATTGACACAATATACACAAGGTAAGGTGTATGATAGTATGTTATTTGCAGATAATGTAGTATTTACTGACAAAATTTGTGACGGAGTATTTAAAGCTAACCTGGAGGTTTGGAGACAAATACTAGAGTGTAAAGGATACAAGCTAAGTAAGATCAGAACTAAATAATTGATGTGCAAGTTCAGTGATGTGTGGTGGCGTAGAAGTGAGGCTTGATACACAGATCATCCTCAAAAAAGAAAATTTCAAGTATCTTAGATCTTTAATTCAGGAAAATTGGGAGAACGATGATGATACAACACATCGTGATGTGAATGAAATAAAGGATCGTCTTATGTGATAAGAATATACCATCAAAATGTAAAGGTGAGTTTTATAGAGTAGTTCTTATGCTGATTGTGTTGTATGAGGCGTAGGGTTGACCAGCTAAGAACTAGCATGTTCAAAAGATCAAGGTGATGGAAGTGAAGATGTTGAATAATATTCGAGACAAGGTCAAATCAGA
The DNA here is from genome assembly GCA_027704765.1 of Solanum habrochaites. Taxonomy (NCBI): domain Eukaryota; kingdom Viridiplantae; phylum Streptophyta; class Magnoliopsida; order Solanales; family Solanaceae; genus Solanum; species Solanum habrochaites. Next base: position 7,594,431 of record JAKWJA010002495.1, on the reverse strand, counting down.
ATGACTTATATGATAGACAAGATGAGAAAAACGAGACTGAGATGGTTTGAGAATGTTAAGAGTGCCCTAGTGAGAAGGTGTCAGAGGTTAGCTATAATAGCTTATTGGGAATAAATAGAGGTAGCCCAAAGAAGTATTGAGGAGAATTGGTTATCAACTTGTGAAAGAAATGGCCTTAGATTTGTGGTTATGGAGGTTGTGGCTTACGGTAAAAGGATAGTAGGTAGTTGTGCATTGTCTCTCTTTCTGGATGGATAGGCTTGGTGCAAGTTTAACGCACTATACCAAATTCCATGTTCAAACAAGTAGTAGTAACATTATTCTCGTAATTGTCGTCCTATGATTTTTGTTACTCCATGTTAACGTCTGTGTTTTGATTATCACATTATTTGACTATTGTTATTGCTCCTTATTATTTGAATGACATGTAAGATATTCTCGATTATTTTCTATGTCCTTTTTACTTTTGTATTTATTTTCTTAAAACTATTTTAGTGTGTGATACTCAAGCTAAGGACCTTTCAGAAACAATCTCTTTATTCGTACGAGATAGGTTGAAAATTTACGAACAATTTATCTTTTTCAGACTACACTTGTGAAATTGCACTTAATATGTTATGATTAAAAGTTACAATCACTAATCAGTACAATAAAGAAAAAGTCATTTGTTAATACATAGATAGACCCCTTGAATTAGAGAACTAAATTTGTTCCTAAAGTTCCATTATGAAAAACATAGCATTTAACTAGACATAATTGGTATTATATAGGGCCAAAACTTCATTATAAATTAAAAAGGGTTCCCAACAAAAGAATTGCAATAACAGGAATGTGTACAATCATGTTTAAAGAGTTTAATTAGGGTCTAAATTATTATCCAATTATTGGATTCTTACTGATGTTACTTGTATTGCCCAAATTAAACAATTAGTTGCCTATCATAGAGACATTCTAAAATATTCCACTAAATAACTAGCTCATAATACAATTGGTTGGCCATATATAATTTTTGGCCACATTTGTGTACATAATACAATAAGATATTAAAATTTGGAATAAAAACAATAATTGTATCATGACTCCCCATATTAAGTAAATTTTTCACTCTCACTATATATAGGTATTATCACCCTTTCTTAAATTTCTCTTTTGAGCTTTACTATCTATTTATCTAAATAAATTACTAAAAATGGTGAAGAACTCAATGAACAACTATGAGTGTGGTTGTTAGGTCTGACTCATTTTTCATGAAAAATATTTTTGAAATTTATTTTTAGTGATTTCTTTTTAAAAAGACTATAAATGATAAATTACTCAATAAATAATTCAGAATGTATTTGTTAGGAGGGAATTCATTTATCATAAAAAATATTTTTCGATGTTTGGTTAGTATGATAACCAAAAGTTAGAAGAGTAAAGAAAGAAACTATAGGATGCAAAAAGATGAAAGTATTGTTAATTGGGAATGATTGTTGAAGGTGGACAAATAATAGTTGGCAATGAAGCAATAAGAAGAAGATAGATATTTTAGATCTTGTAATAATAATAATAATAATAAAATTAAAGAGAGACAGCTAAAATTAGTTAGCAAAAAGATCCTCCATATTGGTAGGGTCACCCCACAAAATGCATCAAGAAATTCTTGGAAATGAAAAAGAAAACTATGTACTATAATTTATTTTCTTTTATATCACATCATTGTATTATTATTATCATTATTACTATTATTATATATGGAAGATACCACAATATAGATTGAGTATTTTAGATGCATGCAACTATATCATTGTATAAGCAATATTATGTATAATTTTAAGTAACATTCCTCACTATATATACATTACAATGAGTTCAAATATCAAATTTGATGGATTTTGGTGCAAATTTGAAGTGGATTTTTTAAAGAAAAATTGAAAATTGAAAATGAACAATTAAAAATTACTTAGCGCGATTATATCAACAATCAAGTTGTATTCACAAGTTCAATAATATACTTATATTCATGTATGAATAATGCACCCTTAAATGATAAGTGTTCATGTGTCAATAGACCTACATATACATTGATTGTATTCATGTATCAATGCACTATTATACTATATGGTATTAAATGAAGTATTGAACACTATGTATCCATGTATCATCTATCAAGGCACCATGCACTTCAAATCATGAGTTCAAAAACATATGTATTCATGTATCAATTCCCCCCCCCCCCCCCCCCCCCCCCCCCCCACACACCACACACACATATATATATATATATATATATATATATATATATATATATATATATATATATATATATATATATATATATATATATATATATATATATATATATATATATATATATATATATTAGATTGAATGAATATGTGTGATATAATTATTATGAAAAGACGAATATAGAATATACAAATTATTAGTGTATTTAAAAATTATGTAGCTCATTTTAAGCCTCTCATTCAATGAGTATTGTATTCATCGATACATGAAACTAAAAGTGCATATGAACACAGTCGTTTGACACCCTAAATAATTACTATAAATGGTAAATAGATAAAGTATAATTACACTTGGTTAATAGCATCCAAACTATATTTAATTGTTGAAAATTTTATATTTCTGGTCTTACATATGTGTGGTGGTAAGTCTTTTTAACGAGTTTGTTTTATCTCTCTATTTTTATTTACCAAATTGTCAATAAATCATGATTTTGAATATATTTACGTGAGTTAAAAGAATATCGATCATTTTTTATGATATTATTTAGCGATTTAATTATTTAATTTTTTATTTATTTATCAAATTGTCACAAATCATGATTTTTATATTATATATTTATGTGAGTTAAAAAAGTATTGATTATTTTTTATGATATTATTTAGCGGTTTAATTATTTAATATTTTTTATAAGCATGTTACAGAAAAATTAGAAGAACGTATTCTCATGTACGTATATTTTTTATATATTAAAATTTATTTACTTGTTAATCTGGAAAAGTAGTAAGTTTTTTTGTTATTAACTCTTACTTTAAATATATAATGTATATATATCTTACTATATGAATTCTAAATTTTAGAATGATGATTTTAAGTGATGTATTAAATTCTAAATATAATATTTGTATATATTTAATAATTTTTTTAACAAAAATATACAATTTAATAAAAATTAGTCTATATTTGTTTAGAGTCACAATATTAAGTGATATATATAAATTATAAGTATGATACTGTATATTTTTAATAATTTTTAAATAATAATATACGATTTGAATAAAAATTATATAATTAGACTGAACTTATACTCGAACTTCTAGATCTTCCCCTTATAGCCACCTTCTCACTTGCAAACCAACTTCCAATTCAATTTCCACGAATAAATGGTAGCTCTTGGATGATGTAAACTCCTTTGGATTATATAATGTAATATTCTTTAAATAAAAAAAAACTAAGATATTTTAATTTTATTCTTGTAATAATTTTTATTTTTTTATTGCAATAAGAGTAATGTATATATATGTTGAACATCCTTATTAATGATTACACATCTCAATAATTACATGTAGTAATTTTCAAACACATCCTAAATAATATTGTATTTAGTACCTAAATGCTAAAATTTGTCTAACTAATGATAAGCCACTTTTATTCATGTACAATTCTGCTAGGTTGATTTATCGACCAGTTCGATTTAATTTTGAAGTTTATCTGTTCATCTTATCGATATATTTTTCGTACCTAAATGCTAAAGTTTGTCTAACTAATGAGTAGCCATTTTAATTAAAGTATAATTCTACTAATGTTGATGTATCGATCAATTCGATTCGATTTTAAAGTCTATTTGTTCGACTTATTGGTTTATAAACATGCTAAAGTATTATAGATATGTTAATATATTGGTTTATCGGTTATATATTGATCTTTATCAATTTAACCGTTAAGATTTTACATAAAAAAAATCATCAAAAGTTATTTAGAGAAAAGACGACAAATCAAATGAACTATGCACATGAGTTGAGCCATTGCATCTTTGCTCAAAATCAAACACTGTTACATTATAGAATAACCAAAAGTTTGAGACAACCTGAAATAAAAGTATGAAACTAAACTCTAAGTAGGGGACTTTATATATCAAATGGTGTTATTGAAAATAATAATTCAAAGTTGGAGTAGGAATCCTAGATGTTAGAATTTATTATTTACTTATTTCTTGTTTAATTAGAATTTGTTGGTTATAGTGGTTCGTAATTCTAGCTTAATTTGATTTCTTACTTTTATAAATAAGAATGTTGTTAGTTATTTTCAGTATACAAAAATAAATAAAACATATACAAAAACACATAAAAACTTTTGAATTTATAAATAAAATATTTTCCTTCAAAATAAATATAACTATTCAATTTACTATGAGATTATCAGATTAACGGACAACTCATTAATTAGAAAAAACTTCAATCTTTAAGAATCAATAATCTAATAATTAAAAAAATCAAATCAATATCAAAACCACTTACTTAATAACTCATTAGCAATTCATCGATATTTCTTTTCAATTAAAATTATTGATTTCAATTCAATTTTAAACTACGCAAAGTCCTACAAGTTTTAATGACATGGTTATGGAAGAACAAAAAAAGAACTAAAGAATAGAAGAATGGAGATGTTAAAAAAAATGCCAAAAGTGTGACGTATAAGAAATCCAAATATTCATGCAAAATAAAATAAAATAAATATAACAATTGCACTGCGTGCTCCTAAAGCTATATACAACCGTTCAAATAATCGTACTGTTTCCTCAACTATCATAATTTACTACATATGTCTTTTTCTCGTATTCCAAAATTTCTCGTTTTAATTTATGTGATAAATTTTTAAATATTTAAAGTCAATTATATTCTTTTTTTATAATAATATTTTAAATTTTTAATCATTATGTTTTTTTTTAAAAAAATTCTTAGAAAATAGTGGTTTAGCTAATTAACTTGGAAAATACTTTTAACGGTATATGACTTTATTATCAAAATTGGTCATGCGACTTCATATAGCACGTCAAAACGCTAATTTTATTTTGTGATTTTATATCGCAGTTTCATATTATATAAATATTTAATACAATTTCATATCATATATTTAAACGCCTATGTAAATAAGTAGGAGAAACTATAGTGAAATATTTAGGGAATATAACTTTTTGGTTTGTTTGTTTATTACTTTTAAAGATTCACAATCCACAAACATGAAAAGAGTATATACATGGACGATGCACAACACTAGATTATGACATTTATGATAACGTTCAAAAAGTGTTCACCCCTTTTTCGATTTCTAATCTTTTTTTAAATTATTGAGTTCGAAATTTATATGTATATATAAATTTAAAAAAAATAGAGATTGTGTAATGTGACAGATTTGAAAATTATGAAAGATTAAAGGAGAAAAAGAAATTTATTTTAATTAAAATGTAAAGTGCTATCAATAACTTCTTGAAGAGGTGTTATCTAATTTAAGAAAGAAAAAAATAGATACAAAATTTAAATTTTAACATCAATCAGAGAAATGCATTTGATCATTATATTATATAATACTTCGAATATGAATTCACTCATATATATATATATATATATTTAAATATATTTATAAAAATATAATATTATTATATATGAGCTAAGAAGGAGATCATAAGTTCACTGAGAAACTCTCCTATTCTTAATATAAATTTAAGGTTGTTGAAGTTTGTGAAACTCATAACCAAAGTTCTAGCTTCGTGTACAACTCTTCTATATTCACGTAGTATCATTTTTTATTTTAATTTATGTGACGTAAATTTATGTATATCATAATATATGTATGTGTAAATATAGAAAAACTTTTTGTTACGAGTGAAATTGAAATTTAAAATTAAATAAACTTTAATGAAATATTTCATTATCAGAAAAATGAATTAATAAAGAAATATTGATGTCATATAAATTGAAATGGTGAAAATTATCACTTTTAATTTCACACACAATAGCTAAATCAATGTTATAATACTGCATAATTACTTTATTTTTGTGTGATGATTTAAATATATCATTTCAAGAAAATATTAAAGATGGTTTGTTTGTGCGGGTAAAATAAAGAATTTCTTGCTTCCCAAAAAGTTTGGCCTAACAAGCTCAACTAATTCTTATGTAATGTGTTCACTACAAATATCTCATCACACTAGTCAAAATGTGATGGGAGTGTTTCATCCTTAATCAGAAGTTTTAGATTCGAGCATTGGGTTGGAGAAAATTTCATTGGGAGTGCTGCCTTCGAATAAACCTTGTAGTGCATAATCTAAAATTAATCAAGGCTCTAATGTGCATTTTGGACATCGATTGAAAAACAAAAAAAAACCATTAATATACACCTAGTACCCATAATATATTTCACTAGGTGAAGTTCACGGAGAAGTTATAATGGACACAAATTTTATGCTTATTTTGCAAAAATAAAAAGGTTATCTTCGAGTAATCCTCGATTCAAGTAATTCATAATAATAATGTTAAAAATAACATACAAATGAAAAGCAAACATAACAATTAGTAACGAAATCATTATATGACACTTGAAAAAGGGTGCAATAACAATATCAAAATAATGTGATAACCAAAGTAAAGAACGGCATGTATAAAGAATATGAAAGACAAGAAACTACGAATTAGTGTTAATGATAGTGGAATTCACTAAGACAACACTCTGACTACCTACTAATCCTCTATCATAATTTGTGACCTTCAAAATTTCTTATCTAAAATCATATCCTCGGTAAGCTGAAGGTGTACCATATTTCATTGAATACGAGTTTAGGATAATAACTTTCACCTTATCTTATATACTCCCTCTATCCCTATTTACTTATGCATTTTACTTATCACACATATTAAGAAAATAATAATTGATATAATGAATTTACTATTTTATTCCCTATTAATTGAAAATTTTTCAAATCAATTTACTTATAGAGGTCGTACGGGTTGTTCTACCTTTTTCAAAACATTAATCCTCTAAATAAATTAAGGATAAAATATGCAAAAGAAACATTATATTTTCTATATTTGTCAAAAATGACAAATAAAAAAAAAAGAAGAGTCTCGAGCTCAAAGGGCAAAAAAATTGACAAAAATTCCAAAAAGGTATATCAAAAAAATTTCTAACTAAAACGGTAAAATCGGCGATAGAAAAAATCGCTTCTCTACGAGCGATTTGTACAATTTTTATTTTAAGTTTATTTTTTAACAAATCGCTGCCAAGACAACGATTTTTTAGTGAATTTTTTTTTATATTATGAATTGTAAATTGCTGCCTTTACAACGATTTTAGTTTTTTTAAAAAATTACATTTGATATAAATCGTTGCCTTTGCAACGATTTTAGTTTAAAATTTTTTTTTTGTTGTAAATGGTTTAGTTTTTATCTTTTAAAATTGTGTTGTAAATATTTTACAAAACTTTTTTTAATAGTAAATCGCTGCCTTAGCAGTATTAATTTTACTTAAATTATTATTATTATTATTATTTTTAAATAGAGACAGCGATTTAAAAAATCACTAAAATTCATCTTTTTTTATAAAAAAAATATTTTGCACCAAAATCGCTGCAAATGCAATGATTTACTATGTAAAAAAAATAAATTGAGTAAAATCGTTGCAAAGGCAGTGATTTTCTATCCACAATTAAAAAAATATTAGAAAAAAAATTAGGTAAGATCGCTGCCTGTGCAGCGACTTGAAATACAATTTTTTTAAAAAAAAATAACTAAAATCGCTGCGGTGGCAGCGATTTACAAAAAATTTTAAAATAAGAAAGATTTTTTTTTTAGAAATCGTTGGCAAGACAGCGATTTCAAATTAAAAATAAAAATTATACAAATCGCTCGTAAAGCAGTGATTTTTTCAAACATCAGTCAAATAAATCGCTACATCAACATCGATTTTACTGTTTTGATCGAAAAGTTTTTGATATGCCCTTTTGAATTTTTTTTAAATTTTTTTTGCTATTTCGACTCCGAATTCTAAAAAGAAACACAGAGAGTGTCTTCATTCCTAATCTCGTCTTTCCTATAAATGCCCATTTACACATCTATATCGATATTCTCATTTTCTAAACATAAAAATTCTTAATTGATAAAACTTAAAATATAAGTCTAAGATAAAATTTTCAACACTCTTTCAAAATCAATAATTAAAACGCTAAAACAAATTGCTCCAACACACCGTAACAATTATTATTGATGCATAACTTCAATCAAGGTTCATCTAACCATCCACTTTGGCTACACAAAAAACTTGTAAATTTTCATTTAATAATTATTGTGCTAATTAATTAATAATTAAATTAAATATTTTATTTAAATATTAATGGAATAGTGACAGCAGTTAAAATAATAGATAGATGCCTTAAATACGTCATTGCAACTCCCTTAAACCTGCCGGATATTCTGCTGCTTAAAATAACACGCCTCACCTACTCTATAATTATAAAAAAAAAATAATTAAGAAAAAAAATTATATAATTTTTTGAAGAAAAAAATAAACATGAAATTCTTTTTGGTCATTTATTTATATTTATAACATAATTATCATAATAAATATTTTTTTAATGATGAAGTACTAAAAAATATGTTTCATCTTTTAATCACAAGTGGACTTGATGATAATAATAATAATAATAACATATTCAATATTTAAAAAATAAAATATACACAGATCTTATCGTAACGCTATAAGATATTGTTGTATTCTGCAGCAACAAACAATAATATCACATTAACATTTTGCATTAGTAAGTGATTGTATTTGTATTGGAGATTTTTGTTGCTACTAATTTAATTTAATTTAATTTATGATTAAAAATTTATATATAATCGATCGAGTCATAATTTTTTTTCTCTCTCTTAAAGATTTGAATAAATATTTGAAGATTTTATTTAAATAAGTGTTAGTTTATCAATTGACTCATCATTTCTAACTTTGAAATATGAAATTTATAATATGAAAGATGTATTTTAGGTGTATTTTTAAGTTTTCAATCATAAATCATCCACTTATTTTCACACTCAACTACAATTTTAATTTTTTAAATATTTTTTTTCAACTTAACTTGGAATACTATTTCATATTTTAAAGATATCAACTAATTCATATTTAATAATCTATGAAACGTCTTATCATATGGTTTATGTGAATCAAACAATTTTGATCAAACCATATATTCATGTTAAAAATATTTATTAAATATATAAAAATAAATTATTGTGAATCTAATTATTATAATATAAGGATTTATTTTTATTTCTCAATATTTTTCTAATTAAAGAAGGATAAACATTTCCTAATATTATTAATGATTTTAGAGTTAAAGATACAAATTGTAATGTTATAAAACATGAAAATTTATCACATTGCTTCAAAGTATCAAGACAGAATAGAAAAGTATTACAAAGTATGCTTCCTTTTAGGAAGAATAGTAGAGTTCAACTCACAAACACTTTCACCAGTATCTTTTTATCATTGATCTGTAATTAATATTGTAAAAAAATTACAATTTAATATATATATATATGTATGTACGTACTTAACTTTTAATATAAATACAAAATTTATGAAAATACTAGTAGATTTATTTATACACATAAAACCTCACCTAGCTCCATTCTACTTGAATCCATAATTTTTAGTTAAAGATAAAATAATTTTATCACTGCATCACAATTTATATTATACGGTGCATGTTTAAAATGCCTCAAATAACTTTATTTAGACTCAAAAAGTGGAATAATATTTTATTCTCTTAAAAGTATGATTTTTTTAAAAAAAATAAAAATAGTATGAACATGGACCAAAAGGAACTTTATGGGAATTGAATGGATGCAGAAGCAAAAGCAGGCCTTACTACTAAAATGGACGGCGGAGATTCTCTTCACACTTGTCATTTGTCAAAAAGGCTGCATTGCATATCAACTTCTACCTCATGCTCTATTTTACGTTTGGCTCCGGAAAAAAGGATAAATATATGTTAAATTTTCGTAAATGATATGTAACTATTTATTGTCATGTTTTTGAGATAATGATATATTTGTTATTTAAAAATTAAAGTATATATACTTTTTATATTATTGTTTCGTTCATAATTAATTGTCATGTTTTTTTATTTTTAGAGTTAAAGTATAAAAACTTTTACTAACATTTTGAGATATATTTTTTCATCATATTGATACGCAAAATATTGCAATTTATAGTACTTTTTATATAATTTTTGAATATCTAATTAATGTAATCTAATTTAACTTTGAAAATTAGTCAAATTGACTTTCGAAAAACACAGCATAACAAATAAAAGTGAACAGGAGGAGTAACAAACATATATGTCTCGTAATCTTATCCATCGATTCGATATTTATTAAATATTAAATCAACAGATAAGATTGTATCATCTGTCTCTGTTTAGTCTTCTGTTAAAGTGAAAAATTATATATACTTTAGTTTTTTTAATGAAAAAAGCGCTAATAACTCAAACTTACGACGAAAAGTATGTACACACTATTTGAGATAATTTAATGGTATATTTATTTATTTTTTCCCAATTGGCCGCGTACGTCTACCTTCAAACATAGTAGTGCCTATAATCTCCACCAATGAGAATGATACAAGTGTACTCTAAGGTGTAGTTTTTTTCATCGAAAATATTTTTTTAAAAAAATATGTAGACCTCTTACTTATTTTTTAGTGTTTGTAAGTAAGTAAGAAAGAATTATTTCAAAAATATTTATATATTTTCTAGATTATGTAATTATTGTTAATCTTGTAAAGTTGATTATTGTACTTCTTGACTCATCATATTAGAAAGGTAAAATGGTTTGATACTCATTTGTACAAGTGAACGCATCTACTTGTACATTTGACATCTGAACTCCCGAACTCATTTAAACTCAACCTGCTGAATCTTTTCAACTCATCGTGACTCTCAACAAATAAAATTTGCCACATCATTTTATATTTTTATAATAATTTATTTTTGAAAAAGAAAATCATAAAGTTTTGATGCAAATTTACAAAAGGCGAAATGGTCTAGAGTACTCTAGTACTTGTATGAGTTTGTATTATGTACCTTTTTACTCTATATTTTATCAATTGGACCCTTAAACTTATTAAAACACGATATTTGAAACCTTTCTAATCCTTGACCGAATCTCCGTGGCATAAATATTGTTGAATTGAAAAAATGTGTGACTACATTCGCTTTCAAGTGCGTAATTACATTAAAATATAATATTTTTTTTATAAAAACTTATTTCTTCATTTACCCACTCCCACCCTTCCCCACCCTCACTCTCCCCACGCCAATTTCTCTTCTTCTCCAACACTTTTTCCATCCCTAACCCTAAGATTTCTTCTCTTCTTCTTCAATAAAATCATCCGCCATATCTATTCTTTTTTTTCTTCAACATCACCATGTTTGGAACAAATTTTAAACATATGAAAAATAAATAAATCACACAAATAAAATCTGAAGAAACATAATTTTATTCATCAAGATAGTGCGCGTACAATTTGTTTCTCCCATGATTCTACACTCTAAGATTTATCCATGATTCGAGAGCCAATAGTGATTATTTTTCGAATTATGATGATCTAGATTTGACCTTTATAGATATATATATATATATATATATATATATATATATATATATATATATATATATATATATATATATATATATATATATATATATATATATATATTCCATCAATTTGTGAAATATTTGAGATTTTGATCTCTCTATGAAATTTTTTAGATGCCTTTAAAGAGATTTTAATGCCCTTTATATAGGCATAAACTAGGGTTTAGGGTTGAGTAGCCTCCAAAATCCTAATTTGAGTTGAACACAATTTGTAGAGTCTCAACTCGAATTGAATACATCTTGTAGAGTCCCGCAAAATTTCAATGTTTACATTTCAGTCATACACTTTATTTTTCTTCTTTAATCCACTCTCCCCTTTGCAATAAATCAAAATCTCAACATTAATTTATTTTTCAATTTTTTTTTTATATTTTAAAAGTTGAAGTCGTTGTTTGTGTTAGTTTGATTCAAAGAGGAGGTATAATATTCATTAACAAAAAGGGTAATGGTGGATATTGAAAAAAAAGTTGAAAACTCTATTGAAAAACTTGAAGAACAACAAATAGGTCTTATTAATTTGTGAAATTAATTCAAATAGTAATTGGGGCTATTTGGATTTGTGTTAGTGAACTTGAAGTTGAAATTTCAAGTCAAATAATGAAGAATTTTATCTATTTGATATGAATCGTGCTCAAATGGTAAACATATATGAAGAGCGATATACATTACTATTTAAGAAAATTCAAAATTTTCAAAAGTTAAATATTTGATTTTTTTAATTTACTTAATATTTCATTTTTGACATATACATGACATGGAATTTTACATGTGTAAGAGGTTGGATTACACAAACAAAGATCTTATGAGAAAAGGGTTTAAAAGATGGTGTTTTAACGAGTTCAAAGATATAGTTGACAAAATGTTAAGTAGGAGGGTTCAAAATACAAGCACATACAAGTATAAGAGTTCATCAGATCATTTCGTCTTTACAAAAATAAATTTTAATTTATTCTTTTTAATTAAAATTTTGGGTCTCCCTACATCATCAGTCATTTTCACCGTGAAAGGTTCAATTTCCAAAAAAAGTTGTTGCTTGCCACCACTCCTCTTGCTAGTGAGACCACAATTACTCTCTCCTTCATCTGTCTCCATCTTCGTCGCACACTTTCACCATTTTTCTTACCTCCTATTTTTTAACCTCCACAAATCCAAAAAGCGTAAGCCGCCGCACCAACTCCTTGCCCCTCACCAACCTCGTTTCTCTCTCTGTTGTCTTCCTTTTTCCGCCATCGACGACTCCTAAGAACCACCGGGACCCCCATGTTCTTCATCCAGAAGCCCATAATATATCAACATGCTCCTCGCCGCCTCTGGTCTACCAGACCATCCAAGGAAGATAAAAGAAAGAAAAAAAAATGGACACAATTGGAGATGACTGTAAAAAGTAGGTCGTTGGGTGAATAAGAAGAGTTTCTTTTTTACTTTTAAGTTAATTATTTTACTTTTTTACACTAAATATTTTTAAAAATTTAAATATGATGTTCACTTGTCTTAATAGACATGTGGTCTCACTCTCTTGCCAATTCAACCATATTAATGTCACATAAGCATGATCAATGGTCAGAGGAGTTTGATATATTATGTTTTATTAAGTGTTAAGAATTCAATTGATAAAATATACAAACTGATACAAGTATAAAGATACACCAAACTATTTTGCCTATTATATATAATCCTAATTCCTCAAGAATTATAGAAATATCATCGTTACAAGACTATAGTAACAATTAATACACAATGCTAACATTGGAAATTGAAGTTTATAAAGTTGATACATAACAAATAAATAACAAGCACTTGATTTCCTCCACAAATACTCAGCTTAGGAATTATATATTACTTTTAAATTGCACTTAACAATTTAATCTCAACTTAATTCAAATCTATAACTTAATTTTCTCTTTAGTGTCGGTGTATATTCAATGAATTACATCTACAATTAATAATAATGATTTAATAATCAATACTTGCTCGAATAGGTCAGTTTATTAATCATGAACTAAATTTAAAACTTTTAAATATTCAATTTTGTATGTGAGTGAATTTTTCATATTATTTATTATTGACTTTATGATGATTGGAGAGATATGGGGTTATAGTCCATTTTTCTAGTTTTTTTTTTTAAGATGTGAAATTATTAATTATTATGTCATAATAGATTATTTTAAACAATTCCTTCGAAAAAATTGTCATATTTATAGCTTACAAAATGTCACGACCCAAAACCGAGCCGCGACTGACACCCACACTTATCCTTCTATGTGAGCGAACCAACCAATCTAACCCTTAACATTTCAATGAAATATCAACAGAAAGTAATGCGGAAGACTTAAATTCATTAAATAAAAGCGATTCAATAACTTCTAAAATTCAACATCTATTATTATCCCCAAAATCTGGAAGTCATCACCACAAGAACATGTATGATCAAATTACTAAACTAAGAGTATTCTAAGAAGCTAAAACAAATAAAAGCTAGTCTATGCCGAAACTTCAAGGCATCAAGACATGAGGAAGGAGATCCAGTCCAAGCTAGAAGCATTAGCTCACCCTGAAGATCCGGTGTGACGAAGACTGGCTAGAATTACTGTTGAGTCGAAGATGACGGCACGTTTGCTGCATTCCACAATATACAAGAAGAAAACATAAAAGTAGGGGGTCAGTACAACCACAAGTACTGAGTAGATATCATCGGCCAACTCAAAATAGAAAGCAATATATATCAGATAACATCATAAAATCAACTAATATTCTTAACATGTGATAGCAACAAGTACAAACATCATTTATAGCATCACCGAACATATCTGTGAGGACTCAAGCCTCCATACCATACTCATTTGGGATACATGTTCTTTAGATTGAGTATATTAGCATCTTTCAAGATTCATTATATTTATTCCTCTTGTGTCGGTACGTGACACTCCGGTCCCCTACTACTATGTGTCGGAACGTGACACTCCGATCCCCTACTACTATGTGTTGGAACGTGACACTCCGATCCCCCTAATTCTACGTGTCGGTTCGTGACACCCGATCCCCTAAATCTACGTGTCGGTTCGTGACACCCGTCCCACTAATTCTATGTGTCGGTACGTGACACTCCGATCCACTAATCTCATTCTATTAATTCATCAAGCCTTCTTTTATACCAAGACGTCATCATCTCATCACTTTAGTTCATCAAGCCTTCTTTTATATCAAGGCATCATCATTAACAAGAGATTAGGTTTTTATCAAGATTTGGGATTCAATAGATTCATCATGCTTGTTTCATCGCAATCATATATATAAAATCACATCATGCATACACACAATTAAGCATAAAGAAGACTCTATAATACTACCCAACACATATCATTCGCTATTAAGAGTTTACTACGAATAGTGTAAAAACCATAACCTACCTCCACCGAAGAATCGCGATCAACAAGCTATCTTCTCAAAGCTGCGTTCTTCCTCTCTCTTGATCGATCGTTTCTCCCTCTCTCTGTTCTTTCTATTTTTCTTATTCAAACCCTCTTTCTTTTACCCTAATTATCATATAATTAAGTTTTAAAAGATGACACTAATAATCCACTAAATAACTTAAGGTTACCTCTTTTAACCCTCAAGTAATTAGACTTATTAACATTAACCCATTACTTTATAATTAAAGCAGGAAATAGTCCAAAACGCCCCTTAAATTAATTAATCAGAAATCCGACCCCGCCTGGGATTACGCAGCCTGTGACGGGCCGTCGTGCCTGCGACGGTCCGTCCTGCTGTCCGTCGCAAGGGTCAGAGACTTGATTTTAGTAAAAAGTCCTGTGACAGGCCGTCGTGCCTGAGACGGTCCGTCCTGCCATTTCGTCGTGGCGTTCAGAGAGTCGATTTTCAGTACCCAATTTCAGAATTTCTAAGTGTCATGGGACGAGGCCTCCACGACGGTCCGTCGTGACCATGACGGTCCGTCGTGGCATCCGTTGCCTCTGCCAGTTTTCCAGAAATAAAATCTGCTGCTCAAAACGACTAAACAGGTCGTTACACAAAATAAGAATATCAACAATATTTCAAATTTCAATGAAACAAATATAATATGAAACAAATATAATATTTAAAATTTGTATTTGTAAAATCGGTTTTCAATTGGTTTACTAATACTAAAAAATATTTTTGTTCATTTTAACATATAAAGAAAGACAAAAATAGAATTACTTTACCTATAGCAATAACTGCTCTTTCCAAATCAGTTCTCAAAGTCCATTAAAAATTATAAATCAATTGATATGAGTGTCGTGGTAATATATGCACTCAATTTATGATTCTTTAAAGGGAAACTTACATAAATATACTATAATAATAAAATATTTATCATTTATAGCAATAATATTTTTTTTTCACTTGATCACTTTTTATTCATTTATAATACAAGTTTAATTCATATTACAAAGAACAATTTTTTATTCATATATAATACAAATTTTAATAATAAATAATTTATTTATTACACATTTTAATTCACTTATAATACAATGTGTCAATTTTTACCAAACAAACATAATATATTTAAAAAATAATTATAATTCATATATATTACATACATAATTCACTTTTAATATATATGACAAATTTAACATATGATTGCTATAAATGGTAATAAATAAAAAGTATTGCTAAAATCAGTAATTATTTATTAAAATATATCAATTTATGTAATTATTCCTTCTTTTTTAAAGGTATACCATGTTCAACGTGGACAAATAAAAGTCAATATACGAAGTAATAAGACGATGCGATATATCATTAAACCTTGCTAGTAATTTGATCGATTTAATAAGATTAGGGGCCTAAAATCGAACGTAAAAGAGAAATTCTAAAAAAAGCTAGATCATCATATTTATAACTTTATATATATATATATATATATATATATATATATATATATATATATATATATATTATTTTTTTAAGATTTGAAGTCTATTTTTTTTATTTCTTTTAAGATGCGAAATTATTAATTATTATTTCATAATAATTTTTTTCTAACAATTCCTTTGAAAAGATAATCATATTTATAGCATATGAAGTAATAATATCAACAATATTGCAAATTTCAATGAAACAAATATAACATAAAGTTAGAATAATAAATTTTGGCTAAAAAATTAATAGATTGATATAAAGATAGTAAAAAGTGTTATATATATTGCTTCAATATAATGATTGCTTATGAGAATGCTTGAAATTTTAAAAAATAACAACAGATAATTTTAATAATATTTTTGTTAGCATACAATAATAGTTTTTACATCGTTTAAAAGACTCATAATATTCAATAATAATAGAATAGTGGAAGAGGGAATGAAAAGGTAAATATATAAATAATAATAATAATAATAGGTACTTAAGTAAGCAAAAATACTACAATGAGCTAAAAATATTACTTTATTTCATAATTATAGCGACGATTCCATATTAAAACGTAAAGAGTTTTTATATTTTCGATTAAAATTTTACTTAAGACTCTTAATCATCGTTTTAGTTACCTTATAGTTAAGTTGCCTCAAGTAGAATGTGATGTAATTTCATTGTCACTCAAACTCCCCTTTTAGTATGCTAATTGGATGTAATTTCATGTACTTTAAAGAAACTTAAGTTTTTTTTTTTTTACTTTTTAAATAAAAACAACTTAGCCAAATCAATTACCTCATCAAAAATATACTTGAAAGTGACAAATCCAAGGGAAAAAAAAAGGTCTTGAGAAAAGTAGTATATGCAAAGTTCAAATATTGATAGTAACTCTTCATTAAGTTCCATTTTTCCATTACAAGAGCCAAAGTAGCATCAAGATAAGAAGAGGACCACATTAACTAATGTTACAATCCTTTTTACCAAAAAGGCAAATATGCCATCATAAATTCAGATTAGTATAAAATTCAAAACTTTATACGGAGGCGTTTGACCACGATATTTTTCTTACTTTTTTTTGAGTTAAACTCTAAAATCATGTTTGCCAAAAAAGAAATAATCTGAAATTCCACTTTGAAGTTGAATTTCAAAATCTTTCGAGAATTTGAAAAATAACAAAAGATATTTTCACTCTCTTCGCTTCAATATTACTCAAAAAAAAAAAAAGATAATCAAAAGATATCTTTAATTTTCAAATATCAATTTTTTCATTTGAAAATAATAATTTTATCTTTTTAAATTTTACAATGAAACATGGTCAAATACTCATTACCTTACTTTTAGGTAACATTATACCATAATTTTGAAGTATATTTTTCAATTTTATTTTTCAAATTTTTTTGAGCCAATTTTTGAGATTTCCCCTCATAAAACTTTTAATTTTTTTCTAAATACAATTTCAAATTTTAAAAATCAAAACTTTAAGGATTTAATTTTTCAAGTTTTAACTTCAAAATCTATTGCTAACTAAAAGTTTAATTAATGTGAGTGTTATGACATGTATGTACATTACAATTATTGAATTAATATTTACTCAATCTTGTTAGACTATACCAAAAAATAAAAAAACAAATCCAGCTAATTATTATGATTATATTCAATGGGTGAATTAAATAACATAAAACTAATGTCATAAATGTATTCCATCATTATTAAATAATCCTAAGTTGCAATATCAAAAATAAATCTAGTAGTGTTTGTACACTGATAAATTTATTAAGCACAAGTTAATAATAAAACATGTGCTTTGTTTTAACTAGTGTCAACATACATAAGAGAAGCAAAAGCAATAAAGTTGCAATTGGCAAGTGAGAGATTACCAAATATATATTTGAAACATATTAATTGTAACAAAAAAAGTTGTTGTATATAAAATGAACATCCCACTAGTATTTCATCCTATATTTTTTAATCAGATTAAAAGAAATCATCTTTAAGTATATTTAAATTTCTGAAAGCTACTCAAATTAATTTCTGCATTTTTAAAATCTTACTCACGAAATTTTAAATAAAATATATGTTCAAATATAATTTCAAAATTTATGGTCACACGAGAGCATAATACAACTAATGCATGAAGTGATTTTTTTTTTTTAAAAAAAAAAAAAAGAAATATGGTAAAGGAGAATATTTCAATGAAAATTTAAAGAAATGAAGGCCACATTTTTTTCTCTCTAGTAGTGAATTATGACATATCATTCTCTAATTAATAGTTTTATTGACCTTTTTATTTTGTTCTACTCAATAGTCATTGTCAACATTAATTATGGTTAAAAAAGATAATGGTGAAAGTGATGGTCTATTGTCCATGAAGGGTCAATCTCAAAGGATCATGTATTTCCCAAATTTTATTCTCCTCTTATTCAATTTTTTTTTATATATAGAAGTAAAAATTGATTGATCGTTTGATTATTGGTTAAAATTATAAATATATTAATAATATAAAATTTGATTTGATAAAATTTAATTATTATATGTTAGTTATTTTATTTTTGTAGGAATTCTAAATTGTTAATCAAAGGATAACAATGTATTTAATGTGTTGCTAATTGTGAAAATTGAGGACCAATGTTACAAAGTAATTATTGCAGCCAAGAACAAATCTATTTCTTTATATATTATAAGAAAATACTAAATTATTAAGATTACTTTTTAGTGCGTAATATTTCTTTATCTTATCGAATTCAATTTTCAAATGAATATTTACCTTTTTTTTCAAATTTATATAAAAAAGGGGTGTACATTTTTATATCTACTAGCAATTTTTATAGTAACATTCATGACATATTTAATATTATAAGATTTAAATTGTTTTGATATATTAGGTGCATTTTCAATTTAGAATCATAAAATTTAAAAAAAAATCTTTTTTTTTAATTTCTCCAAACTAAAACACATGTTCTTTGTATCTCAATTTTACAACACTGTTGATTTGACAAAGTTTAATTAAAAGAAAATCAAACTTTTTTTAGTCTATAATATCTTGGATATTTATGTACAATTAAATAAAAGAAAGAAGTTGGAAAAAGTTATAAATGGATCAAGCGGAATCTCTTCATCTGGAGATAGAAAGAAGACTGAGCTTTCATTTGGTTATAAAAATTTGTAATTGGAATTGTTTGGTCATGGAAAAATATACAATTTTTTTAAAGTGAAATTTCAAGGTACGTTTGGTCATTAAAATTTTAAAATTTAACTTGAAATTGAATATAAGAACTTTTAAGAATTTGAAAAAAAAAATTTCATTTTTCACTTTAAACTATTCACAAAAAGTCAAAGATAACTTCACTTATAATTATAGCCATACACAACTACGACTTATAAATATTATTTTTTACTTAAAAATATGTATATTTTTTAATTTTATAATAAAATATGGTTAAACACCCACTAAAATTTTAAAGCATGAAATAATGTTTGGATATGTTTTTTACTTGGAAGACTTTTTAAAAATTTATGAGTCAAAGCAAAATTTCTCCCAAAAATTAAACCAAAAATTGAAAACTTATTATTTGATGAACAAAATTTTAAAATTTGATCAAATTTTATGATCAAATAAATTTTAAAAACTAAATTTTCAAAATATAATTAAAAATTTTATTACCAAACGTTTACACATTAAAGAGAGCTATAATGATTTTTTTTAGAAGAACCACCAAAAGATAAAAATAGAGTGGACGTGATTACTTCTCTTCCCTTTATTAAATATCTTAAATTCAAACAGTAAATATAAACTTGATAGAAAACACTCTCTATAATAGAACCTTACGTAATATAAATTAAAATTAATTAAATTCAGACAAAAATATCAAACATATATTAAAAAAAAGTGATCATATATTAAAAAAAGAGTGAAATAAACTCCGACTTATAAATATTATTTTTTCACTTTAATTTATTTTTTTTTATAATAAAATATGATCAAACGTCCACTGAAATTATTTTTGAATATGTTTTTTCACTTAGAGAACTTCTTAAAATTTCATGAGTCAAAGCAAAATTTCTCCCAAAAATTAAACATAAATTTGAAAACTTAATATTTGATTAACAAAATTTTAAAATCTGATCAAATTTTATGATCAAACAAGTTTTAAAACTAAATTTTCAAAATATAATTAAAAATCTATAACTAAACGCTTGCACATTAAAGAGAAGCTATAGAATCACCAAAAAATAGTAAACGTGATTCATCCTCTTCTCTTAATTAATTTTCTCAAACTCAAACTATAAATATTAAAAAAAAATTAATTAAAAAATATTCTCCTTAATAAAACCGTACACAATATAAATCAAAATTAATTGAACTGTAACAAAAATATCAAAACATCACTATAAAAAGAAAAAAGTGATCATTATATTTTGATCATATATTAAAAAAAAAAGTGATCATTATATTTAATCATATAGTATAAACAACATAGAAATTATTACACATCCTTTTGTCAAGTTTCACCTCAATGGTCAACTTTGCTAGGCCATAACCAAGAAACACAAATAAAATATAAAAAAGAAAAAAACTATACATACACATATTAAAATATATATATATATATATATATATTATATATATATATTATTTATCCACACAAAGAATAGTAAGAGAAAGAGAAAAAGGGGCAAAAGCCATTTCCAAAGAGAAAAACAGAGCAAATTAGAGAGAGAAAAAGATAGTGTTATGTGTTGTGTGCTCTGTGTCTGGTAAAAAAGGGGCCAATTTAAAGCTAAATTGCAGCATTTGGTCTCTCCAATTCTCTACACACACCTCTTTTTTCACAAAACCCTTACTTTGTCTCCTTAACCCTTCTTATTTTCTCGTTTTCCGGTCACCGGAAAACGTAAAATCGTCTTCCCGTCAGATCTAAAAGCTTTAAAAAAATGAATCTCCGGTGAAAATAATATCTGAAGTTTAATTTCATTTTTTTGTTGATCGGAGAAAAGATAGAGAAATGAAAACACCGGTGAATACTGCCGGAGTTCAGCAACAGCATACTGTTAACGGGAATCCTGGTGAAGGTCTGTCACTGTGTTTGCCTTTGTATAAATATTATTATTTATTTTTTTCTTAAGTATATACTTTCTCGATGCATTGTAACAATCGTTGAATCATCGAATAAATCAATTTCTTTCTCTCAATTTATTTATTTTTGTCTATTTCTTCAAAAGTGCATTTTTTTTTTCCTTTACACATGAAATTTTCCTGGAAAAATATTTTTTTTTCTTTTCATTGGAAAGCAAAATGGAAACACTTGCACGTTTGTTAAAAGTTGCTCTCTCTATGTTCACTTTTAATTATATAGTTTATTGATTTTTGAAGTCGATATATTTTTTGTATTGATACGTAAGAAAAACATAAATTTATAGTATTTTTAAAATAATTTAAAAAATTTTATTTTAAAAATTATATCAATTAAATCTATTTTAACTTTAAAAATTAAATAAAAACAACGATTAAAAATAGGTGGAGAAAGTGATAAGCAAAGCAAGTCTTTTAGTCCTAAAAAAAAAAAGTGAGGAAAAAAAATCTCATACTTTTTCAATTTATATCACCAGTAACTTTTTTTTTGGAAAATAAATAAATTTTTTTTTGTATTTTTTTTATTGTAGTGGAGAAGAAAAGCATAAATCCAGAGCTATGGCAGGCCTGCGCCGGTCCTCTGGTGAACTTACCGGCAGCTGGGACCCACGTTGTTTATTTTCCACAAGGCCACAGTGAACAGGTCTAGTTTTATTTTCGCGATTAATAAAAAAGTGGGTGAAAAATAATAATATTAAAATATAAATTTGATCTAATAATGTGTCGGTAAAAATAATTTTTTTTATATGCGGCTATTTGCTAACGTGAGCCGTTATGGTGCACATTATTATAAAAAATTCACTACCTTTGGTGTTACTATTTGATTTTGATAGTAGAAATGTATTTATTCATTTTTATGTCCATGTTCTAGTAAGAGTTAATCTTTTTTGGTGTAACATGCAATTTGTGTCAGTATCTATAGTTGTATTTTATTGGAGAATTTGTTATTTGTTTATGTATATGCTTACATGTGCACGTGCATACACTATGTATTTACCACACGGTTTTAGAAAAAGAACAAAGATGAAAAAGATAGGAAACATCATCTTTTAGTATCTTTGACTATGATGTTGCCAAACAACTATGGTAGTGGGAGTTGTTTAAGAGGAAAAAAATAATTAAAACTTTATGGTTAGGCTAAAGATAACAAAGGTTTTTTTTTTTTGTTTTTTTTCCGATCTGCTTTGATATGTTTTTTCTTAAATCAAAAACAACTTTTCTAAGGACAGGGTCTGTGTACACTCTAGACACAAATAAAGATTGAAAAGAATTTTTAGAATTTCTTTACCAAACCTTAAAGGATGAGAAAGAAAATGCAGAACAAAGTGTGGCAGCTAATAAAGTGAGATGAAAATCATGAAGATTGAAGTTTAAATTCTAGTAAAGACAAAAAAAGTTAGTTGATTTCTTCCGGTTTGTTTGTGACTTGGTGGACAGAGTTACTCAGTAACATGTACTTTGTTGAATACGTGAGATGCATGCAGGTTTGACCTGAACACCGTTGTTATTACAAAAAAATATGTCAGAGGCGGGAAAAAGGAAGGAAACTAGGAAGATAATAAGAAGGAAATGAGAAGTTAGTAGGGGAATGTAATTCAATGAGGTTGTGTTAAATAAACTTGTATAGTTTTTGGTAAGTAGGAAAATTCTAAATCTTTTGCTTTTTCTTTTTAGTCAATTTTGTTTACTTTCAAGAATTTGTCTGTGTTGCAACTGAAATGTATGTCATATAGCTAGATAGTGTTGTATCTAGAATGGTTGTCTGGTAATGGTTAGTCGTGTACGCAGAGTTATATATTCAAAGGTCTAATTTGTTTTACTCTTGCATTTGAACTTTTTCAGGTTGCGGCATCTATGAAGAAAGATGTAGATGCCCAAATACCAAACTATCCAAACCTTCCATCAAAGTTAGTTTGTCTCCTTCACAATATTACCCTGCATGTACGTACATTCGAACTTCAGTTTCCTTAATATTAACTGGTTATATGAAGCCTCTGCTATTCAACAATGATGACTGTATTTTTTTTCATTAGGCGGATCCAGAAACAGATGAAGTTTATGCACAAATGACACTGCAGCCAGTTCCTTCAGTATGTTTCTTCTTCGCTGTATCTACATTAAAAGGCGATTTTCCTTATTCTTGACTTTTTTATTTTATTTGGAAAAAGTGGAAGGGGGTGGGGGAGTGTGGGGTGATCCTCCGTCCATGGAGGATCTCAATTATAGCATATTAAGATGGAATTTTAACTCATTTAGTGAACCTTTGGTCATTTGCAGTTTGATAAGGAGGCATTGTTGAGATCAGATTTGTCTATGAAAGCAAATAAACCACAAACAGAATTTTTTTGCAAGACCTTGACTGCCAGTGATACAAGCACACATGGGGGTTTTTCCGTCCCTCGACGTTCTGCAGAAAAAATATTCCCGCCTCTGGTAAGAGCATAATGAAGTTTCTTATTTGATACATTGTGGTTGTTTCTCTATCGTTTGTGTAATAGGCATGCTTGTTCATTCTCAGGATTACTCAATGCAACCACCTGCTCAAGAACTTGTGGCTAGAGACTTGCATGATAATTTGTGGACCTTCCGCCATATTTATCGCGGTACATTTGTTTAGCTGCTATATATGGATTTACTTGGCCGAGCAAGGCTAGATAAAATTTGGCTTCTTTCTATGATTTACCTATCTCTGGTTATCCAGGGCAACCCAAACGCCATTTGCTAACGACAGGGTGGAGCCTCTTTGTCAGTGGGAAGAGGCTCTTTGCTGGTGACTCAGTTTTGTTTATCAGGTAATGATACTGGCAACGACATGCCACCTTGAATGTTCTATCTCTTTCTTTTTTTTTTCTTTTTTTAAAAATAATTGTAACTATAAACTGATGACTAAAGGAGAGAGTAATAAGTAAAATCAGATCTGATTTCTGAGGTTTCAAAAAGAACCAATTCACCTGTTAAAACTCTCATTTTTTATCGTTCATATGCTTTGGTCATTCGTGACGCTATGTAATCTATGTCGACAGGGATGAAAAGCAGCAGCTTCTACTTGGAATTAGGCGGGCAAACAGACAACCAACCAACTTATCATCATCGGTGTTGTCAAGTGACAGCATGCATATTGGTATCCTAGCAGCTGCTGCCCATGCAGCTGCAAACAACAGCCCATTCACTGTGTTTTATAACCCAAGGTCAAGCATTACTTTCTTATTAGGCGGCCAATGCATTTCGCTTTGCAAATTATCAACCCTTCTGATGATTTTATGTCATGAACAGGGCAAGTCCTTCAGAATTTGTCATCCCTTTAGCCAAGTATTACAAGGCAACTTATAGCAGTCAAGTATCACTTGGCATGCGATTCCGCATGATGTTTGAGACAGAAGAATCAGGAACTAGAAGGTATATGGGCACAATTACTGGCATCAGTGATCTTGATCCAGTGAGGTGGAAGAACTCACAGTGGCGCAACTTGCAGGTATAAACTGAAGTTCTCTATAACTTGTACTATCTTTAATTAACTACAGGATGTATTGACACCTCAAATTTGTGAACTGTAATTAGGTTGGTTGGGATGAGTCAACTGCTGGGGAGAGGCGTAACCGAGTCTCAATTTGGGAGATTGAACCAGTAACAGCACCGTTTTTCATCTGTCCTACTCCACCGTTTTTCAGATCAAAGCGGCCAAGGCTACCTGGAATGCCAGGTAGTAAGCAAATTACAATCAGAATATGATTTTTTTATGCCTGCTTTTTATTTTTGAAGAGATAGTTGGATAGATTTGATTTTACCATTTACTCCACTGACCATGAAGTTTGAACTGGTAATTAGTGCATATCTTTCTTCTGGAAAACAGAAGGAAAATATTTTTTCTTACTGAAAAGAGGACTTTGAATGAGCGTCCAATATGATTTAGGAGGCAGATATGCCTTTTTGTCCTTTTCAAGCTTTCCTTTTTTGTATTACTTGAATAGCTTATGATATGGAACAATATTGCTGAACCTTATTTGAAAAGGCGAACAGTATCTCAGGGAAAATGAAATGTAATCCTGTTATGAATATTACTTTCACCTCCAAAAAAACATTCAACTATAAACTAAATTCCTATTTTCTGATCTGTAGAATGTGTTACTTCTTGCAGATGATGATTGTTCTGATCTGGATGGCCTGTTTAAGAGGACAATGCCATGGCTCGGTGATGACTTTGGCATGAAGGATCCGCAAGGTCTTCCAGGCCTGAGCTTAGTCCAATGGATGAACATGCAACAGAATCCTTCTTTGGCTAACTCAATGCAACCGAACTACCTGCATTCTTTGTCTGGTTCCGTGCTACAGAATGTAGGAGGTGGAGCAGACCTCTCGCGTCAGTTATGTCTACCAGCACCTCAGCTTCCTCAGCAGAACACTTTGCAGTTTGGTTCCCAAAGGCCAACCCAACAGGTTCAGCAGCTCGACCAGCTTCAGAAGATACCAACTACCACATTGAGTCCAGCAGGTTCCATTATGCAGCCGCAGCAACAGTTGTCGGATATCAGTCAGCAACCAAGACAGAACCTAATTAACCAATCAGTACCTACAAACCATGTTCAGGCCCAGCTTTTGCAAGCTCAAAGTCTTGTGCAATCTCAGAATGTCCTACAGCAACAACAATCATTTCAAAATCAGCTGCAAAGGAATCTTCCTCAGAACCTGCCGCAGCAGCAACAGATAATGAATCAAACTCAGCAGCAAAGTTTCATGCCACCCCAGCCGAGTGATCCACTTAACCAACAGCTGCATTTCTCTGATAACCAATTACAGATGCAGCTTTTGCAGAAGCTGCAGCAGCAGTCACTTCTAGCTCAACAATCTTTACTGCAACAACCGTCCCAGCTTATGCCAATCCAAGATCAGCAGAAGCACTTAGATGTATCACAGAACTTTTCTAGGTCACTTGCAACAAGCCAGATGCTAGATATGTCTCAAACCACGTCCAACTCCACGTCTCTTTCGCAGCCACAAGTTGCCCAGCAGCAAATGACGATAAATAATAGCCAGTCTAATCTTCGTTTTGCCCAGCCAAATCAGCATATGAAGCAACAGCAACAGCAGCAGCAGCAGCAACCAGGAATTCTACCAGAAATACCTGGACAAGTTGGACAGATTCTACCACCAACAACTAATCAGCTTTCGGCAAACTGTAGTAGCTTCTTAACAGGAGCTGTAGGTGGAGGCCAGTCGGTGGTTACGGATGATATTCCATCATGTTCCACCTCACCATCTACCAACAACTGTCAAAATGTAGTTCAGCCAATTATGAATGGTAGGATCCATCGAGGCACAGCTGCAGCAGAGGAAACAACCCAGTCTTCTCTACCTCTTTTGAGTTCCAGTGGGTTAGAAGCCATGTCCCCTAATAGAAATCTAGTTAAAGATTTGCAGCAAAAACCTGATGTGAAGCCCTCAATGAATATCTCCAAGAGCCAGAATCATGGGTTTTCAACTCCTCAAACATACCTTAATAATGCAGTTCCCCAGATGGATTATTTAGATAGTTCATCTTCAGCAACCTCTGTCTACTTTTCTCAAAATGATGTCCAATTGCAGCAGACGACTAACCCGATGTCATTCAGTTCTCAAGCGATCGTATTTAGAGATAGTCAAGATGGAGAAGTTCAGGGTGACCCCAGACATAGTGTTGCTTTTGGAGCAAACATGGACAATCAGTTAGGAATATCCATGATGCCTGATTCTTTGATCACAAATAGCTTGGTGGGGTCAAGGAAAGATGTATCAAATAATATCTCATCAGGTGGAGGCATGCTTTCCAGCTTTGAGAATCCCAAGGATGCACAGCCTGAACTATCATCCTCAATGGTCTCCCAATCATTTGGAGTTCCTGATATGGCCTTCAATTCAATTGATTCTACCATAAATGAAGGCAGCTTCATGAATAGAGGTGCCTGGGCCCCACCACCTCAAATGCCTCGAATGCGGACGTTTACCAAGGTAGGTTAACAGTTAACTTGACTAATCTATTTCCTACCTCGCATTGTTTTGAGTTAAGACTTAAGAGTACTAAACTTTTTTGCCTCTATGCTCTCAAAGGTACACAAGCGTGGTGCTGTTGGAAGATCAATTGACATCGCACGTTACTCAGGCTATGAAGAGCTTAAACAAGATTTAGCTCGTAGATTTGGTATAGAGGGACAACTGGAGGATAGACAGAGAATAGGATGGAAGCTTGTATATGTGGATCATGAGAATGACGTACTGCTTGTTGGCGATGATCCTTGGGAGTAAGTTCTTGAACTTTGCTTCTATCTAATTTTCCGTATTTGCATTTTCTATACAAGCAAACGGCATATGCCCTTCCTGATGGTTAAGATTCATTGAAAGCCACAACTTCAAAGTGAACCACCTTATAACCATACAACCTCTATCCCAGAATGCATGCATCCCATGGACACTTGATATAAGTGGCCTGAGCTGCTTTTACAATCCATCCCATTTCCTTGGTACTCGTACATATTTATGGTGTACTGACATGTGTTGTACTGATCATATGATACTTCAGGGAATTCGTGAACTGTGTCCGTTGCATCAAGATTCTTTCTCCACAAGAGGTCCAACAAATGAGCTTGGATGGAGATTTTGGGAATAATGTCCAAAATCAAGCTTGTAGTAGTTCAGACGGAGGAAATGTGTAAATTTAAATGGCTAAAGTTCCATTCTTACAAGCCTCCCACGGTTGGTTATTCTTCCCCTTATACACGATAGAACACGTAATCAGCTCTTCCATGGTTGAAAAGAGCTGTCGCTAATATCTGACTGGAACTAAGCGGGAAGTGGGTGTGCTTCATCACCTCACCGGTCCAAGAACTGGTCAAGCTTAGGTAACCATAGAAGCACTAGATGCATACTACAAGAGTTTAAATTTTCTTGTTTCCTTTGCATGAAAAGTTTCTTAAGAGTATTTTCACTGTAAAATTAAAATCCTTTGAAATATGTATGTAGTGTTGGAGTGTATAGTTGTTCAAAATGTTCTCTGGTTTTCCTTCAATCTTTTAATGGAAAATCTCAAAAGTAAATTTCAGTAGCTGAGCTGAGACTTTAGTTTCACTTAATTTGATCCTTTGGCTCTTTCTTATGTTATCCTTAAAGAAGCTAAATAGACTAATCAAAAGGTTAAAGAGAAACTAGAAAAGAGGCTGATCAAATTATAATAAGATTGAGTTGTTGCATAAACATACTTTATGATCAATGTCTAAGCAAATATTGTTTCAGAAAAATGAAAATTCATTGATACATTGAGCTCAATGCTTTGTGTCGCGCAAACGTTTCCACTGCTGGAACTCCTACACTTTGCCTTCAAGTCTGTCTACTCTTTAGAAGGCGTATTTGGAGGTGACCAAATTTTGCAGCTCCAGGTGAAGAACCTTCAAACACATATGGTGAGAATCCAGTGGCAGTTTTGTATCTCTGCTGAATCTGCAGATAGAAACGCGACAGTTAGAAGATTTTGCTACTTAAACAGAAGAAACATGAACGGCATAACTACACAAACTGTATCTACCTCAACAAGTTGTTGGTTGCTTCTTAAACAGTTCCTCCCAATAACACAAACAGTTCCACCAGAACCTCCACCTGTTATCTTTGCCCCAAATAAAGTCCCACCTTCAGATTCTGATGATTTAGAGTGCTGCATTTCTTGTACCAAGTTAACCAGCCTATCTGTCCCATTTGACGCAAGACCACAAGCACTGTAGCTGAAATGGCACTGCAGTATGAGAAGCACTTGGTCAGAGAGGGTAGAGAGAAAACAGAGAAATCATAAAAGAATCTGCTCTAGAACAAAAACAAAGACATGAATCAAATCATGTACCTGATACATTAACTCTCCAAGAGCAGATAGTTGATAATTGGAAGGTGTAGCTGATAATAATGCTTTGAAAGCCTGATAGTAATTGATACACATGTCAGTCAATTGTTCGTTATGAATACGAGAGATCTTCAGGAGATAAAAAACATTATTCAGACAGAAATGATTTGAAAAGAAACTTCAAATTGAGGACCTTGACTCGGAAGTTTTCATAGATGGGATGCCTAGTGGGTGCTCTCACAGCATAATTGTGTTCTCTGTCAATTGTAGTTACAGAATCATCATGATCAAGATACTTCTCCACAAATTCTTGTCCAGATAAAGACTCTGGAAGTCTAGTTGCATAAGATGCCTCATATCTGAAATTATAAGATATATTAAACATAGCAAGGGAAAAAAGGAGAAAAAACGAGAGAACGACAAACTATATGGATAAACAAACCTATGAGCTGAGAGGTTGCAAAGGTAATCCAGAGAAGCCTCTGTTTCAAGCAGATTCTTTCCATCTTCATCAGGATCGTCAGGGTTGGACTTGTTGATTTGCTGAGTGGAAATGTTTGACAAGGAGGAGCACAACTCCACAGACGCAGAGGACTTTATTATCTTCTTACCCATAAATGCACCAACCCTAACAGATTTGTAGTCTGAACCACCAACACTGCAACAAACTCTCGTAAGTACTAGGAATCAGGAAAGAATGAGAACATAAGGCCAAAACATAGATCTTAATTTGGTTAAAATCAGTTGGTCCTTAGGCGGAGGAACTGAACTCCACTTCAGCTTAATTGGTTCTTCCTCCAGACTTCGAAAAAAAAAGGCAAAATCATTCTTGATCAGCTCCATGGGAAATGCTCTCGAATTAATCTTCCTTTATTTTATTTTATTATTATTATTTTAAGAACTTGCTTAAATAAATTTGACCAGAGCTTTCAAACATGACATGAACAGACAGTAATGTCTTACTTTAGATTAAAAACAAACTTGACGGAGATAGAGAAGGTTATGGGAAAATATCCATTGGGAAGTTTTACCTGTGTCGTATTCCAGAATCAATTCCCCAAAATCGAATGGTGGGTGGTATGTCAACAAGTCCTAGAACCTCAGCAGGCTAAAAGAAAAAGTGAGTGCTATTCTGATCTCACGGTTGGTCCTATTAACAATGTAAACACATCGCACAAAAATTTGCTGCATACCTGACACACCATAGCAAGAAGCTTGTTGGCCTCTCCACATGCAGAGGCCATCTGATCCATCACTCCACAAGGAGCTCCAACAATATGATTCTCCACCTATTGAAGAGAACAAAGCTTGAGCACGGAAAAGGAGGTTTTACCACAAGAAACAGAAAAAAGAATATGGAAGGACAAAATGAGAGAAGTATGTGCCTTTTGGCAAAGCAGAGCCAGATGTCTGGGGTCAATGTTCAATCCTGCAAAATGAACAGTTGTGCAATTCAGTCTTCATTTAACATAAAAGGAAATCCAGAAACTGTTAATTGTTCCTTTCAAATCAGCCAGATCTTCCAAATTTGGAATTTTCCACATATATTTGGAACATGAACAATGAATGGACGAATTTTTCTAATCGCCTGGCCGTTTCAAATTTAAGCATTAGATCTAAATGAATTTCCATAAATACGAATGCAAAACAAATATGAATAGAATATGTAGGAGACAGAGATCATGAAAATCCCTAAAGTGACTACTGAAAAATCATCAAGCTATGTCATTGACATTTGTGTATTTGTGATAATGGATACTCTCGGATTTTTAAGGGAAATTATTTGTTTTTTTGTAATAAAGGACCGTATTCTGCAGATAAATGTTGTACCATGAGCAGCAGCAACAGCAGTCATGCTGGCCACTTCTATAGCAGCAGAAGAAGATACACCTTTGCCCTCAGGAACACCAGAACTTACCTGTGTAATCAGGTCAAAAAAACAAGTTTGGTGAGGTGAAACAAGCAAAAGAAGGAAAGAGGATACTGTTTTTGTACGAAAAGACCCTCTTATTAATTTATGACTGACATAAACTTAAGTGTTAAAATAAACTACGTATACAATCTTGTAAATATTATGAATATCACTAAAGATCAATTAGAGTGGTTTATTCTCTGTAATCAAGTAACAAGGTTGATTGCCTTTCCTTTCTTAGGACATGTACGGTACTGTTTAACCCCAATTAGTTGAGGGAATAATGTACAGAGTTTTCTCTCAATTCCTCTTTTCTCACATGGTATCATAGCTAGACCGATCTCAATTCTTGGTTTGCCTAATATTGGCGCTTCCATGTTATATTACGTATGCTCCATATGTCCAGTCCTAGGTGTGTGGGGCGTTAAAATTCCCACATTGGTTGTGGGATGGGTAATTGGTCTTCATATATGGCTTTGGGCACCTCGAGAGCTAACTTTTTGAGTTGAGTTAGGTACAAGATCCTTTCTTAACAAACTACATCAGCCTAATTGTAAAGAAATGGATTATGCGCCTAACTCAACCCCAAAAGTTTGAGGGGAGGATTGCCAAGTTCATATAAGGAGACCACCCATCCCATTTTCATCTGATGGGGGACTCTTCAATACCCCATCTCACACCCACAGCAAGACATCTAGTGTGTGGACAATTTAATTTGGGGGCTAAACATTGATACCCAGTAACTGAGATGAGTTTTTTTTTTCTTTTTTTTTATGAACTAAGATGTTTCATTCACAAAAGAGCATCAAGTATATGCATAGCTATAAGGAAAAGGAAAAAACAATAATTGGGATGAGTTCTGTTCTAATACCATAGAAAATTAGGTTTTGGGCGTATCGTACACCCCAAAAGCTAGCTCAAAGGGAGGATGATTGCCCAAACATTTTAAGGAGCGCAAAGTCTCGTCCTTCATCGATGTGGGATTCATTTCATTCATCACCACGTTATATTCTGCCTTTTGAGTTTCGCTTTCTCAAATTCCTCTCCTCGTGAGCTAATTTTTGAGGTTGAATTAGGCCTAAAATCCATTTCTTAAATGGTAGCAAAGTCAGGCTCAATCCAATGTGCGCTACCAGGGTTCCAAACAATCATGGAGGGTGAAATACCCCCAGTCCTTGATTGTGCACCCAACGAACCATACAGTGGAACCCGGATAAAGAATGTTCGGATCTTCGAGATGGGGTGTGATGAATGAAATGAACCCCACATCGATGAAGGAAAAGAACCTAGGCTCCTTATACGGCTTCGGAAATCCTCCTCCCTTTGAGCTGTCTTTTGGGGTGTGTGTTAACCCCAAAGCCTAATTTGACACTAACGAAATATTCAAACAGAAAAGGTAATTGCTACATCCATTTAACTTGTGAAAGAAACAGAAAATGGGCCAATTCGGAACGTCTGTCTATGCTGATTCAATGATGTATCACATTTCTGTAAACTCATTATAGTAACTGTAATATGGAAAGTTGCTGGTTTTGTACAAAAAGGTCACCCTGTTCAGATAACAGGAATTTGCTTCACATTCGGCTGTTCTTATTTTGTTTGCATATTCTGAGTGGCTTACATGGCGTAGTGAATTTCTAATTTAACTTATCAACATTTCTTTCTTGGGTGGGAAGATTCTCATTGACTTTAACAATTGGTCAACCTTCTTAGGTTCAGCCATAAGATAAGTGCAATTTATAGAAAACTTAAGCAGAAAAACTTGCGAAAGGTATGAACACCGGAAAGGCTTACCAGAATGCTAATGCTATCCTCAAAACGGATGCCTAATTCAGTCATCAGTACCAGAATTGTCCCAGCAACATATGCTGCCCACCTGCAGAGGATGCTTCATGGTTACAAAGTGGCGGCATCCTATTAAAAGTAAGAAACTAATATACAAGAGTTCACTCACTTCTGGGCTGGGTCTCGGGCAAAATAATTGTATGCTTTCTCATATGTAATTGGCCGTCCATCCTCCACAAAATCAGAAAGGTCCATATCAAAAGTTGGTCCACGATTACCTAATTCTGAGCCAAGTGATACCTGGATTTGAATTCATCAAAAGTAAGCCACAAGCTCCTATGAGCAAAATAGAAAATTAGAGCTGGCAACTACGATGGTGTCAAAAGTTCCACGAATGACAATAGAGGTTAAAACACTAGCAAGTCAAAATGATTAATTTGCTAGAGTCTTTGTCTCAGATATCTACATTATTGAACAGAATATTTTCACTTCTCAAATACGTATTTAAGGTAAACTGTCTATGTCCTATTTTACCATACCTATTTCCCTTGATACACCTTGTTGCAATACCTGTGAGGTATGTCAGATGCATGCCAAAAATTGCAAGTAGTATAGCCTGAGTCATTGTAATAGTCCATACCTAAGCTACTTAGATCCCTATCTTAAAACATGCCATATCTGAGGAACATATAGCATTACAACACAATATTCATACCAATTGCCAACTGGTGAACAAATGTGACAACTGGTCTTACTTCTAGGCTGCAAGGAGATTGGGAGGCATTAAGCATAGGAAGTACTAATTCAATATCATGCTTAAATGAAAATTATTTCATAATGGCCAAAATGTAAAACTACTTTCAAACTTTACACCTGAGAATAACAACTTGCTGCTTCCTGATGACAAACCTATGATTCTGCAATTATTTAACAGAAAATTGACTAGCAAGTGCACCCACAGCATTTAAAACCATCAATTTAGGAATTAGAATGGTTGTGTTTTCCTGATAAATTCGATAGATCATATACAACAACATACCCAGTGAAATCCCACTAGTGGTGTCTAGGAAGGGCATTGGGAGGTAGAGAGGTTGTTTTTTATAGACCCTTGGCTCAAATAAAAGCATTTCAAAGCAGATCGGAAAAATAGAAAACAACGGAGTGAAGAAGCCAAGACAAAATACTAAAGAAAACATGACAGAGCATACCAAAAATGTGATAGATCACATGCAATGAGAATATTGAAAGAATTGATAATACATACAATTTGAAGAACAGCAGTTGATCCTTCCTTGGGCTGCCTTGCCTGAGCATGTTTCCACAATTTGTGCTTGCTTGGATGGTTTCTCTGAATTGCGACATGGCATGACTCTCTGGTAGGCATCTATAGAAGAAAATTATGACAACATATCATAAATAGACAACAATGATTACATGATGACAATTCCTAAGAAGTACTCCCTCAGTTCCAACACATGTGTCACTGTTTAATTTTGCATGGAGTTTAAATTAAAAAAGAAACGACTTTTAAAAACTTGTGATCTAAAACAAGCCTTGGACATTTGTGTACCTATAAATCATCTAATTAAGAAAATAGGAATCTTGGAAGTTATAATAAAATATAGAAAGACAAATTAAAAAAGAAGTGTGTCATAAATTGGGACAGAGCGAGTACCTCCTCTATCGAGCACATTTTTATATGAGGTAAAAACACTTAATACTCAGTGGAATAGTCGAGGTGTGTGCAAGTTACAGGTGTACAAAACCCAACCGTAACTGATAAGCCAACTGCAAAATTGGCTTATTGGTATGGGGTTATCGAATAAATGGTTGGTGAACGGATAGAAATATAAATAACGGCTTATTGGTGTGGGGGTGGATTATTCAATTTCCTTATGGATAAATCGTTTAAGAGTTACCATACTTACACTTTTAACTTAGGTATATTAACATCATCTAATATTTTTTCGTAACATATAATTATATATCATTAGTCCTAAGGCCATAAAGCCAAAAACTTGAAAATTTATTTACTTTTTTGTTATTAACTGTTACATTACTAGTAATCTATACTTTTTGTAATAAGAAGAATTTTATAAAAATACATAATTACCCCATTGAACTTATACCTTTTTTTCAAGTAGACACCTTAAGTTTACGAGGGTCCTATCACCCACGAAACAATCCAGATCCACAATAAATACACCATTTTGACTCATTTTCACAGCAATTGCAATTTCACACTAGTAAAGAGCGTGAAAGGGTAAACTTGCAGCCCCAAACCAATGGAAAACTTACATATGGCATTGTTAAACCAAAGTGAAGACCCGTGTTTCTTCTTCCCCAAATCACCATTAATGGCTGTTGAGAGCTTTTCTCAACAGCAAAAATTGGTTCTTTACTACGCAAAGCGAATTTCTTTACTATATTCTCTATCATCAAGTTCTAGCAATCCATATTAAGGCCTTTTATTAGAAAAATCTATTTAACAACGACATAATACTTGGTCAATTTTGCACTTAATTACCTTTCAACAAAGAAATTTTAACCCATTTACGTTCACATAGTTTTTCAAGAACAAAAGTATCAAAGAATCTACTCGTACAAATTCAAAATGTGAAATTCACTTATAGAACTCAAATCTAGTCTTGATTTCGAAATACCCACAAAGCTAAAAAAGATTAAACTAATTTTTGGGAGAAAATTTGAAATCAAACACTAAACTAAAAAATAGCACACAAAACTTACATAAATATATATTTACAAGGAAATTCAAAAAAAATAATCTTTTGAAGTGAAGTAAAGCCAAAGAATTGGGAAAAGAAATTGAAAAGGATGAACATGATTCTTTCTTAAAAAAATTTATGGGTTAAAATGTGAGTGGGTCAGGGTTTTACCCGACCCGCTATTAAACAAGTAAGAAAAAAAAAAAATATTATTTTATTTGGGGGGTGAAACACACACACATATTATGAGAGTGCGAATATTGTAAAAATTATGTATTTAAAATTGTTGGAAATAGTTGAATGGGGTAATAGGATCCCCTCAAACTTTAGATGTCTACTTCAAAAAAGGGTACGAGTTTGATGGGGTAATTATGTATTTCCTCTTTAACTCATCTAAAATAGGGAAAAAGAAGTTATCTTTTAAGGTGCGTTCATGGAGGAAAAAAAGGTAAAGGTTGGCCGATACACCGTTAGATAACCGCCCGATAAGTGCTAATCCGTAATAGAACCAACTGATATTTTATAGGTTGGCTAGCAGATTAGTAAATTTAAAATCCAATATCCGTTAGGTCAAACAGCTAAGTGAAATTATCTGCCCGGTTCATCTGATAAGCGGCCCCAGTGCAAGTGGCCCGACACCACCGTTGCATCGTTATTGAAAAAGAAGAGGTAAACACACACTTTACCAGTGAGTCAGAAGACTCTAGCTCTGGTGAACATCACTTGTAAATATGACCACCTTAAGCAAGAAAATATAACAGAACTCACTAGTGAGGAGTAGGTGAAGATATTCTAGTATACAAGGGTATAGTTTGAACTTTTATACGAGGTGACAAATGCATTCAACAAGTCACAACATAAGACTAGCATGAAAAGCATAAATAAGGAAAATATAAAAAGGAAGAAGGAACTTTACTTGTAGTACTAAACTACCAGAATAGTCAGCAATTCCTCCCATTACGTCCAATCTTCCGGGTGCTCTTGAAACAAAAATTTCTTCCTGCACGACAAGAACAAAGAGAAATCTAGAATCTAGGCTCTCAATTTGAAATATCATTGGTGATATAGACCCCTAAAAGATAAACATTGATATCCCATATTCAAGGTTCTAACTGATCAGGGCTATAAGCTGCACACATTTCCTTAAAGACAAGCCTGAACCTGGAAAGTTTGCAAGCCTTCTAGAGTTTGTTTGCGCGTTTACAAAAGTACATTTATGAGCTAAATTTCCTGCAATGGTAATCCTAAAAATTCCAAGATACCTGTCAAAATTTCCATGTCAACTTATCACTGGAAGACACTAAAATTAGCAAGAAAGACTCTGGCAAATAAGCCTGAATCAATAACAGAAGTAATGAACCCCTACATTCATATTGATGCACACTTGAAAACTTTCCCCATATCTTGTTGATTTAATTCAAAATGTTGATCCTGTGAAGAATTCCTTCTAATGATTCTTATATTATTACCACATTATAAACTGGACAGCTCATAAAAATCTGAAAAATCTATGCAAGAATATATTTACAGTGAATGAGACATACCTCCCAATTGAACATTGCAGAAGCAGCCAGATGGTCGCGTGTTTGGAGCTTGTTATTATTTTGAGGACGACCTGAGGACTTCATTTCAGCCAAGCTCTTCAAGAAACCAAGTGTGTCCGGGAGCCCTTGATGATCTCCATGAAGAATTGTAAAGTAATCACTTCTGCAAAGTAATGTAGGTGAACATTTGATAAGAAATATAAGTAGAAGTTTCTTTAGGAAACATATTAGACCAATTAACTTGACAAAAAAGACAAATAAATAGGAGTTAAAAATTTACTGTCTCGTAAGACTGCTAATATCGAGAACTTCCTTATTTGCCAATTGAGTGCGT
Organism: Solanum habrochaites; assembly: GCA_027704765.1. Lineage (NCBI taxonomy): Eukaryota > Viridiplantae > Streptophyta > Magnoliopsida > Solanales > Solanaceae > Solanum > Solanum habrochaites. Next base: position 7,556,537 of record JAKWJA010002495.1, on the reverse strand, counting down.
GAACTAAGTTCATTTTGCGCAAGTGAATACCATTCAGGAATAGCAATATCTTTCCCAGTAATTCTTTGAAGCTGATAGCCAAGGACGATAGCATCTCGCAGCCTACGCGCTCCACTAAGCTGCAACGAAGGCAACAATTGCAAGTTATCAGAAGGGCAAAAGATATTGTAATATGCAGTTTTGGTGGAATATTCTGGTTCTATTCACTGAAAGGATCTAATGTCAGCCCCCGCGATTTATCATCCAGTTCACTACATCTTTCCACACGTACTATGTTTGCTAATTTATCACATGATAGAGAGCTCATCTTACTTAGTAACATTAACATAATTCTTTGAACTTCAATAACATATTAAGCAAAACTGCAGAGGTTCATATATGCCGGAACTAGCCCAACATCATCTTTTTGATATAATAAAACCAAAAAAAAACCCTGCTAGGAGCCAAACAGTGGCCCTTTTTCACCATTGCTATGTTTATGACTCGAACCCCTGTTGATTGTGTTAAATAAATAGCATGATGTTAGGAGACCTTTTTTTTTTCATTTTCCTAGCATGTTTTTACAAATACAATATTTTCTTTCATAGTAACTGATTATCGTTTCTTAACTAGATAGGATTCACTTGTATAAATACAACTCAGAATCATATTAACATGAAAGACCAAAACAAATAAATTAATTGGGAATTCATCAAAGAGAAAGTTACTGGTGACCACCTTGAGTTTGCTTCATCTACCATCAGAAAAAACGGCTAGCAGGTGTGTTTACAAATAGGCTTGGGTTTGCAAATTGGGCATGTGCGACATCTTTGCTCCAACTTGAGGGGAGTGTTGATTGTGTTAATTAATTAGAGCATTATTTTAGGATACTTTATATTTCCTTATCCTTGCATAATTATCAAAATAAAATATATATTATTATTGTAATTGATTATCTTTCCTTAATTAGTTAAGAATCACTTGTATAAATACTCCTCATGGATGTCAGGACACATTGAAATACAAAAAAAAGCCTTTTCCTCTATCTCAAATTCAACAAACACCAATCTAATAATTGGAGGTTGATGTCATTATCACTAGGTTATTCCTTTTTTGTCAACACATGTCCAACATCTATTCTGTTGACACTGAAGAATGTGAGATCTTGAATTTCAGAAGCAATTCCTTAAGTTAAAGCATGATCAGCAGACACGAAAATTCATTTATAGGGGGGAAGGCAAAATTTCTGCTCGCTACGGTGGTTCAAATAAAAAATGATATCATTATTGGCAAACAAACACTGAGCATATCTTATAACTAATACAAAGGAACCCAAATTTTGGAGAATCATACCCCATGTGAACTGTGATGTTTTCCGGTAGCTGTATCTTGAAGTATTCTAGCAGCCACCTGAAGATCCATAAAGAAATAGATGAAGACGGATGAAATAAAACATAACATTATTACTTAATACCTTTTTAGATTTGAACAACTCCATTAGGAAAAAGGAAACTTTAGTGGATAAGAATAGATACTCTACTATCAAACTATTTGCTCTTTACGAGCTTCTGAGACTTCAAAGAGGAGGTTCACAAGCATTTTCTTGCTAGTTGCTTGCCGTGCTACAGTGGAGCCTAATGATCATTAATCATTAGCATGTTATGGCTTCTGAGCTCCTTGTATGCAATTAAACAAAACTGTATCAATTCTTCTTTAAGTTCATAGGTAAACAGTAGTTGCTTTAATGACTATACCCATTGGTGAAGAGTAGGTGGATACTAGATTCTTGTAATAAAGTTTGTCTTTATGAATCCAACATTTATTGAAAGCTCGCTTTTGGTTGTCCATAAAATGAGTTATTCAAGTTGTTTTTTGTCAATGTTCACTAACTATAGTCCAAAAGAGTTGTTTACTTAGGGTACCCTGTGTATTGAGAATAAACATAAAAGAGACAGCAAAGATACCTCGCCACCATTGACTCCTCCATCATAGCATGGTTTCAGTGTAATAGCACGTTCAATATAAGGAGCCCAGCATCCATTGAGCAAATCCCTCCGGATCATCTCTACACCAGCTTGGTAATGCTGCATTGCATACCCACACATGTGCTTTATAATTGTATTTTGAGTAAATCAACGGTATATATCAATTACAAACAATAGCCAATGCCAAGTACCTCAATCATATTTCTCAGAAACGGTTCCTCATTAAAGTAATCTCTGCGTACAAAGATAAGTGGCACCTTGTATGCCAAGGCTTCACTTGTTGTGCCATACCCAATTTTACCTGAAAGAAAGTACATGCTTGATATGCAATGTAGTCATACACTAAGGATTATATTTTCAATCTTACAGAGCTTTAGTATTCCCTACCAAGCAAGACGTCTGAAGCTGCAATAGCATCAGGAGTGTAAAAGTCTTTCGGAAGTTTTATGAAGTTGGAAGGGATCTCCTGATCTTCAGAAGCTCCACAGACCTTTACCAGCAAGACAGACCATATTTTTGCATGAAGGTCTAGGAGATTTCAAAAGCAACTACAATGAGCAAAGCGGAAATTTAAAAGGATTACAATAACTAACCAAGCATATCCATCCTTCAGGCAGATATTCCTTTTTCAGCTTCCATCCAGCAGGCTGCATGTGAAATAGTATATAACACTTGTTATCAAGTGCACAAGAAATGTGATGCTGGGTCTACTAAAGTAACTTTGATATTTACTGAACCTCCAGGTACATTTTCTTTGATAGAAACACCTTATAATCCAATCACTTATTCCCACAATATCTAGGAAGATTAACTAAACTACACCACCACTGCCTGTTCATGAAATGACAGCAAAACCTAATGCATGAACTAAAACTCAACGTCTCAACCCATCTTCCAAGTATTCACCAGTAGAAAAATACAGCTTGAGTTGATAGGTTGAGAAATTTGAGAAGATTAGTCTCTGGCAAGAAATATATCAAACACATTTAGTAATACCTTTAAATGAGACATTTACCTGTCCACCAAAATTATAAATGAGCACTTTTTGGCTGTCTAGTATTCCAAGTTCTTCCCGAACCTGTATCATAAGAAAACATTGATCACATGAAAAATTAGGCACATGTCAAGAAGGTGAGTTAGGATTGTCAGTCACCTTTTCCCGAGTTTTGTGCAACCTTCTCACAACAAGGGGAACATCAATTACATCCCTGAAAGCAGGCACTGCAAGGAATATTGGTTTTAACAAAGAAGCAAAATAGAACTAAGAGAAATAGGAAAAATAACAAAAATTAATATACTGAGAACAGTACATCTATGCAAATGTAGTACATGAATGTTCAATATTGACTCCAGAACCAAAGTAAAACTGAAATGAGAGAAACCAGGTAAAATCAAGCTGCACAAAATAGTTGAGAAATGGAAATTACATACTTGGGCAGTATCCTGGCAGACGAATTACAAACTCACAGTGAGAATAATCCTCCGCTATCTAGATTAACATCATTCATCGGTCCCATTGATGTTGGATTTTCCCATGGAAGTCAGATGAAAGCAAGGATTAGAAGCATCACATAAGAATATGTACTACTATGAAAATAACCCTTGTAATGTACATGGACAAACAGAAAATGGTCGCTTTCTTTTAAGCAGGAAATTAGGGCAGGGGGGATTCAGAAGTGTAGAAACAAAATACTTAAATAGATTGTTCCACAAGTGTTTAAATATGATAAACTCAAAGTGAGTACCTTTCTATAGGATAAAATGTTTGGGGCATAGCAACAAATCATATACAAGTCCTTAATTAAATTCCATCGTTTACCAGGTGCAGTCCATAGAAGTTCAAAAATTCTTTGTAAAGTTTAATATGTACTCTCTCCATCCAAATAAATATCACTGTTTTCCCCTTTTGGGTTCACCATTCCACAAACGGCATTCTCTATAACCTTCACAAATCTTAATTCAGATCTATTTCTCCGTTATTAGATGCCTAAAACATGGCATACCATGGATCTAAAGACAATGCGAATATCAACAACAATTTGAAATGAGCAAAGAGGTGGAATATATTCATTGATGTCACATGTCAGAGAGGCAATGTGAGAATGAGAAATAACAAATTAGAATTTCTGAAGTCCAAATAAAGAGAACAAGAATTTTGAATCACAACATTAAGACATTACTGTGCTAGTACTAAATGCATGATATTTTAGCTGAATAAATACATAGTGCCTTCAATATCCTACCCAACAGTTTGATCGTTTTGTGGAAGTTCTCTTTCAGAGTATTTGGGTGGAAATGAGAAGGAAAAACCTGCCTAGTGGAATATATAACTTCTACATATCTTTTGTGTGGAATATATCTATTGAAGATTAGTAATCACCTGCCATATTATTGAACGATTGTGATATCCAGCAGACATGACATAATCAGCATAGATGAAATCCCAACTGTCAAAGTATCAAACAATGGAGAGAGATAAATTAACTGCTTCCTATCTGTTTATATGGTGGTAATTTTGCATTTCAAACAAAAAAACAATATGATGATGTCATGCATCCTGGACATAAAAAGAAATTCTAAAGGACGATGAGCCAGTATTCCTTTCTTTCACCTTTCCAGACAAAAGCCACATAAAATACTCAGTGTAAGTGGTACTCTAATTTCCAAAAGTAATTATGAATGAGCTCATATATCACGGAAAGTTCCTAGTGTTGATTACTTAACTACTGGAAATTTGCACAACCCATTATGAATTCACCTAACATGTTAATCCAAAGATGTAACTGAAGAGTTAAAAAGACAAGAACAGGTGAACAACGAACTGGCCATGAAAATGAAGGTAACCACCTCAAGAACTTGTTAATTGGTGACATTAAATTAATCATCCAGCGAAAAAGATGATAATGTGATAAGTAATCTTAATATAATAAGTTCTTCAAGACACTCTAGTAGAGGCACATCCAGTCATTAATGTTTCAATCCAACATTGATTGCAAAGGCAACATGCCAGTGCCCCTGTTCTCTCTCTGAGTTATACATGCTAAGTAGCTGAGATATAGACATTAAGGTCATGCTGTACATGGACACACAGGAGGATGAGAATTCTAAAATTCTGGCAGATATGAGCACGGACTTGACGATATTTTACGAATACAAGATTTTATGAAACCTCAATCAGAAGGCAAAAAATTGATGAAATATTCATAATTTCAAAAGAAATACATCACTGCTACTTAAAAGCCTCAATTCCACCTTCCTCGACTTGACATGGCTTAACTTCAATGCAGTCTATTGATTAAAAAGTTTGTAAGAAAATACGTTGGAGGTTACGACAAAAACTGCCCTACTCATGTAACACAACAATAAGCAAGGATATCCACACAATCCCAGCATCCATCAACATCACAGTGTTTACCTGAAGTTTGTGCAGCAAACTGCACGAATTCCAGCATCCGCAGCTGCTCGGCATGCAACAGGAACTACATCTGAAATCTACTAATGAAAATTAAGAATTTTATGCACTTCACATCAGAAATAAACTCAAGGACAAAGATTAATGTTAGTATAATTATAGTTGGCAGGAACTTATAGCCTTATTAACTTGTCAACACACAAAGGGAGTGCAGTTCTTTTTTTAATTAAGAAGCATAAGCCCTGTAAAAGGATTTTGGACTCATGTTGACAGAGTATGAAAACAGCATATATCAACAGCTAGGCAGACCTTATATACAACAAAAACAGCAACAACTAAGCCTCAGGCCCAAGCAAGTTGGGATGGCTTATGTGAATCCTCACTAATCATGTTTCTTCATTTATACTCATCTCAGGTCAACATTATATCAAAAACAACAAAGTAAAAAGTACTAGAAGTTCTACATACTTTTTACTGGTAAATATCTGAGAGACCTAATAAACTCTTAGAAAGCATAGGAACATAAACGTACTTACATGACAAACATATTCCTACTAGTTGCTATCTCTTATATAGATATTTATCTTCTGTTTTACTCTATCTTTCGCTAGGTCTGCATGGAGATTGTAGCTCTTTTTTTTTTCTTTGAGAAAGGTAACCGTTTGTATATTCTATATAAACTCAACACCATAACTGGTGCTGCATTTAGAACTTTACATCATCAAAAAAGCATACCAAAGGGGAAAAACCTCCTATCAGATCTGTAATCTTTACACTTAACCAATTAAATCTACTACATCTACTTCCCCCCCCCCCCCCCACACACACACACACACAATAAGAGATTGTAGGTCTTTTGTGACAATTTCCTTCTATGTACTTTTATGTCTACCGTGTTCACTTTTAACACCTTCACTCACCATGGTTTCACATCTATAAACAGGTGTATAAAGCAAAAATGTAATGCTTTTGAGTCCTCATGTTATTTTTTGGAGCAGCCAACAAAATGAATTGCTCGTGCAAGACGCCATCTCGTTGGAGTATGTATGCTACATAATGCAACAAAAAGTAGGCTGCACATGTTGGTTACACTTCACAAGTTCCTATTTCTGAGGTATATCCACTAAGATAAAATCACATTAAGGTTTCTAAGACATTTTACATCTTTTGATAGATAAAAGAGAGCTTGACAATTCACCAACTACATTTAGTAACACTAAAGATCTCACTTTATAAGACTTCCCCTCTAATCAGAATCTGGACTCTTCCGGTTATGCAAGTTCAGGCCCTACTTTGCTGCTGCTTTTCTCAGTCATGATTTTTCTGTGATTTCAAATTCTGTTTACATTTTACAGTTTAAACAGAGATATTCCTTTCAAATATCATCTATCTTTCAGATTAATGAAAAACAGAGATACTATTTGATAAAGAGTGACTTCCATTTTGAATTAACATAAATTCTTTTTCATTATCTAAAATCTATTACTTTTCAAGGTGAAGAAGTAATATTGAATATTAGTAATGATATTTATCATGTTCCAGTGTAGGCATTTATCAGATTTTCAATCAATTCATTTTAGTCAGACATCTAAAGACATGTTGCTCCCTTCAGCAAACTTCACCAGAATGAAGTGCCAAATGTTCACTCTTCAAAGCACTGTAACACCAAGTAGTACATCTGGATATAGGTGAAATAGAGTCTAACTAGCTTGTACTAATAACACATTGATGAATGGGTTTCAAACTAGCAGTACAAAATAAGAGCAGATGCCCTGTAAGGATCACATTACCACTAAGTCAGCCTTGACAGATTTCAACCATTCAACTTCTGTGGCCAAGATCGAATCCCTGGGAAGTACAGCTGTCTGGTTATACTGGATAAATAATTAGAACAAGTAGCACTCTTAATCAAAATGCCTGATATGAATAGAAATCAGATAAGTAACTGCTTCCCTAGAACCTATTGCCTCATCATAGACCTAGAGGCCCACCTTTTCCAGTGAAGCAAGAGGGTCAACTGTCAAAGCATCTGCTTGAACAGCTCCACAGTCCAATAGAACCTGGAACAGTAAAATCTCATCCTTGGAAAAATAAGGTACATACCAATATGCTTTGATCGGTGGTCAGAATGCTAGTGCCACAGACTTCTAAATTAGAGAAAAATGTTAAAGTATATTCTTCCTTTGCCAGTGGACACTGAAAACAATCCACTAACAGAAGATAACATGTTACCAATTCTCAAAAAAAAAAAAAAAAAAATTGACCTATTTTGCTAAATAACAATACATCAATTTTCCCTTATTTCTCTAGAAAAATGTAAAAGCAGAGATCATGAAGCTTAAACTTATTCATCCTTTCACATAATGTAATTGGAAAGGAAAAATTTGTTCAGCAGATCAACAGGAGTAAAACACCAATAGAAGTCCCTTTTTAGCTCTGCTCTCTGTTGATTAGTTCAAAATCAGACAGAAAAGGATGAAATCTTGCACAACATTTCTTTCAAGGATGAAATCATGCATTATTATGGGGATAAATAAAGTTGATTTCATTGAGAACAAGCATTTGTAATCCCTGATTTGTAAAAAACAAAAGCATCCAACCGCTGTGTACACTGATCAGTTATCTTAACCTGACTAACCTTATGGATGACTTATCAAGAAAGACAAACCTTACGGATAAAAAGCCGAGGCGACTGTGTCTCAATAGTATAAACATAGTCAGGAGCACCCGTAACCACATGAACTTCATGTCCTGCTTGAATTAGATTACGGACAACCTTGCATTACAAAATCTAAAATTAGGGAATATTGGTAAGATATATGAGTAAACTCATTGTGGGCAAACTTGAGAGTTCCACAAAATAAATCTAAATGTGATGGTGTAACAAAACAAATAAAATAGAAGAACGGGCCATTCCTGGTGTACCTTATCACAATGTGCAGGATACTAAACAAGTAAACTTTGTCACTGTTAATTAACTGAATCCGTAAGTAAAAGAGAAAGAGACTTCTCCGGAAGCTGAGAGTTGACTAGCATGCAGAATATGAAGAAAAAGACCCATTCAATCATGACATAAACTTTCTTCAGTGGCTTTGTTTGCAGAATCAGTTCTACCAGAGTGTAATAAAATGGTCAATCTGTTTAGTAGTTCTTAGTAATGCTCTTCGAGAAGATCTAACTTCATGCGGCAGATGAACTAAGCAGTTCACAGTAAAACCAGGTAGTAGTACTCAGTAATGCTCCTCAAAAACATCTAACTGCATGGGACAGGTATACCAGCAGCAAAAACGGATACATTCCGTAACGATCTGTTTTAGTGTTGCATTGTTCAACTTTGGCACTAAGGCAGTGCTATACTACTCCCTCCATCCCAATTTATGTGGCACCTTTCGAATTTTGAAATTCAAACAAATCTTTCTTTGATGACTGTTTTTACATATATCAGTTAAATATCTTGAATTACTAATTATTCTGTCTTATAGTCCTTTTACGTACTTTTCAAATATGTAAATTTTATTTCAAAGAACTTAAAGATTCCATGCCCGAATTCACAGTCATAATTAAATTGTTTAACTCTAGAAATCCAAACTGTGCCACATAAATTGGGATAGAGGGAGCAGACAATATGGAAGGATTAGGGCGAACTAGCCAAAACAAGAGGCCCCTGAAAAACTTATGATTAAGGGAAAAGAGCCTACAATGGGGATATAGAAGGATCGATGCTGAACCCTTCAAGGAAAAATTCTTCAATACGAAAATGTCAGAAGGAACAGTTAAAAAGGAGGCACACAAAAACAGTCCTATAAGATTGGACTAGAGGTGGCATAGTCACAATGTGGGATAAGAGGTAAAATAGCAGATTAGGCATGTGCTCTGTCACTTGCAGCTTCACAGGGAAGTTCCAAGATTTCAATTGGCATATCACAAGAGTTTATGCTCCAAATGATGGAGAGAAGAGGGAAGAAACTTGGTGGGAGATTGGAGCAGCCAGAGGATTACTTTCGGGACCTTGGGTCCTTTGTGAGACTTCAACACAGTTAGATACCCTTCAGAGATGAAAAACTACAGCAGAATCAAATGAATGACAGACAAACCGACAGTAGACATGGAATTGGTGGACATTGAGTTATCCGGGGGAAAGTACACATGGAAAAAAGGGGACAACCATACAACAACAAGCAGATAGGATAGAATCCTATTTTCTGAAGAATGGAAAACAAATTTCAGAAACATTTAGGCAAAACATCCTACATAGAGTGACCTCAGACCTCTCTCCTATTATGCTAGAATGTGGAGGATGGGCCCACAGGGTCATACATAAAGTTTGAAAGCAGGTGGTGACCACAGAGGGATTCAACAAGAAAGTCAAAAGGTGGTGGAAGTCTTTCAGATTCTCAGGAAACCAGATTTTGCGTTGGTGGTAAAACCTTAAAGCACTAAAAGGGAAACTGAAGGAGTGAATTAAGATTGCTCAAGGGAACTAGGGGGCTCAGAAGCAGAATGTCTTAGACAATTAGCATAACCAGAACACATCCAGGAGCATAGAACTTCAGAGACAGAAGAAATAACAACCAGATAAGCTCTCATCATGGAGTTTGAAGACATAGCTAAAAGGGAAGAAATTGCTTGGAAACAAAGGTCCAGAGTTACATGGTTAAAGCAGGGGGATAGGAACACTGGGTTCTTCCGCGGAATTGTCAATGCACACAGAAGAATGAACACAAACTCAAAGCTGAAAGTGAGAGGAGAAATTTTGAGTAATCATGGGGAGGTACAAGAGGAGTTACCTTTTATGAAAATCTTTATTCAGAAGCAGAAGACTGGAGACCGAACTTAAAAATGAGGAATCTCCCTATGATTGGATCAAAGGAGAACAACATGCTAATGGCACCAATAGAGGAATAGGAGATTCAGCAGAGTGTCAAATCATGTGCAGGTGACAAAGCACCAGGTCCAGATGGATTCTCTATGGCTTTTTTCAGTCAATGTTGGGACTCTATCAAACCTGAACAGATGGCTGCAATTCAGAATTTCTAAAAGCCAGAATCTATGAAAGAAGCATCAATGCTACATTTGTAGCATTAATTATTAAAAAAGTGGAGCTAACTGACTTCAGACCTATAAGCCTGAGTATACAAGATTATAGCCACGCTTTTGGCAAAAAGACTGAAAAAGGTGATGCACAACCTAGTGGACAGACAGCAAATGGCCTTCCTAACAGGAAGCCATACTATGGATGCAGTATTGATAGCAAATAAGTGTGTGGAGTCCAGACAAAGAAGCAAACAACCGAAAATTCTATGCGAACTTGATATCCAGAAGGCTTATGATCACTTGAGATGGGATTTTTTGATACTGACGATGCAAAGGATGGGCTTTAGATCAAAGTGGATAAGATGGGTGAAATACTGCACTAGCACAGTAAAATTCTCAGTCCTAATAAATAGGACCCCTAGTGAATTTCCTAAGTTGCAGGGACTCCACTCCACTTTTGATGCCGCACACGTGTAGGATTCTCTAAAAATATACTACTTCTGGAGAATCTGAGACACGCATCCGTGACATTTTTGAATAAGAATCCGAACAACACAGGATTTTTCTCCTCCCAAAGGATACTAAGACAAGGTGATTCATTAATATGTGTCCTCCACACCTTCCCATGACCTTAGTAGGAAGGTAAGGAGGACACGTACAAGGGTAGAAGGTTAGTAGGTAGTTTAGTATTGGCTTGCTTAGGGTGGTAGGTGGTTGCCATTGTACAAGTTGTAGTTTTATTTTTGGTATTTATCATTTTTAGTGTTGTTTTCAATAATCTATCCTAGTATGTTGGTTATTGTGTTTCAATTTGTTGCACTATTTTGTTGTTATTTTTGCTCTCTTCGAGTAGACTTTGCATGGTTTCCTTGTTACCCGCTATAGTTTCTTCATTGTCTCCTTCTTTGTACCTGAATTTGTTGTACTTGAGCAAAGGGTCTTTCAAGCAATATGTAATTTTACCGAGTGTCTAATAGATTCAACTTAATATTATGCTCTTGCAAGGCTTACGCTTTGGGTAACTCTACCCTTAGTTGCACGGACTCTTCACTTTTGGCGAATCCGACACGCACAATTGGCATTTTTGAAGAGTCTGAGCAACATACGACTCTCTGCCTACCAAGACTTAGGCAAATAAGATAAATTAACCTAGTTTGGCCTCTACTATGATTCATCTTGGTTCCCAACACTGTTACTTCCACTCAACGAAAGACAGGCCACACCTATGGATAAGAATAATATTTTAAAATTGAATATGAACTGAATTTGGCATCTATGTTTAGCTTTTGTGTATTCTGATGCAACCACTTGTTCAAGTTTAGGTTTTGCATTACCAGATATGTGTTCTTAGTAAATGATTCTTGAGCTCCATATATGACTAGGTACCCTTCGAGCTTCCTTTGTGTTTTGGATTCTTAACAAGTACCACACCAATCACATTTCATGATGTCTCAAATAATTTTATGGACATCTCTGCTCCAGAACAGTATTGTAAATGTTATAAATTCTGTTAAAGATACAGTCTTAATGGAAGTTTAACAAGTAGATGGCCTGTTAAAGTTCTTTTATCAGGCCATATACTTGTACCAAGATTCCCTGATGATAAAGGAAGGGACTTTGTCTTCAACTAATTCAAAAACATCATCCAACTTTCCATACATAATCAAATTTTATAGTACCTTCTAGTAAATGTAGTCTTCTAATGAATTCAATCACATTACGCTAATAAGCGCTCCAAAGCATGCATGTTTATTTATATTTTCCCAATAATATCTCTCAAAGTTCAGAAATCATAACTCAGTACATAGACAGCATTGGATCAATCAATTTGAACTCACTATGGTCATTGCTCTATTTTATTTTATTTTTATTTCTTTTTCAAAAATGAGGAATAGCACCCTCACCACAACAAGGCGAAAGTTCAGGTAGCGCCAACCATCTGAGCTAAGTATATTTTCCCACCATTACTCAACGGATAACGAACAAACACCCAATTCCCAAAAATATATATACTCACATTACAAGAAAAAAAAATAACAAAATTTTCAATTGCACTTCAAAACTATTACCAAAGGAAAACATGACAAATTGACCAAAAGTACCTCAATAACACGGGTGGCATGACCAAATCCATGACCAGTAACATAATAAGCAAAGACAAGTGACTTCTTCTCCGATCCCACCATTCTTGAACAATCCTTTCTTCTTCTTTTTTTCTCCTTCAACAATTTCCACTCACAAAAACTTCAAAAAATCACCAAAAAATAATCTTTTTTCTAATACATGAAGCCCCAAATGAATTTGCAATTGAGTCAATTCAATGCAAACTCAAAAACCCATAAAAATTCTTGAAAAATAAAACTAATTCCACTCGCAAAAACTTCAAAAAATCACCAAAAAAGTAATCTTTTTTCTCATATATGAGACCCAAAATGGAGTTGCAATTGGCTCAATTCAATGCAAACTCAAAAACCCAGAAAAACTCTTGAAAAATAAAACTAGATTCCACTCACAAAAACTTCAAAAAGTCACCAAAAAAAGTAATCTTTTTTATAATTTGTGAGACCCCAAATGAATTTGCATTGGCTCAATTCAATGCAAACTCAAAAACCCAGAAAAAAATCTTGAAAAACAAAACCAGATCCAACAAGATTGATGAAGAAAATGTATATCTGATCTAATTTACTTTTATATATATATATATATATATATAGATATATATACTACAGTATATAAACCAGAATGCTGATGTATGTATGTATAGATAAAATCCAAATACAATATTTAATGTGAGTTAAACAGAAAGGAGAAATGATAAACAGAAATGCATCGATAACAGTGAAGGCGGGAGAGTGTGGGATTCTCTCAATTTGTTTGTTATAATTGCTTTTTTCCATGTCTTAATTTTTTTTTTCTTCAATTTTTTTAAGTCAAGCTACATTTTAATTTATTTTTTTTTCATAATTTTAACTTAAATTATGAACTTATAATTTTAATTTCTTTTCCTAAAGTGTCTAGTAGGAGTAGAGTATAGCAAAATGCTATGAATTAATTAGGGGATGAATATGAAAGATAAAGAAAATATAGGTATAACTTCGTCTTTTAGTTAAGTTTGTTCTTAGTTAATTATAACATCAAAATATGTTTTTGTCAATTGATTTATTTTAAATGAAATATCTCAAATCAAGCAAAAATATTTAATTTTTCTACAGTAGTATCTTCTCATCATCGTCCCCGTTTCTCCATTTTTATTTTTTATTTTATAGAGACTTCGTCATTATATAGCTACCAGATCCGATGTCATCACACACCATAATAGGTTGATGAGTTTTGAAGAATTCAAAACTTAAATATAATGTGTTTGAAATAGATTTAAGTTAAATTTTAGATATTAGATTTTTTTAGCTAGTTAGTTAATTATATTGGTTGTTGTGATAATAGATTTTAAATATTACGAGGAATTAAAAATATAAAACTAAAGCTATTTGTAGTAAATTTGAATTAATTTTAGTAGAAGCGCAAAGAAGAAAATGAACGAGAATATTGTATAATAGTGTATAAACATTTCTAATAATTGGTGCAATATTTATATCTTGAATGTATATTATCGTGTGTCTAGATTTTTAAATATTGTTGTAAAAGTATTGAAAGCATAATATTATTGTATATTGAAGGTATATTATATACCATTTTTTTAATAAATAAAATAATGAGCAATGTGACTGAAAACTTAATAACTTAATTACGAAAAATCAAACTCAAGAGTCAAAACCTACCCAAGTCGTTTAAAATTGGATAGATTATTAATCTACTCATTCATTAGCTCAGTGCATTAAAAATTAGATTAATATATAATATGAATTGTCTCGGAAATTTTTTTTTGTCAAAATAGAATTAAAAAAAAAAAACTCTTTTTCCAATTTGATATATCTATATCTATATAATAGGAGAGGCTATATAGCGCATGCATGTTAGCACCAGAAAAAAAATAGTATTTTAAAAATTAAAAATAATAAAATTGTATTTTTAAAAAAACAAACAAAAGGCACGTGCTACTATCTAAAATTTTAGTTTATTAAAGAAGCTTTTACAATCATATATATATATATATATATATATATATATATATATATATATATATATATATATATAAACTTAGGCTCACCTACGTGGCACTATCACAAACCAGAATTTTCTTTTAAATTTATTTAATTTCAAAACTAGTCTTCCCCCTTTAAAGAAAAATTGTGACTTTTATGAAGAGTTGTAACTTTAATGAAGACTTGTAACTTTAATAAAACATTGTGACTTTTATGAATAGTTACGACTTTTATGAAGAGTTGTGACTTTTATGAAAAGTTGCGACTTTTATGAAGAGTTGCAACTTTTATATCAAAAGTTGTAACTTTTCTAAAAAGTTGTGACATTTACGAAAAGTTTCGACTTTTATGAAAATTGTGACTTTTATGAAAGGTTGTGACCTTTCCAAATGGTTGCAACTTTTCAAAAGTGTTGTGACCTTTCCGATAAGGCACAATAAATATTTATTTACACTACCTTCTGTTATCTTTGAATAGAGGATATTTACTGCCACTATTATTTGAAGGTTCTTTCTGTTGGGTAGTTGAATTCAATTACATTGATTAAGTTTCTTATGAAGTTTGTTTCATTCCTAAAAGTTTTCATCCTCCTATTCATGGAGCTTAATCTTTACTACAAATCGTACTGATTCACATAAGTATGACAACTCTTTTTGCTATTTTGAGGACTTTTTTCTTTTAACTTTGTTAAAAGTTACACAGAAGATGATTGAAAATTGATCTTCTCTTTTGTCCCTTTCTACAGGTTTCTTCGTATAAACAAAGAAAATTGATTTTGATTGCAATGTCACGTTAATACTCTTGCACCTTTAATTCCACAAATCATAACGTTGTTGAAATGGTTGAATTTATTACATCTGGTGTTTTAGTAAACAAAACTTTTATTATTACCACTATTATATTTATTTATTTTTTTGCTATAGAAGAATAAAATTGAAATACATTAATTAAACTTTTTATGAACCTTTTTCATTCCTCATTTTTCATGAAACTTAATCATTTACTGTAAGTCATATTACCGAATAATCATATGTAAGTTTAATAAAATAGTCCAATTCCGTGCGAAGCACGGATAATTTACCTAGCAAAATCTCCTTATCTATAGCAAAATAATAATAATAATAATAATAATAATAATAATAATAATAATAATAATAATAATAATAATAATAATAATAATAATAATAATTTATATAATAGGATAGGTGAATGTATGTCAATACCAAAAAAAATAGTATTTTAAAAAATTAAAAATAATAAAAATGTAATTGAAAAAACAACAAAAGGCACATGTTACTATATAAAAATTTTAGTTTATTAAAGAATCTATATCTATATAATAGGAGAGGTAATAGGACATGCGGGTCATCACCAGAAAAAAATAATATTTTAAAAATAATAAAATTATATTTAAATAAAGAAACGAAAGGCAGGTGTTACTATCTAAAAGTTTTAGTTTATTAAAGAAGTTTTTATAATTAATAAATAATCTAGAAATAATTCTAAAAAATGAGATGATGTAGTGTTTTTTCCACAACCTCTTTATTTATAGCAAAATAACATCTATAATAATAATAATAATAATCTATATCTATATAATAGGAGAATTGATAGCGCGCATGTGTGTTAGCATCAGAAAAAATAGTATTTTTAAAAAATAAAAATAATAAAATTGTATTTAAAAAAAAACACGTATTACTATCTAAAAGGGGAAACTTTCACATATAGCCACTTAAAAATAATTAATTACTCTCTATAGCTATAATTTTGATAATTACAATTTGTAGCTACATGTTATTTGGAGGAGAGGCGAGCGAGACTGGGAGAGAGAGGAGAGAGGCGAGCGAGACTGGGAGAGAGAGGAGAGAAGCGAGCGAGATCAAGAGAGGCGAGCGAGAGAGGCAGAGAGTGGGAGAGAGGTGAATTGTATATGTATATAATTATATATAACTGTATATTATAAATATACATTTGTATAAATGGCAAGTGAGATTGGGAGAGGGAAGAGAAAGGCGAGCGAGATGGAAAGAGGGAAGAGAGAGGTGAGCGAGATTGAGAGAGGGAGGAGAGAGGCGAGCGAGAGAGGACAGAGAGGTGAATTGTATATGTATATAGGCTAAAAAAATCGTATATTATACATATTTATTTTTATATCCTCGTGAATTATACATATACAAACATGAGTAATTATACAAACTCGAAGTCAGCTCACGTAATTAATGTATAATGTTAGTTGCGAGAGGAAATTATAGCAAACTATAGCTATGATGAGTAATTAAATAGTTTAAGTTTGCTTATACGCGTAATTTTCACCTAAAAGTTTTAGTTTATTAAAAAAGTTTTTACAATTAATACATAATCTAAAAATAATTCTAAAAAATAGGATGATGTAGTGTTCTTATCTTTCCACAACCTCCTTATTTATAGCAAAATAATAATAATAATAATAATAATAATATAAGAATAACAATAATATATTTTCTATTATATCTTTATTTATATAATAGGACAAGTAAAAAGTGTCACATGTCATCACTACAAAAAAATTCAATAATTTTAAAATTCAAAAATTTAAAAATCTATGTCTAAAATCAACCAGAAAAAAAAAAGGAGTAACAAACTAAATAATTCCATGTTTTTTGTTCATAAAATAAAAAATTGGTTACTGTTTTTCTAAATTTAATTTTTTTACAGTTAGTTGAAACAACAGAATTTCATATATATATATATATATTTACTGTCCTTTTTTTTTTTTTTTGGTTGAAACAAACAAATATGCTGTCTGCAATTTCTTAGTTCATGGCTATGTTTCAATTTGCATTTTCTTTGGGTGTTGTTTGAATTTTTTTAAAATATTTTTATGATTAGTCAATGAAGAGAAGATCTCTTGGCTTAGAAGAATATTCAGAAAGGAGTTTGTTTAATTTTGTTTTTGAGATAAGAAGTATGTTATATATTATCAACGTGCTTATTTAATTTTGAAAAGAAATATGTTTAACTTTTTTTGTATTATTATTATTTTGGAGAATAATATTTATATATCCACCACCTGAACTTAGTATAGGTTCATTTTGTGATTATTATATCAAAAATAGTAAGCATAACGACAGTAGAAGCTACACAAAGAATAGTGGAAATTGTTAGAATGAAGCATGTTGTCGCTCACATTTTGATGCCTTTATTTTTCAAAATTTTAAAATATATCCTTTTTAAATTTATTTTTAAAAAAGTTTTTCAAAATTTGAATAATAATTTGATTTTGTGTATTCTTATTTTATGATTTTCTATTTAATAAAAATAGTTTTTACTTTACAAGTTTAAATTAGAGAGGAGTGTAGTTTACAGGTTGCAAATATGTTTTGCAAAGTTATATTTATATTTTTATTGAAGTTAGAGATACCAGGTTCAAATCTGGTTTATAAGTTTTAATTTCATTAATTAACACAAATATCAATCTAACACCACACCACATATGCTATTATTAATTTTCATTATACAATGAAAGTTGTTAGAAAAATATGTGATCTCTTAAAAGAATGTATGCTTTTTTACCCAATTATTGTCTCAACCTATCCAAATTTAACCAAATAAATTCAATTTGAATTGACCAAAATTCTATCTCAATTTGGAGTATTTCCCTTTTATCTAAAATCTAGTATTTCTTTTGAAGGTTCAAATAGAATTGAATTTTAGTAATGACATTTTTCATGTTCAAGTGTAGGCATTTTATCAAATTTTCAATCAGTAAATAACCTAAAGAAGTTTTGCCCCTTCCACAGCACAAATCCACAAGAATGACCTGCCAAATATTTTCACTCTTACTCTACCAAGTAGTATTACTGCAGGCTCCACAAGAATAAAACACCAATACAAGTTCATTTTTGATGAAATCATGGAGGGTACAATATAAGTATAAAATAGTTAAAACATCAACGAAGAGAGCCCGCTACAGCAAAGTGAAGTCTTTTTTCAAAACTGATACTTAAGAAATATAAAATACTCTTCCAAACGAGGAGCAAAACAGATGGCATAATCGGGTAGACCCTTTTGACACGAGAAAAAGGCAACTTCAGAGCAACAAATTTCCTGTCACAAGCAGACATCAGATGATCAACAACCCAGAAGAAGCAGGAATAACACAGCGTGAAAGCAACAGTATATTATCGACTTACATATTTTGTTGAAAGCAACAATGTCACAACTCTGAACGTACTCGTTGATAGGTTCAACAGTAAGATGATTCTCAATGAGATCATCCACGGAGACCAAATCATCCACAATGGTAAGCATAATTTGCAGCTTCTTAATACCATATCCAACAGGAACAAGTTTAGCTGGAAATGAAACCATAGTTATGCTCGTCAACAAACACCAACAATTTAATACGACACAAGCATTCAAGAAAGAAAATGATAAATGGTATTGGAATGATGAAAAAGCAATCGTAAATTAAATTAAATAGAAAACAAAAAGAGAAACTCACATGCTCCATAAGTCAATCCTTCCATATGAACACTACGAACAGCTTCTTCAAGTTTTTTCATATCGGTCTCATCATCCCATGGCTTGACATCCATGAGAACAGAGGACTTGCCAGCTGAAGTCAAATGAGATCAAAAGCAATGTCAGTCGATGCTCACGATGAACTTTAACGTTACCACAAGGTTCTCCTCTTAAATTTTACTCGGGATATTACAGTAGAAACTTACATTCTTTCTTCTTCCCTGAAGCCTTCAACGCTGCAGCACGTTCTTCAGCAGCCTTCTTTTCCTCCTCAGTTTCCTCACCAAATAGGTCAACATCATCATCGTCATCTTCTTCTTCAGCAGCTGAGGCCTAGAGGCAATTGATCAAAGAGAAACAAATGAGAGAAGATTATTTCACTTGCAATTGTCCATTCACAGTTTCATGTGGCATTGCTGTACTAGAAGATATAAAGGGATCGATGATGACAAAAAGAAAATTCACTTTGTGATGCAATCCAAACAGCGGCAAAAAGATTAGAAGGCAACATAAACTAAATATCAATTCATCAGAACAGGAAAATGTCACACCTTACTGTCAGCAACAGGGGGAGTTGCCACAGCTTCAGTGATAGGTGCAGATCCCTCTACAATAACACCAGCACCTTCACCGGATACACCACTTCAGGAAAATGATATTCAGTTAGAACAGTTTGCCAAGGAAGGAGGACTTAAAAGTTCCCCAATTGCAAGTTGATGAAGATAAAAATACGAGTGACATAGTCAAACATATTACAGGAAAATTCTTTTTTTAACTTACGAGATTCTCAGAAGAGCATCAATATGCTTATACCACCTAGACGCATTAACATATTCAGCTGATGGGGATTTTGCTAGATATGAATACACAGTGATATCATCCTTTGAGGCTTGGTACCTGAAGACATGGATTAAACAACAAAATTCGTATTAGAATTAAAATAGCATCAGAGAGAACATTTCAGCAATGGAAGTCACAAGGGTAACTCACCCAGTGATGTAACTGCGGGCCAAGAGGTACTCATCAAGCTTCTTGAGGCCAGAGTCAGAGTTGAGGTTGTGGAATGCAACAGCCATTGCTTTAGGATAATATAAGCTTCTCTTCAATCGTACAAGAATACAATATCAACATTTGTACAACAAACTAATATAATGTTGCATATTTTACTAACCAACTACAATTATTTTGTACTCAGATCACTAGTTAAGCCAACTACAAATCACTGAACAAGGATTAATAACCCAAGAAATTATGGTAAACAACCTATTCCAATCTTTAAGCAATGGGTTTTGGCTAAACTACTCTCCTCATCCATGCAAGGGTGGCTCAACCCTTAAGACGCACTAACGCAGTGTTTTTTGGCCCCAAAAAAACAGGGCCTCAAAAAAGTTACAAATCCAACAAGAAAAATCCCCAAATTCAGCTCAAACACACAACAATATACCATATCTTGCTTAAGAACAACAAAGCTCAAATACAAACACATATACATCCAAAGACATCAAATTCGCACAGAAAAGAAACAAATTCAACAATCAGATTAAACAAAGAAACACAACTCGACCCAAAAGGCAGAGCAAGCAATGAGTAGAACATAGAGACAGTAAACTCAAAAGATCAAGGAAATACATACATGATAAGTGATTAAAAAAAAAAGAGACAACCAGTGGCCATTTTGTTCGATTGTGAAAAAATGTTCAGCAAACACAGAGTCGAACTAATTCCATTTTTTCAACTTCGGTTCAATAAGTGTCTCTTCAATAGCACCAACACTCAATAATTTTAATGAGCAACTTGACAACAACTTTAAACAATCTAATAACAAAATTTTCAACTAGCTAGATGCTAGCCGTCTGTACTAAAAGTACCAGTAGGCATGTCTTTCTTTTAGGATGATACCTTAGGTTTAGGCTTCTAGCAGGAAGCAACTCTTAGGCAGTTAAAAACTTACCATTGCAAATAAAGTCGCTACCAAATACTAACACAATCCAAAAATTCAACAACACAAGACATTAGGCAAGCATAATGACCTCAAAAATAAGAAATCAGCAATACAATCCAAGCACAAGTATATTTAGTGGCATCAAAACATCAAATAATTAACGTGTTGCTCTTTTAATCAAATTCCTGATTTTAAACTATAATCAATCACCACATACTCATATACAATACAATACATACCGACGGTTGCTGCTGCTCTGTTGATAACGGAGAGGAACTGGAGGCGTCGAGCAGTACGGCGGCGGTATGATATATTTAAATGAGAGAGTGAATCAGATCTATTGAGTTTTGATTTAGGGTACCATACAAATGAGTCAATTGGGCTTGGGCTTCAACCTTGGGTTTTAAAATATAAAAATAAATGTAAATTAGGTATATAATATTTTCTATAGTAATATTCTCTAAGTTATAACATTCGAGTTTGTATTTCAATATATAACATTTAATATTTTAAGTTATAGTATATTATTAAAAAATATAATGTTAATTATAAATAATTAAAAAAAATGTTTAAAAAAAATTAAAGAAAAAAAAAAGGACAAAATATAAATGGAAAATGTAATTCTTTATTATTTAAAGGGATAATGCATAAGTACCTCCTCAACCTATGCCCGAAATCTCAGAGACACACTTATACTATACTAAGGTCCTACTACCCCTGAACTTATTTTATAAGTAATTTTCTACCCCTTTTTAGCTTACGTGGCACTAGTTTGAAAAAAAAAAAGTCAACCTTCGTTGGACCCACAAGATAGTGCCACGTAGGTCGAAAAGGGGTAAAAAAATTATTAATAAAATAAGTTTAGGGGGGTAATAGGACCTTAGTATAGTATAAGTGTGTCTCTGAGATTTCAGGCATATGTTGAGGGGGTACTTGAGCATTATCCCTTATTTAAATTAAATACAATTATTAATTGGTGTTAATTGATTAGCATGTTTTAAGAAATTTTAAAAAAATTTCAGATTAGTTAGTTCCCTTAAATCTCTCAAATTAGTTTAAATGAGATTAAATTTTGATTTAATTTCTTAAAAAACTCTAACAAATTCACATCAACATACAACTTGTTTTGTTTTTTTCCAAAGTTTCGCGATTCTTTGAGATTTGCAGCAGATATCATTTTGATTTTTTTTAAGCAATTGAAGAAATTTTGACGTTGGAAAAAAATTGATTTGATGTGATGGAGAACATTGTGTCGATATTAATTAACATGGTGGAAAGTGGATTCATCAGGTTGGTTTTAATAATAATTTATTGGTTTTAATTATGATTTGTTGTTTTTTAACATGGAGAACATTGTGTCAATTTTATTGATTATTTTAAGATCTAAAATATAGAATATAGCTTGTTTTTTTTTTTGGATGAAATAGTATTTTGTTATATATATATTGTGTATATGAAAAACAACACGTAAATGTGTATGCGTTTGAGTTTTAGTAAAATTGAAGATCCGCATCATACTTGATCTATTAACAAAATAGAAAAAATAAATATGATGGTACAATGTGTTTAGTCACTAGTAAAAAAATAAGTAGATTTAATTATTTGAACCATTGTAATATTAAAGTTGTATTAATTGTGTATGAGATTTATATAAAACTTGTATTAATTGTGTTTGAAAGTTCAATTTTGTTGAATTTGATTTATGATCAAAATAGAAAAAATGAATTTGATGGTACAGTGTGTTTAGTCAATATTAAAAAAAATAATTAAATATAATTCTTGTTGAAGTATTAACATTGTATTAATCGTTTATGAAATTTATATAAATCTTATATTAATTGTATTTGAATGTTCGATTTTGTTGAAATTAGAATATATGTTGCTGTTTGGAATGTGAAGGTGACTGGTGATGTATTTCTGTATGAATTTTGTATGAAAGCTACAATTTTTTTATTCTTTTTTTTTTGTGATGATGAAAGTTATAATAATTGTGTATAAAATGATTATCATTTTTTTTATTTTTATGGATGGACAATCTTTTAAAAGTTAACTTAAGTAGTTTATAGGTCATTGAAATGTATATTAAATGTTTATGAAGTATGTATGATTTGTTTTTCAATCATATTTAGAGAAAATTAGCAAACTAGTCAAATAACCTAACTTAATTAGTAAAAACCTTTATACCGTAGAAATATTAGTAAAAATATCAAAATGTCATTATTTTAGAAAGAATTGTGTATTCTAATTTACTTCCTATTTTATCTCATTTTAATTGCAAATTTTTCAATTAATCCTCTCTTATATTTTTTAAGGAATGAAATATTTTCTCTCTCTCATATTTTTATATTCCAATTCTTCTCCATTTTAAATTTTGCCTCTCTCTTCTTTTTTTTTTCCAGAAATTGAAAAATATATGTATAAAAATATTCGTACAATACCTTTTATTAGAATATGGGTCTTTATCCGTTTTTAATATTTGCTTTATGATTTTATTTTTATTTAAATCGTTCAAATTGTTGTTTGTAGTTGAAATCACGTTTTGAGTTTGATAAACTCTAAATCACTCTCCAATGACTGAATCTAAAAGAATTACTAGAGGTATCCAACTTAATCAACAATGTTCTATTTTTTCAAATATCACAATTTTCTATTTAGAACACAAATGACGATAATTTTATATTTTAATTTATTTATTTTGTATTTCATTATCACTTTGTATACAAACAAGTTCTATTTTTTTTTAATTTTGTATTCATCACAATGGTATAAGTTACATTTGTATTTCAATTGAAGTGCGTATTTATTGTACTCATTTTGTATTTCAATCTTAATTTTCAATGAGAACAAGTTTGTATTCTTTTTATTATGTTTTTCTCATAATTGTATACCAACAACCTTGATATTTTATGTGTTCACTTTACAATTCAAAGTACAATTGAATATCGTATTGTGGTGAGTATTTTATTGTGATCATTTTATATTTAACTCTAACATTGTATTCAAAAAAGTTTGTATTTTTGTGTGTTCATCATAATGATATATCAACAAAATCAATTTTGTATTTCAACTAATGTGAGTATTTATTGTGCTCATTTCGTATTTTAGTCTCAATTTTAATGACAATAAGTCTGTATTTCTTTTTATTATGTTTTCATCATAATTTTATATCAACAAATTTTATATTTTATGTGCTCACTTTATCATTTAAATTAAAATTGGTATTTTACTTTCATAGTGAAACTAAAATTGTATCCTAGTGATCAAAATTGTATTAAATAACTGCCAAATATATTTTCTTTTATTTGTATTACAAAAATTTTACGGATTGTATTCCAATATAATCTAATCATTACATATAAATACGATTAAAGAAAGATACATGATTCTAGAAAAAGAATAGCATACATAATTTAAAAACTACAATCAGTTGAGGTTGATACAATATTCTAAAAAATACAAATTTAAAAAACGCGATTTAATTAAATTCATTTCAACAGAAATTGAGTATTATCAATGAAAATTTAAAAATCGATACTAGAAATTTGATGAACAAGTGGGATGAGTTCTTTGTGTTTATTTTTTTTTAATTTGTATTTATTTTTGAATTTTTGTAACTGATGAGACTTTTAAACAATTGTTCCTTTTTTTAAAAAATCTCTCTCCTAAATTTCTCCTTTTTGTTAGTTAACAATTATATTCTTTAAATTAAAACAAATAATAAAAACTTAAATAAGATACATAATAAACAAAAATTTTGATATTTTACTAAATATTAAAAGTGTTGACAATGGTTCCTATTAAATATTAAAATATTGACATTTTGAAAATTTTTCTTTATATTTATTATAATGCACTAAATGTTATTTTAACGTTGTGAAGCTGGTAAATATGTCAATTTTCAGATGGAGGGCATCATATATGATGTTTCTACTCTTTATTGTGGTTTAGTTAATTCTATAATATCTCAACGAAATATAGAACAAAATATGAATCCTATTGAGATAAAATATATTGTTAGCGATATGTGTCCACCTATTAATATTCATAATGATGTTGGGGTAAGGGTTTTCCTAGATCAAAAGAATGTGAATTTGGATTTCTTTACAAAATATCCATTGTGCATCTCTTTGAAAGATTGTGAGATGTATAATCAAGGTCCTGGAGTTGTTACTAATAGAATAAATTATGAGGTTAGTTTAACACAGACTAACGTTAATTTATACTCCAAAAATGCTATTCGTTTGGTTGGAATGAATTTAGACGGGGTTGTCGATGAGAATAATGAAGGAGATACTGATGTAATATGTGACCATTCCAATCTTCTTGTAGCTGAGAATCAAATTTACAATAATAGGGAAACACTTAAGGAGGTTATGAGGCATGTTGGACTTGTCAAAAAATTCAGTTTCGTGTAGCGCATTGCAATGCATTTAAGTAAGTGCACATCATTGTTTTAAGTTATATTTTTTTATTTGATTTGTTTTGCTGTATAAAATTTAAATGTATATTTTCGAAACAGTTATCACCTGAAATGTATTTCTAATATTTGTTCTTGGGTGATGAGGGCATCTAGTTTGAATAAATCAAAATTACTCAAAGTTAGGAAGTATAATGCTCAATACACTTGTTCTGTTAGAGATAGAGTGTATGCAAGGCGTCAGGGGATAGTTGACGTTGTAGCTGTCTTGATAATGAGGAAATATATTGATCCATCCATAGTATACACTCCAAAGGATATAACTGATGATATGTTAAAATTGCATGTCGTTTCGCTAACGTACATATAGGCGTGGAGAGCTAGAGAAAAAATAATCAAATTGGTGCGTGCAGATCCGACCTAATCATATGCCGAACTACCAGGTAATTTTGAAGTAAATTACGAATTAATTTTTTTTAATTGTGAAAATGATCAAAATTAACATACAATTTATTCTCAGAGTTCATGCAATTTTCTGTGTAATATCCTTTATGTATGAATTTTGTATCCTTTATGTGCGTATCTACTTTTACATAGGTATTAAAGCATGTATCCTTTTTGTATCAATTAATGTATTGTATAATTTCAGGTTATTTACACCTATTAGAGCAAACATATCCGCGATAGATTTTGAAAATAAAAAGAAAGGAATGTGATAAATTTCTATACGCATTTGTTGCATTAGAAGGTTGGATTAGAGGCTGGGAGTATTGTATGCCAATTGTAGTTGTTGATGGGGCAGGATTAAAATGTTCATATGGTGGTAAAATGTTGACTGCCAGCACCATGAATTCGGGAGGTAATTTTTTGATCAAATGTAAGTTTACTCTTAAACAATGAAAAACATATGATATTACGTATGTTTTCAATTTGTGTGATATTCTTTTTAAAAAATGGATCAGGTCATATACTTCCGTTGGCGTATGCGATAATGGATTCCGAAAACGACGCTTTATGGACTTGGTTCTTTGAACAATTTAAGGAAGCGTATGGAGTTAGGCAAAACATGTATTTTATGTCGCATCGAAACAAAAGCATATGGAAAGGGACTGCTACTGTATATCCTGAATTCGAACATTATGCCTGCATATGACACCTGTCAGTAAATGTGTTGAAGAATTTCAATAGAAATACTGAAGATTTGAAGATTTTATTTTTTACACTGGCAAAGACTTATACAAAACAACAGTTTCAGACGATTATGAAAAGAATAGACCAGATTGATCCGCAAATAAGACCTTACTTATTTGATATTGGTTATAGCAAATGGTCAAGAGCTTATTCGAATTGTAAGCGCACATGGACCTCATAAGGTCTATTTACTACATTTCTAAAAAATAAACTGAAGAAAACAGACCTCATAAGGTCTCTTTACCGTGTTTCTAAAAAACTAAAATGCATCAAAGAGACCTCATGGGGGCTCTTTTATGAAATTTTTGAAAAATAAAATGCATAAGGTCTCTTTTCCTGGAAAAAAACTAGCAGCTTGTAACTGTTTTTGCAGCTGCTCATCACCTGTCATATTAATTCAATACCTCCCTAATAGCTAAATCAAGCTCAAAGAGCTTCCAACAATTGACTGAAACGTTGAAAAGGACACTAAATCACACCATATTACAAGGACACTTAACCAAACCATTACGTTGAAAAGGTTCTAGTGTCTTTGAATACTCCACAAAATCAGTGACACCTTCTACAAATTCAGATTTTAGCCCCACTCGACCAAAAATAATCATATTATACATTCAACTACAATCCATCTACACAAATATTACAAAATTTGACTTTGTTAAACATTAAAGTAAGTAGTAATTTACAATCCTAGAAATCAAAATTATATCATTCTACCTAAGCATTTACAATTTTAAAGTCATCCTACTTTGCATCACTAGAAAGTCATAACCTCTATATTGGAGTGTTATACAAATTAGTTGTTCACTTATTACCAAGCCAAAGGGAAAGCGTTTTGTTTCTTTTCTCGAACTTATTTGCTTATCTATTCAAATCTTTATCTTTAGCAATTTATAAAAAAGAGACGGACTATAAATTGAGTTGCAATGATACACAATATCAAATAGTCAATTCAGATTTAAGGCTCATCTGACTAATTTTAGATCTAATAAAATATGAAAAACAACAAACAATGTAAAACAATAATTCTTTATGCCTATAAGAAATTCCATAGAATCTCATTCACCGAACAAAAGCAACACTATAGATCTATTATCTTCATTCCTATGACAATGGACATGTTAGACAATTCGTATCTTACCATCACAAACAAAATCAACAATATAAAGAAGATTTGAGTTTTAACAAACGTTATATACACAACGGTGATCCGCTATGCCCTGCCTTTTTTGTTTTGAATCACATCATACGAGTACAAATCAAAACACCATCGATGAAAAAATCTCTTGACCTCCAAAAAATATTATTCTCTACCATAAAAGTTTGATATCCATTCACAGAGTGTAATTTCCTCTTTTATTGTCAATTTTTTCACTTTTTAATTTTTCTGGAATATTAGTTAATCCTTTAGTTGCTCGAGTCGATAAAATAGATAATTATGCTATGATATTCCTTAAAATTCATCTTTTAATTCAATATCGTCTCTAATATTATTTTCCTATTCCAAAGAGAGGAATCATATACTAAAACAAAATGCATTAACACAAGGAGGAAAAGAGGCAGAATCATACATGGAATTGATTTGGTCATGTTTAATACACAACAATAACATATGACGTCTCTACTGCATCTTTTTCAAAAACAAAAAAAGAATCTTATTGTTAATTTCTTATATCACATTCAACTATTAATGCTAATTCCAAAGGTTTGATTAAATATAAAAAAATATTACTTCTTTACTAGCTATACATGCTTACAACTTTTCAAATTAAAAACTGAAAAACTCCAAAATTACCTGTTCAAAATCGACAGATGAAGTTCTCACGAATCGACGACGGAAACTAGGGCTTCAAACTGAGTGAATGAGTGGTCGATCGGAGGCTCAACGGAGACAGCAATGTCGTCTTTGAAGCTACACAATTGTCCGTGAAGAAAGAGATATAGAGACAAGTTAGGGATTTTTAGGTGACATAAAATTGTGGACGCACTAAGTTAAAAAATAAATAATGCCTTATTTTATTTTTTTTCCTTTTTTCAGTCAAATTTGGTCAATAATTTTTAAAATAAGAGACCTCATGGAGTCTCTTATTTTAAAATAGTATTGACCAAATTTGACTAAAAAAAAGGAGACCTTAGGAAGTCTCTAAAATTTATTTTTTATTTTTTATTTTCACAAATAGAGACCTTGTGAGATGACATATTTTAGGCAAAGTAGCAGCAAAAATAACTTTTATAACAAGCGATCTATGCTAAATTTTTTATATATATAATCAACCTCATGAGGTTTATTATTTAAAAAATAAATAAATAAAAACTATAGATGCAAAAAGTGACCTTATGAAGTCTCTTTTTAGCATCTATTTTTGAGGTCTCTTTTATCAGTTTCTTTTTAGTAGTGAATTCTCTCTCAAGACTCCAAGGAAAAAGCTAGGGTTTCAAGCTTTGAGGTCTATTCCTCTTGCATTTTAGGGCCTTGGTTATTCAAGGTATGTGAGAACTTCACCAATGAATTCCTTTTATCCATTAAGTTTCAAAAGAAACTCAATTTCTATTACGATTTCAACCTAATTTTCTAGGATTTCATGTGATTCTTCATGGGTCATTTGTTTATAATTCAGTTGTCTATAATTGATCTATTTATGTATGATTTGATTCAGTTACATATATATTTTCAATGAATTTCGTTTGAACTCATGCTAGCTAGTATGATAATGAACTATGATTATAAAACTATGCATGCATCATCGAATCGAGGAATTTATGAATAAATGATGCTTTAGATAAAGTATCAAAATGATTTGTGAAATATTTTCTCACTATGAAAGATGATCATGAATTTGATGCTTAGATAAGTGTCTTATGAATATGTTATAAAAACATGATTTTGAAAGAAGTTTTTCCATGATATGAAATTATGATTGGAATGGTATGACTAAATCCCTACTTTTACACGTATTATGATATCATTATAATTATTCTTATTTCCGCTGAAATTTTATTTAGCATTGGGAGGACTTTGGAACAATGGCTCTATTGTTAGTAGAAGTTTCGTGTTTAGAAGCAATTTCTTGTCTCTAACTATGTGCGTTCATAGGACTGATCTTAGAAATATATAAATAGTGGATCCAAATAAGTTAAAATGTATGGTCCTTATCTTGATAAGTAGGACAATCTTTTTTCGGCGTAGAAAAGACATCAAACTTCATATTATAGCTCATATGATTTATGTTGGTTAGTGATAAAATATCTCACAAAAGAACTACGTTTTTTTCCAAGGGTTTCTATAACTTCCTCATTGATTTGGTTTTAAGCTTTCTTATGACTTTTCAAATGTTGCATTGACCTTGTTCCGTGATTCAAGATTTTGGCTTGATAAGCTTTACTACGCTTTACTTGGTGATGTATTGTCATTTTTTTTAACTCACTATATTATCACACTTACGTTTATGCATGTTTCACATATTCAATACATACAAAGTATTGATGCCTATTGTGCTTATATCATTTTATAATATAAGACCTGACACTTCTCTAGTTAGTCGTGGCTTGTTGCTCCGCTTAGCACTTGAATTGGTGAGTCCTCATTGTTCGAAGGCAAGACCATGGTCATTTTATTACTTTTGATGTCTTCTCAATTTTCAAACTTTATACATGGTTTAGGGGTTTGTCCTAACCATATGTATTGTAGTAGAGGCTTTGACAGACATAGTTGATTCCCGCGTTATTTTAGTCATGTACTCTCTTATATTTCCTTATGAGTTGAAAGAGTTTTGAGACTTATATCTATTCTTATGTTGAAATCTCTTTATTTGCTATTATTAGTGTCATTCTTATGTCAAGTGGACTGTTTAGTGCCTTCTGAGATCTTTTTTTTTCATGTCACATCTAAGGTGTACTTTGGATCGTGACAAATAAATACTGTAAAACAAATGCTAAATATGAATATTTGAGTAGCTCATGAATATTAGTAAGTTCATAAATATACTATTCAAAAATATTGATTTTATAGATGAAACTGCAAGCTCAAACTATACATGAAGAAGAATGAGCAAAATAATGAAAAATTATGCTTTATATAAGAACTCTTACTTCTAGAGAAATCATGAATTTAAAAAATATATTTACTTTGAGGCTCCATGGGTGAAAGGATACTCATTGATGAAATCATGAAATAACACATACATGGAATGAAAATTCTAGTTGGAATCCTTGAACTGAAGCTTGAAGATAAATAACCCTAGTTCTTGCTTTAGAGGAGTTTGATCGCATTGTCTTATGCTTCTAAGTGTTTGGTGTGACGATAGAGGTTTTAGTCAAATAACTCTGCCTTAATGCCACATAGGATAGACCAAAACTACATAGTCTAGGAGTTAAAAGAGTGCGAAAACGCCAAGACATCCTTGAAAAATTATCGACAAATCTTCACTATTTGATCAAAAATTTCAATTTCTAGGGTGGTACATATTTAGGTCTAAAATAATCAAACCTCAATATACTTCATTACATGTTAATGAACTTAATGACATGTATCATACATAATGATTACTAAGAAAACTAAGTGTGATATATTTAAGAATAAAAACGTAGATGCATACTCCTAAATTATTTTAACTGATCAATTAAGTTGTACATTTTAGGGAAAAGGGTCAAAGATATCCCTCAATTTTATTTTATTGATTGACTTTAGCTTACCGTTAAAATGAAATTAGTTTTATCCCTATCGTTACTAATTTCATCACATGTACCCCTCATTTAACAGAAAATCTCAAATTGACTCAAATTAATCTAACTTTTTTAAAAAAAGACCTATTCATTTGAAGTTTGAACCCAATGCCCCGGCCCTCTATCATATAACCAGCTATTATCTTACATCAACGACCCACTGTATTCTCATCATTATTGGCAACCAAAGTATAAACACTATGTTAGTTCAAATGGGTCTGTTTTTTTAAAATTTTGAGTCAATTTTGGATTTTCAGTTAAATGAGAGGTATATATGGTGAAATTAGTAATGACAGAGGTAAAACTAATTTCACTTTAACGATAAGAGCAAAATTAACCAATAAAACATAGTTAAGGGGCATTTTTGACTTTTCCCCCCTACATTTTATTGAGTTTTCAACATGTTTTAGCTACTTATATTTGTTTGCACATCACAAAAGTAATTCAAAGTAAAATCTTGACAGATTTTTGTCTATATCTCCACAATTAATACAATTTTCCTCTTTGTTGCCATGATTAAATTTTGAGAGAAAAATGAAAGTTTTATTTAATACAATATACCACTTATGCTACTATGACTTTACAATTAACATACCAAAAATTAGAAAATTAATGTTATTTCCATTTTCCCCTTATAATTAGATTTGACTTATAGATTTATAGATTCCTTCATTCATGATATATAAATATATACATCTATATAATGTCTTCACATGCATGTCTTTTTCATCTAAACATTGCTCACTCTTTTCCTTCTTTCCCCATAAATTCACTAAGTTTAGCTCTTCTAACTTGAATCATACGATGAATAGGAATCCTTTTTGTTTGACAATTGAAAATCAAAAGGACCTCCTGGAGAATGATGATCAAAATTTGTCAAAGGGCAAACTTTTCATTCTATGTGGAATCCGAAAAGTGTATCTTAATTACTATTTCACACAGGATGGTAATTGGAGGTTTTATGATCGAACATATTTTATCTATGAGAACACAAGAAGATTGTGTTTTGACATAGAAGAACATGAAACATGGTCCTCTAAGTTCAATCAAATGGTTGAATGCTTATATGTTCCTCTCATGTATCAACAAGAAATGGTTCAAGACATTAAAGATAAGGCCTTGTTGATTGTTCAAGAAAATGATACATCTAAGAATATCTCAATCATCATTGACATAGCCCATCGTATTCCTCAGACGATTGCAAATATTTATCAACACCATGATCACGAGGAAGCTAATGAGGATGAGATAGGGTTAATAGAAGAACAAGTCGCGATGAATTTGATGACCTTGGAAGAAACACGTATGTTTGTGCCTGTAATTCCAACATCAAAGGATGCTATTGATGGGCTTGAGAAGGTGAAAATAGAGACATTGAATGGTGACAAGAGTTTTGGTGAAACTTGTATGATATGTCTTGGCAAGTTGATTACAAAGGACATTGTTGAACTAACTCGTATGCCTTGCAAGCATGTTTTTCATGGAGATTGCATTATTCAATGGCTTGAAAAAAATCACGTTTGTCCCTTATGTCGCTTTAGAATGCCAATTGATTAAAAAATTTAATTTAGGACTATATAGCTCTCACTAAGCCTTGATTTCTTCTCCACTTCACTTATTATGTGGAAAATAGTCATCAACATTCTATAAGCGACTTGACTGAGTCTATGCCCCATGGAGGCCTTAGTATTTTTAATTGTTGTTTAGTTGTTATATTTTGTTTGAAAAAGTTATTTATATGGTAAGGGTTAGATAGATCTCTACTTTTTTTTTTTGGATATTAGAAAAAATATTGTAAGAGGGAAGACTTGTGGTCTTACCTCTAATATTTCCTATATCAAATAATTAAGTTTGTTTTGAAAATAATGTTCATCTATTTTTATTTTGTTTTACTATTCATAACTATTGTTATTTTAATTCCATCTAGTTAGTTCTCATACTTTTATCATATTTATCTTTCATTTTATTTTGCATGTTCAATTTCTCAGCTTTGTAAAGAAAAAAAACAAAATTTTGAAAATTCTTTATATAGATAGAAAACCAATTCATTGAAAAGAGTATTTTATAATTTAAAAAAAATTACGATTAATAATTTCTTAAATCGTAATGACACCGTATCTAACTTGATAGGCGAACCATTTCACATTTTAATACATTTGTGTTATTAATGTGTGTCATATAGTATATGTGGTTTATTTAATAATCATAATATTATATTTGATTTGATAAATGAGATTCTTATTGCAAAATGTCAATATTATTAAATTTGGTCAAAGAACTTTTGATGTGTGCATTTAATTTTTGAAGTTTTTGTTCCAATGCAAGAAATTTTTTAATTTAATTTTGACATTAACATGTCTAACTTTAGTGTAAATAAGTATGTAATATCAACTGAGAAAAGAATTATTTTTATTTAAGTTTTATTAATTTGTATTGTTACGTATGAACGACTAAAAAATACAATATAAATTTTACCCACATTTTGAAACTAAGTTTATTATATATTCATACATTTGAATAAATAAATGAAATTATGTATTTGTAATTACTCAAGTATAATAAAGGACATTAAGAAATATACCTTTTGTTGCTCCAATTATTTAATATTTGTTAAAAAAAATGAACACATAGCTAAATGTATGTTCACTAAATCCTTTACCGTTTATGCAACAAATTTATCATTCACTATAAAATTAGGAATAATAATAAAATTCATCCCTTTATCATCACAATCTGATTTATAATATATAAGATTCTTAAATGTTCCCAACCTTATAGTAACTAGTATACTTGTTGCGCTTAATCAAGTAAAAAGAAAAATATAATACAATAGAAGCTTATGGTCATGCAAAAATTAGAAAATATCATGAATTCTATGGCAGGATTTATATATAATCTTATGGTCATGCAAAAAATAGAAAAATAAAATGAAAGATAAATAGTTTCTGTTTGATGAAAACTTTATGACTGAAATTGTGTCCTTGGCTTGACCCAACTTTTTAGACATTTTTGACCATATATTTTAAACAACTTAAGAATTTTTTTTAAAGTTCAAGTTGTTGAAAAATTCTCAAGATTTCGAAGTTCAAAACAAAGAATTTGATGTTCAAATCATAAATTATAATTGGGAAATGAGGATTTAGGATCACAAACACATACCCAAATGGGCAAATGATTTATCTCCAAAAAATTCTTTGAAATCACTTCTACAGAGCTCCCAATTTTTATATTTTAAAAATATGATGAAATAGAGATAAGACCCTGACTTTTGGATAAGAACAGTGGAAAATTTATTCATTGCGATCGTGACTCCAAGACCACGCCATCACAATGAATATAGTGGTCAACTCATTTAATTAGTTGACCATCGCAATTGCGATGATCAGAACACAAATTCTACGCGATCATTTTATTTTGCATGTTCAATTTCTCAGCTTTGTAAAGAAAAAAAACAAAATTTTGAAAATTCTATAACCAATTCGAATAAGCTCTTGACCATTTGCTATAACCAATATCAAATAAGTAAGATCTTATTCGCGGATCGATCTGGTCTATTCTTTTCATAATCATTTCAAACTGTTATTTTGTATAAGCCTTTGCCAGTGTAAAAAATAAAATCTTCAAATCTTAAGTATTTCTATTGAAATTCTTCAACACATTGACTGACAGGTGCCATATGCAGGCATAATGTTCGAATTCAGGATATACAGTAGTAGTCCCTTTCCATATGCTTTCGTTTCGATGCGACATAAAACACATGTTTTGTCTAACTCCACACGCTTCCTCAAACTGTTCAAAGAAGCAAGTCCATGAAGCGTCGTTTTTGAAATTCACTATCGCATACGCCAACGGAAGTATATGACCTGATCCATTTTTTAAAACAAATATCACACAAATTGGAAATATACGTAATATCATATGTTTTTTTATTGTATAAGCGTAAAAGTACATTTGATCATAAAATTACCTCCCGGATCCATGGTACTGGCAGTCAACATTGTACCACCATATGAACATTTTAATCCTGCCCCATCAACAACTACAATTGACCTACAATACTCCCAGCCTCTAATCCAAGCTTCTAATGCAACAATTGCGTGTAGGAATTTATCACATTCCTTCCTTTCTATTTTAAAAAACCGATCCCGAATATGTTTGCTCCAATATGTATAAATAACCCTAAATTCTACAATACATTAATTGATACAAAAATTATACATGCTTTAATACCTATTTAAAAGTATATACTCACATACATGACACAAAATTCATACGTAAAGGATATTACACAAAAAAATCGCATAAACTTTGAAAACAAACTGTATGTTAATTTTGATCATTTTCACAATAAAAAAAAATTCTAATTCATAATTTACTTCGAAATTACCTGATAGTTCGGCGTATGATTTGGCCGGATCTCCACACACCAATTTTATTGCTTTTTCTCTAGCTTTCCACGCATGTATGTATGTTAGAGAAACACCATGCAATTTCAACATATCATCAGCTATATCCTTTGGAGTGTATATTGTGTAGATGAATCAATATACTTCACCATTATCAAGACAACTACAACGTCAGTCATCCTCTGACACCTTGCATACACTCTATCTCTAACAGAACAAGTGAGTTGAGCATTATACTTCCTAACTTTGAATAATTTTGATTTATTCAAACCAGATGCCTTCATCACCCAAGAACAAGTATCAGAAATACATTTCAGGTGATGACTGTTTCAAAAATAAGAAAATATACATTTAGATTTTATACAGTGAAACAAATTAAATAAAAAAATATAACTTAAAACAATGATGTGCACTTACTTAGATGCATTGCAACGCGTTACACGAAAATTGAATTTTTTCGATAAGTCCAACATGCCTCATAACCTCCTTAAGTGTTTCCCTATTATTGTAAATCTGATTCTCAGCTACAAACAGATTGGAATGGTCACATATTACAATAGTATCTCCTTCATTATTCTCATCGACAACCCCGTCTAAATTCATTCCGACCAAACGGATAGCATTTTTGGAGTATATATCAACGTTAGTCTGTGTTAAACTAACCTCAGAATTTATTCTATTAGTAAAAACTCCAGGACCTTGATTATACATCTCACAATCTTTCAACGAGATGCACAATGGATAATTTGTAAAAAAAATTTCCAAATTCACCTTCTTTTGATCTAGAAAAACCCTTACCCCAACATCATTATGAATATTAATAGGTGGACACATATCGCTAACAACATATTTTATCTCAATAGGATACATATTTTGTTCTATATTTAGTTGAGATATTTAGGGGCGGACCCACATGGGGCTGCCCGGGTGCTCGAGCACCCATTAAGCTCATATCGAACTATGTATATTTATATCAAAATTAAGGTAATACCGTATAAAATAAAAGTCGAGCACCTAATAAATAAATGTATTAGTTGGCATGGTGGTTGGAAGTGGGTTCTCAAGGTCTTATATTGCTAAAAAATGCCCAGGTTCAATTCCCTGTAATTACATTCTTTTTATTTTAAAATCAACTCTTTTCTTTCTACCTTTTCTTTTTCCCCCTTTCACGAATTGTCGTATTTCTAATTTTTCTAAAAAAAATTATTTTTTGAAGATTATTTTTCTTTTTGATTTTTTTGGCTATTTTATATAAATATAATTATTTTTTCTTTTGACAAGTATTAAATTTATACATTTATATTTATGATAGATAGCTTCAAAAGTAACCTCGATCTTAAAATCTTGAATCGTTTACTTCTCATGTCTATTATGTAACTTAATCTCCAAAAAAATATAAACAGACATGATCTTCCATTACTATTAACTTTTTCTTCTCATCAGTCTAATTAGAAAAAATAAAAGGGAAGGAAAAAAATGTGTTCTAGCGCCTTTATTTCAGTTTTTCAATTTAAAAGCGAAAGAGTCTTCCTTCCGTTGGTTTGTCTTTTTGGTAACTACAATTGTATGTGAAAGTATATTGTTTCTCCTCCTTTTTTTTTTGAACCAATTCAAATATTTCGATTGTCTATTGCATTGAAAAAATAACACCTATTTTGACGAATTTTAGCTCGCAGTTACGCTCTTTGATTGATATAAGTTGAAAATGGTGAGCACCCATAGTTATAAATTTCTGAATCCGCCACTGGAGATATTATAGCATTTACTAAACCACTAGAAAGAGTAGAAGCATCATATATGATGCCCTTCATCTGAAAATCGACATATTTACCTGTTTCAAAGCATTAAAATAACATTTAGTGCATTATGAAAAATCTAATTGAAAAACAAATCATACACATTTAATATACATTTCAATGACATATAAACTACTTAAGATAACTTTTAAAAGATTTTCCGTCCATAAAAACAAAAAATTGATAATCATTTTACACACAATTTTTATAACTTTCATCCTCACAAAAAAAAGAACAAAAAAAACAAAACAAAAAAGAATAAAAAAATTGCGGCTTTCATACAAAATTCATACAGAAATACATCACCAGTCACCTTCACATTCCAAACAGCAACATATATTCTAATTTCAACAAAATCGAACATTCAAATACAATTAATATAAGATTTATATAAATTTCATACACGATTAATACAATGTTAATACTTCAACAATTCACAGAATTGTATTTACTTATTTTTTTTATAATATTGAGTAAACACACTATACCATCAAATTCATTTTTTATATTTTGATTATAAATCAAGTTCAACAAAATCGAGCTTTCCAACACAATTAATACAAGTTTTATATAAGTTTCATACACAATTAATACAACTTTAATATTACAACGGTTCAAATAATTAAATCTACTTAGTTTTTTACTAGTGACTAAACACACTGTACCATCATATTCATTTTTTTTAGTTTTGTTAATAAATCAAGCATGATGCGAATCTTCAATTTTATTAAAACTCAAATGCATACATATTTACGTGCTATTTTTCATATACAGTATATATAACAAAACACTATTTCATAAAAAAAAAGAAGCTATATTCAATATTTCAGATCTTAAAATAACCAATAAAATTGACACAATGTTCTCCATGTTAAAAACCAACAAATCATTATTAAAACCAACCTGATGAATTCCACTTTCCACCATGTTTAATTAATATCGACAAAATGTTCTCCATCACAACAAATCAATTTTTTTTTCAACGCCAAAATTTCTTCAATTACTAAGAAAAACAAAATGATATCTGCTGCAAATCTCAAAGAATCGCGAAAATTTGGAAAAAACAAAACAAATTGTATGTTAATGTCAATTTGTTAGAGCTTTTTAAGGAATTAAATCAAAATTTAATCTCATTTAAACTAATTTGAGAAATTTAAGGGAACTAACTAATATGAAATTTTCTTAAAATTTCTTAAAATGTGCTAATCAATTGACACCAATTAATAATTGTATTTAATTTAACTAATAAAGGATTACATTTTCCATTTATATTTTGTCCTTTTTTTTTCTTTAATATTTTTAAACAATTTTTTTAAATTTTTTTATAATTAACATTATATTTTTTAATAATATGCTATAGCTTGAGATATTAAATGTTACATATTTAAATACAAACTCTAATGCTATAACTTGAGAATATTACTATAGAAAATGCTATATACCTAATTTACACTTTTAAAATTAAAATTATGTTGGTAAAAAATATGGAGTAAAGGAAAGATATCATAATTCATAAATTTTTTCAAAATATTAATATTTTAACATTTAATAAGATTCATTGTTAACGTTTTTAATATTTAGTAAAAATATCAAAATTATAGTTTATAGTGTATCTTATTTAATTTTTTTTATTTGTTTTAATTTAAAAAATACAATTGTTAATTTAAATAACAGAAAGGGAGAAATTTAGGGGAGAGACATTTTTGAAAAAAAAAATAATTGCTTTAAAGTCTCATCAGTTACAATTTTTTTTAAAAAAATAGAGAACTCATCCCACTTGTTCATCAAATTTATAGTATCGATTTTTATATTTCATTGATAATACTCAATTTCTGTTGAAATGAATTCGATTAAATCGCTTTTTTTTTTTAATATCCAATCACAACTTTAATGGATCAGATTTTAGAGTAAAAAAAAAGAGAGAATTGAAGAAGCAGGTTGCAAAGAAAGAGAGAACGGAGAGGAATGTTACAAAAATTGTATTTATATTAATTTTTGTTTGTCAATTGTTTTTTCTTTTACTCAACATTTATATTATTATTAAGAACATTGTGATTTTTTTAGTTTGAAGTCATTCCAGTAGGTATGCGAAATTGATTTGTATTTATTAAACATAAATGTATCTATTTCTTTCACAGTCAATTTATATTTTTTTAAGAATATCATATCATTCCTTAACAAACTGTATTATTTTCATTATGTATGCTAATTTTTTTTTCAAAATCTTGTATCTTTCTTTAATCGAATTTATATATAATTATTAGACTATATTGTGATACAATGAATAATATTTTTGTAATACGAATAAAAGGAAACTATATTTGGCAGATATATATACAATTTAGATCACTATGATACAATTTTTAGTTTTCACTATGAAAGTAAAATACCAATTTTAATTTATAAAGTATGAATGTTTTACTAATTAACTTAGATTTTTTGACTAGTTTGCTAATTTCTCTTTTAAGAAATTACAAAAATCACATGTCGGATACATCCCCAAATATGTCTCTCTCATTAAGTTATGTATAATTTGCAATGTATAGAACAATCAAAGAATATATCCAAGCAATGAAAAACTTAGGATTTTTATTATTGGGAAACTTTTAAGATATAAGATGTTAATTAGCCCTTAAATGTATGGAATTTCTGTAAGTTCGCCGACGAAATATTACGTAACTGGACATACTTCACTATCATATACATTATTAAAAGTTATCTACTATATGTTGAGGAAGATACACTTGAATATATTTTTTTGGCTACAAGATACGCTAGAATAAGAAGGGAGGCGAGCAAGATGGAGTAGGAGACGAGCGAGATTCGTTAAGTAACCCAGATACATGCAAATCACACTAGATACATGCTAAATACATGTATCTAGCGTGATTCAAATGTGCAAAATTTGTTATGTATCCGGAATACATGTAAATCCACTTGCGTACAATGTATCTACAACAATTAAATCTATATTTTTTGACTCCATATATTTTAAGATACATGTATCGAGATGTAAGTGAATGTTTCTGGACCCACCAAAATCTTGTTAGACACATAATACTACAAACTAAAATGTATGTAATTAACTCGTAAATTAATGATATTTATGTAAGTAACTCCATAATTTAATGTAGTTTTGAAATTTATTTAATAAAAATTGGGTTATTAAACTGTCAAGACTAATCCTCTCCAAGGATGTATGGTGAAACATTAGAAGTAGCAAAGCCTTTGTAAATACTGAAATGCTTGGAACAAGAATAACTTTGAGAAGTTAACATGTATCATTGCTCTACAAAATTTCATAGTCATTTAACGTGGAGAGATTTTAAAACGAAAAAGATCATATTTATTTTAGCATATTATAATTAAGTTGTATTTATCCATTGTTAACTTTTTCAATATACTTGATTTTTTTAATCTAAACTTTAAAATCATATTTGTTTTTGTACTTTAAAAAAGGATCATATTTTACCCTAGGATGTTAAATCTTTATATCATCAATATATTTGTGTTTGCACGCTAAAAAAATCATATTTACTCCTACAACATTAAATCAACATGTCCTCGACATATTTGTTCTCTTTACCTAACGATAAATCCTTGTGTCTCACCTTAATTTTTCTATGGATCCTTGGGACATATTTTTTTCTCAATTAATTTACTAACTTATTTAGTAAATGGGCTAATAACTTATTAAATTGATATATTGTTTTCCCAATAAATGATCTCATATGCTAATATGAAAAAACAATGTCTCATAAATCACAGTGAAAAGCTTCTATCTGACAAAAGGAAGTACTCAACTAGTGAATGAAAGGAAAGATGACGGCCAAAGTCAACTTATTCAAGAGTCCTCTTTAATTCAGGTAATTAATTAAGTGATCTATCTACCAGCAAAGAATGGTTAGAATGGTAATCTATGCTAAAAGTGCCCCTTACCTTAAACCTTAAGTAGTTCATTGAAGGAAGCGTGAAAGTAAGCAAGCAAAGTGAAAATGTGAATTTAATGTTGTAGGAGTAATGTGACCTTTTTAAGAGTACAAGAAAAGATATGACCCTTTTGAAGGATAAATATATTGATGACACGATGAATTAAAATTTTAGGGATGAATATGACCCCTTTTGAGAGTACAAAGACAATTATGATCCTAAAATTGGATGAATAGATAAATGTGTTGAAAAAGTATTATAAATGACATGAGGATTTAAAATTTAGGGGTGAATATGACCCCTTATTTGAGAGTACTAAAAAAAATATGACCCTTTGAGATCAAATAAATTTATTTAAATACACCGACAATGTGTCAAGACATACTATGTTGAACTCTTCTCTATTCATGTTAACTTGAGTCCCATTCGAGATAAATATTCTCAAGGGAAATATATTGTAACACCCCATAAATTGAAAGTTGAGTTGAAAAGGAAAACATTGGAAAAGGTTGTTGGTGCCAGTTTCTACAGGCCTGTCTACGGTCCGTAGAAGATTTTACGATTTGTAGACCATAGAAGAGGTCTTGGAAAATTTTGAAATTTCAAGTCCCAGATGAGGGTTTACAGACCACCAGGATGGTTCATAAAAATATTGATGAGTCGTAAACTTGGTACGTGGAAATTGATTTCAAAACTAATCTTTTCCTACTCTTTTAGCTCCTAAACTACGTCGTTTCTAGACCATAATAATCCTAAAC
Source organism: Solanum habrochaites (assembly GCA_027704765.1). Lineage (NCBI taxonomy): Eukaryota > Viridiplantae > Streptophyta > Magnoliopsida > Solanales > Solanaceae > Solanum > Solanum habrochaites. The sequence goes on along the minus strand of JAKWJA010002495.1, from coordinate 7,514,362 downwards.
TACGTCGTTTCTAGACCATAATAAGGTCCTATAAATGATTTTACTCTTCCTAATCTACTCATTCACTCAAACCCCCAAAATCACTAAAGTTCATCTTCTCAAATCACTACTAAAAAAACTGTAAAAGAACACTTAGAAAAGAGACATGAACGGTAGGTCGTTATAATGTACGTGCTTTTTGGTAGAGACCTTATAAGACCGTCGAATAGAGACCTCACGAGGTCATAAATAAATTTTTCCAACTTTTTTTTAAAACAGAGACCTCATTAGATCGCAATTTCAGAATTTACTTTTGTTTTATTTTTAATAAAGGTGAGACCACTATTATATTATTATTATTATTATTATTATTATTATTATTATTATTTATTTTAAAAAAGAAACCTCGTGAGGTTCATGCAGTTTATTAAATTTATTTAAATATCTGAAAAAAGACCTTTGAGGTTGGTTTAATTAAAAAAAAAACGGCGACCTCATGAGTCTCTTTTATGAAAGAAATAAAAACAAATATGTAAAGAGACATCACGAGGTCGCTTTATCTCATAGTCTAAAAATAAAATTGCAAGAAAGAATCCTCGTGAAGTCTCTTTACTGCATTTCTAAGAAATAAACTGAAGGAAACAGATCTCACGAGGTCTCTTTACTGTGTTTCTAAAAAACTAAAATACAGAAAAAAGATCTCATGGGGTCTCTTTTATGAAATTTCTGAAAAATAAAATGCATGAGGTCTCTTTTCTGAAAAAAAACTAGCAGCTTGTAACTGTTTTTGCAGCTGCTCATCAGCTGTCATATTAATTCAATACCTCTCTAATATCTAAATCAAGCTCAAAGAGCTTCCAACAATCGACTGATAAGTTGAAAAGGACACTAAATCACACCATATTACAAGGACACTTAACCAAACCATTACGTTGAAAAGGTTCTAGTGTCTTTAAATACTCCACAAAACCAGTGACACCTTCTACAAATTCAGATTTTAGCCCCACTCGACCAAAAATAATCATATTATACATTCAATTACAATCCATCTACACAAATATTACAAAATTTGACTTTGTTAAACATTAAAGTAAGTAGTAATTTACAATCCTAGAAATCAAAATTATATCATTCTACCTAAGCATTTACAATTTTAAAGTCGTCCTACTTTGCATCACTAGAAAGTCATAACCTCTATATTGGAGTGTTATACAAATTAGTTGTTCACTTATTACCAAGCCAAAGGGAAAGCGTTTTGTTTCTTTTCTCGAACTTATTTGCTTATCTATTCAAATCTTTATCTTTAGCAATTTATAAAAAAGAGACGGACTATAAATTGAGTTGCAATGATACACAATATCAAACAGTCAATTCAGATTTAAGGCTCATCTGACTAATTTTAGATCTAATAAAATATGAAAAACAACAAACAATGTAAAACAATAATTCTTTATGCCTATAAGAAATTCCATAGAATCTCATTCACCGAACAAAAGCAACACTATAGATCTATTATCTTCATTCCTATGACAATGGACATGTTAGACAATTCGTATCTTACCATCACAAACAAAATCAACAATATAAAGAAGATTTGAGTTTTAACAAACGTTATATACACAACGGTGATCCGCTATGCCCTGCCTTTTTTGTTTTGAATCACATCATACGAGTACAAATCAAAACACCATCGATGAAAAAATCTCTTGACCTCCAAAAAATATTATTCTCTACCATAAAAGTTTGATATCCATTCACAGAGTGTAATTTCCTCTTTTATTGTCAATTTTTTCACTTTTTAATTTTTCTGGAATATTAGTTAATCCTTTAGTTGCTCGAGTCGATAAAATAGATAATTATGCTATGATATTCCTTAAAATTCATCTTTTAATTCAATATCGTCTCTAATATTATTTTCCTATTCCAAAGAGAGGAATCATATACTAAAACAAAATGCATTAACACAAGGAGGAAAAGAGGCAGAATCATACATGGAATTGATTTGGTCATGTTTAATACACAACAATAACATATGACGTCTCTACTGCATCTTTTTCAAAAACAAAAAAAGAATCTTATTGTTAATTTCTTATATCACATTCAACTATTAATGCTAATTCCAAAGGTTTGATTAAATATAAAAAAATATTACTTCTTTACTAGCTATACATGCTTACAACTTTTCAAATTAAAAACTGAAAAACTCCAAAATTACCTGTTCAAAATCGACAGATGAAGTTCTCACGAATCGACGACGGAAACTAGGGCTTCAAACTGAGTGAATGAGTGGTCGATCGGAGGCTCAACGGAGACAGCAATGTCGTCTTTGAAGCTACACAATTGTCCGTGAAGAAAGAGATATAGAGACAAGTTAGGGATTTTTAGGTGACATAAAATTGTGGACGCACTAAGTTAAAAAATAAATAATGCCTTATTTTATTTTTTTCCCTTTTTTCAGTCAAATTTGGTCAATAATTTTTAAAATAAGAGACCTCATGGAGTCTCTTATTTTAAAATAGTATTGACCAAATTTGACTAAAAAAAAGGAGACCTTAGGAAGTCTCTAAAATTTATTTTTTATTTTTTATTTTCACAAATAGAGACCTTGTGAGATGACATATTTTAGGCAAAGTAGCAGCAAAAATAACTTTTATAACAAGCGATCTATGCTAAATTTTTTATATATATAATCAACCTCATGAGGTTTATTATTTAAAAAATAAATAAATAAAAACTATAGATGCAAAAAGTGACCTTATGAAGTCTCTTTTTAGCATCTATTTTTGAGGTCTCTTTTATCAGTTTCTTTTTAGTAGTGAATTCTCTCTCAAGACTCCAAGGAAAAAGCTAGGGTTTCAAGCTTTGAGGTCTATTCCTCTTGCATTTTAGGGCCTTGGTTATTCAAGGTATGTGAGAACTTCACCAATGAATTCCTTTTATCCATTAAGTTTCAAAAGAAACTCAATTTCTATTACGATTTCAACCTAATTTTCTAGGATTTCATGTGATTCTTCATGGGTCATTTGTTTATAATTCAGTTGTCTATAATTGATCTATTTATGTATGATTTGATTCAGTTACATATATATTTTCAATGAATTTCGTTTGAACTCATGCTAGCTAGTATGATAATGAACTATGATTATAAAACTATGCATGCATCATCGAATCGAGGAATTTATGAATAAATGATGCTTTAGATAAAGTATCAAAATGATTTGTGAAATATTTTCTCACTATGAAAGATGATCATGAATTTGATGCTTAGATAAGTGTCTTATGAATATGTTATAAAAACATGATTTTGAAAGAAGTTTTTCCATGATATGAAGTTATGATTGGAATGGTATGACTAAATCCCTACTTTTACACGTATTATGATATCATTATAATTATTCTTATTTCCGCTGAAATTTTATTTAGCATTGGGAGGACTTTGGAACAATGGCTCTATTGTTAGTAGAAGTTTCGTGTTTAGAAGCAATTTCTTGTCTCTAACTATGTGCATTCATAGGACTGATCTTAGAAATATATAAATAGTGGATCCAAATAAGTTAAAATGTATGGTCCTTATCTTGATAAGTAGGACAATCTTTTTTCGGCGTAGAAAAGACATCAAACTTCATATTATAGCTCATATGATTTATGTTGGTTAGTGATAAAATATCTCACAAAAGAACTACGTTTTTCTTCAAGGGTTTCTATAACTTCCTCATTGATTTGGTTTTAAGCTTTCTTATGACTTTTCAAATGTTGCATTGACCTTGTTCCGTGATTCAAGATTTTGGCTTGATAAGCTTTACTACGCTTTACTTGGTGATGTATTGTCATTTTTTTTAACTCACTATATTATCACACTTACGTTTATGCATGTTTCACATATTCAATACATACAAAGTATTGATGCCTATTGTGCTTATATCATTTTATAATATAAGACCTGACACTTCTCTAGTTAGTCGTGGCTTGTTGCTCCGCTTAGCACTTGAATTGGTGAGTCCTCATTGTTCGAAGGCAAGACCATGGTCATTTTATTACTTTTGATGTCTTCTCAATTTTCAAACTTTATACATGGTTTAGGGGTTTGTCCTAACCATATGTATTGTAGTAGAGGCTTTGACAGACATAGTTGATTCCCGCGTTATTTTAGTCATGTACTCTCTTATATTTCCTTATGAGTTGAAAGAGTTTTGAGACTTATATCTATTTTTATGTTGAAATCTCTTTATTTGCTATTATTAGTGTCATTCTTATGTCAAGTGGACTGTTTAGTGCCTTCTGAGATCTTTTTTTTTCATGTCACATCTAAGGTGTACTTTGGATCGTGACAAATAAATACTGTAAAACAAATGCTAAATATGAATATTTGAGTAGCTCATGAATATTAGTAAGTTCATAAATATACTATTCAAAAATATTGATTTTATAGATGAAACTGCAAGCTCAAACTATACATGAAGAAGAATGAGCAAAATAATGAAAAATTATGCTTTATATAAGAACTCTTACTTCTAGAGAAATCATGAATTTAAAAAATATATTTACTTTGAGGCTCCATGGGTGAAAGGATACTCATTGATGAAATCATGAAATAACACATACATGGAATGAAAATTCTAGTTGGAATCCTTGAACTGAAGCTTGAAGATAAATAACCCTAGTTCTTGCTTTAGAGGAGTTTGATCGCATTGTCTTATGCTTCTAAGTGTTTGGTGTGACGATAGAGGTTTTAGTCAAATAACTCTGCCTTAATGCCACATAGGATAGACCAAAACTACATAGTCTAGGAGTTAAAAGAGTGCGAAAACGCCAAGACATCCTTGAAAAATTATCGACAAATCTTCACTATTTGATCAAAAATTTCAATTTCTAGGGTGGTACATATTTAGGTCTAAAATAATCAAACCTCAATATACTTCATTACATGTTAATGAACTTAATGACATGTATCATACATAATGATTACTAAGAAAACTAAGTGTGATATATTTAAGAATAAAAACGTAGATGCATACTCCTAAATTATTTTAACTGATCAATTAAGTTGTACATTTTAGGGAAAAGGGTCAAAGATATCCCTCAATTTTATTTTATTGATTGACTTTAGCCTACCGTTAAAATGAAATTAGTTTTATCCCTATCGTTACTAATTTCATCACATGTACCCCTCATTTAACAGAAAATCTCAAATTGACTCACATTAATCCAACTTTTTTTTAAAAAGACCTATTCATTTGAAGTTTGAACCCAATGCCCCGGCCCTCTATCATATAACCAGCTATTATCTTACATCAACGACCCACTGTATTCTCATCATTATTGGCAACCAAAGTATAAACACTATGTTAGTTCAAATGGGTCTGTTTTTTTAAAATTTTGAGTCAATTTTGGATTTTCAGTTAAATGAGAGGTATATATGGTGAAATTAGTAATGACAGAGGTAAAACTAATTTCACTTTAACGGTAAGAGCAAAATTAACCAATAAAACATAGTTAAGGGGCATTTTTGACTTTTCCCCCCTACATTTTATTGAGTTTTCAACATGTTTTAGCTACTTATATTTGTTTGCACATCACAAAAGTAATTCAAAGTAAAATCTTGACAGATTTTTTTTCTATATCTCCACAATTAATACAATTTTCCTCTTTGTTGCCATGATTAAATTTTGAGAGAAAAATGAAAGTTTTATTTAATACAATATACCACTTATGCTACTATGACTTTACAATTAACATACCAAAAATTAGAAAATTAATGTTATTTCCATTTTTCCCTTATAATTAGATTTGACTTATAGATTTATAGATTCCTTCATTCATGATATATAAATATATACATCTATATAATGTCTTCACATGCATGTCTTTTTCATCTAAACATTGCTCACTCTTTTCCTTCTTTCCCCATAAATCCACTAAGTTTAGCTCTTCTAACTTGAATCATACGATGAATAGGAATCCTTTTTGTTTGACAATTGAACATCAAAAGGACCTCCTGGAGAATGATGATCAAAATTTGTCAAAGGGCAAACTTTTCATTCTATGTGGAATCCGAAAAGTGTATCTTAATTACTATTTCACACAGGATGGTAATTGGAGGTTTTATGATCGAATATATTTTATCTATGAGAACACAAGAAGATTGTGTTTTGACATAGATAAACATGAAACATGGTCCTCTAAGTTCAATCAAATGGTTGAATGCTTATATGTTCCTCTCATGTATCAACAAGAAATGGTTCAAGACATTAAAGATAAGGCCTTGTTGATTGTTCAAGAAAATGATACATCTAAGAATATCTCAATCATCATTGACATAACCCATCGTATTCCTCAGACGATTGCAAATATTTATCAACATCATGATCACGAGGAAGCTAATGAGGATGAGATAGGGTTAATAGAAGAACAAGTCGTGATGAATTTGATGACCTTGGAAGAAACACGTATGTTTGTGCCTGTAATTCCAACATCAAAGGATGCTATTGAAGGGCTTGAGAAGGTGAAAGTAGAGACATTGAATGGTGACAAGAGTTTTGGTGAAACTTGTATGATATGTCTTGGCAAGTTGATTACAAAGGACATTGTTGAACTAACTCGTATGCCTTGCAAGCATGTTTTTCATGGAGATTGCATTATTCAATGGCTTGAAAAAAATCACGTTTGTGCCTTATGTCGCTTTAGAATGCCAATTGATTAAAAAATTTAATTTAGGACTATATAGCTCTCACTAAGCCTTGCTTTCTTCTCCACTTCACTTATTATGTGGAAAATAGTCATCAACATTCTATAAGCGACTTGACTGAGTCTATGCCCCATGGAGGGCTTAGTATTTTTAATTGTTGTTTAGTTGTTATATTTTGTTTGAAAAAGTTATTTATATGGTAAGGGTTAGATAGATCTCTACTTTTTTTTTTTGGATATTAGAAAAAATATTGTAAGAGGGAAGACTTGTGGTCTTACCTCTAATATTTCCTATATCAAATAATTAAGTTTGTTTTGAAAATAATGTTCATCTATTTTTATTTTGTTTTACTCTTCATCACTATTGTTATTTTAATTCCATCTAGTTAGTTCTCATACTTTTATCATATTTATCTTTCATTTTATTTTGCATGTTCAATTTCTCAGCTTTGTAAAGAAAAAAAACAAAATTTTGAAAATTCTTTATATAGATAGAAAACCAATTCATTGAAAAGAGTATTTTATAATTTAAAAAAAATTATGATTTATAATTTCTTAAATCGTAATGACACCGTATCTAACTTGATAGGCGAACCATATCACATTTTAATACATTTGTGTTATTAATGTGTGTCATATAGTATATGTGGTTTATTTAATAATCATAATATTATATTTGATTTGATAAATGAGATTCTTATTGCAAAATGTCAATATTATTAAATTTGGTCAAAGAACTTTTGATGTGTGCATTTAATTTTTGAAGTTTTTGTTACAATGCAAGAAATTTTATAATTTAATTTTGACATTAATATGTCTAAATTTAGTGTAAATAAGTATGTAATATCAACTGAGAAAAGAATTATATTTATTTAAGTTTTATTAATTTGTATTGTTACGTATGAAAGACTAAAAAACACAATATAAATTTTACCCTCATTCTGAAACTAAGTTTATTATATATTCATACATTTGAATAAATAAATGAAATTATTTATAATTACTCAAGTATAATAAAGGACATTAAGAAATATACCTTTTGTTGCTCTAATTATTTAATATTTGTTAAAAAAAATGAACACATAGCTAAATGTATGTTCACTAAATCCTTTACCGTTTATGCAACAAATTTACCATTCACTATAAAATTAGGAATAATAATAAAATTCATCCCTTTATCATCGCAATCTGATTTATAATATATAAGATTCTTAAATGTTCCCAACCTTATAGTAACTAGTATACTTGTTGCGCTTAATCAAGTAAAAAGAAAAATATAATACAATAGAAGCTTATGGTCATGCAAAAATTAGAAAATATCATGAATTCTATGGCAGGATTTATATATAATCTTATGGTCATGCAAAAAATAGAAAAATAAAATGAAAGATAAATAGTTTCTGTTTGATGAAAACTTTATGACTGAAATTGTGTCCTTGGCTTGACCCAACTTTTTAGACATTTTTGACCATGTATTTTAAACAACTTTAGAATTTTTTTTAAAGTTCAAGTTGTTGAAAAATTCTCAAGATTTCGAAGTTCAAAACAAAGAATTTGATGTTCAAATCATAAATTATAATTGGGAAATGAGGATTTAGGATCACAAACACATACCCAAATGTGCAAATGATTTATCTCCAAAAAATTCTTTGAAATCACTTCTACAAAGCTCCCAATTTTTATATTTTAAAAATATGATGAAATAGAGATGAGACCCTGACTTTTGGATAAGAACACTGGAAAATTTATTCATTGTGATCGTGACTCCAAGACCACGCCATCACAATGAATATAGTGGTCAACTCATTTAATTAGTTGACCATCGCAATTGCGATGATCAGAGCACAAACTCTACACGATCACGAAAGACCCACATGATAATGACACACAAAAATACCCTTATCTGATCACGAGAGTGTGTCCCTCGAACGCAATTAACAAAGTAATGGGCAATAAGCATCATCACACACAACAACACCAAGACTCAACCAAAAACATGGAGAGGACCCTCTAGATTCATTCAGAAGCCCGATCACACAAATCAAGTATGTTACTCCACTAAATTCAACGTTCCGAACTCAATGGAGCCATGGAAACACGGATTTGAGGTAATTTTGACCCGAAATCCGAGAATGTCACAATAAACTAACTTTCTTATGAATTTCCCAAACTGCCCTTTCATATGAATTTACCAAACTGCCCTTGGAACCTTTGAAAGTTCAACCAAGAAACTATGGCTCGTTCCATTATTGTGTTACTTGTTTATTCACAACTCTAAATTGCCTTATTTCTTATCATTAATTAAAAAAAAAGATTTCCAATCTTTTTCACTCATTAAAAGAAACTATGGCTCGTTCCATTTGCTTCATGACATTTGTGGTCTTGGCAATGATGCTCTTTGTTTCCTATGGTTTGTATTTCATCATTTATTCATCTTAAACCTCATAAAATAAAATAATGTGCAAAATTACTCTATTTTTTCCTTCAAAATATTAACTAGTCCCTCTATTTCAATTTATATATATGAGCCAGTTTGACTTGACACGAAGTTAGAATCTTTAATTTGTTATGAAATCATGATAACAAAATGTAAAAAAGTAGGCTACGAACCGTTCAAACAAAGCCTAATGAATTTTGAATTGATACATGCTTTAAAATTTTTTGATATTCTTTTGACAACTATGAAAAACTCTTGAAATAATTTGTTTGTTTATATATATTCCTCTAAACATTATATGAGCAATATTTCTTTCGATTACATCTCTCTTATTATAATATTTGTAACTATTTTTGAATGATTGTAGAGGTGCAAGCTCAACACATGATGTGCAAATCAACAAGACAAACCTTCAAAGGATTATGTTTTACCTACTCTTTATGTAGAAAAGCTTGTCTCAAAGAGGGATTTGAAGGTTGACATTGTAGCAAACTCCAAAGAAAGTGCCTATGCACTAAGATTTGTGTATTTGTAAAAAATCAAATGAAGTTAAACCAACTTTAATTTGGGTGGGAAAGCAAAAACTCTAAGTGAAACTGCGCTTGGAGATGAGATTATGATGGAGTAATTAAGTGAGATTAATTAAGGATTTGAGTGTCAAAAGTAAAATTAATAATATTGTGTTATAGGCCTTTAGTAGCCAAGTTGACACATTAAATAAATTTTAACACATCATTTAATCCTTTTAGAATCTTCTATCAACATTATTTAGATTTAATTTATGTATTATGTTTATTTGATCACTTTCTGTTACTATTCATTTTATGAACAAGCCAAGATATCTCCTTCCTGAACAAAATAAGGAGTGATATGAAGCAAAATCTAACCTTCAAACACAGAGGTGTATAACTTCCTCATTGATTTGATTTAAGCCTTCTTACGACTTCTCAAATGTTGCATTGACCTTGTTCCATGATTCATGAGTTTTGGCTTGACAAGCTTTACTACACTTTACTTGGTAATGTATTATCATATTTTGAATTATCATGTTTACGCGTTTATGCATGTTTCACATATTCAATATATTCAAAGTATTGATGCATATTGTTCTTATATTATTTTATAATATAGGATCTGACGCTTCTCTAGCTAGTCATGGCTAGTTGGATTGCTCTCCTTAGCACTTGGATTGGTGAGTCCTCATGGTTCGAAGACAAGACCATGGTCATTTTATTACTTTTGATGTCTTTTCAATTTTCAAACTTTGTACGTCGTTTAGGGGTTTGTCATAACCATATGTACTGTAGTAGAGGCTTTGATAGACAAAGTTGATTTCCGCATTATTTTAGTCTTGTACTCTCTTGATATTTCCTTAATTATGAGTTGAATGTGTTCTGAGACTTATATTTCATTCTAATGTTGAAATCTCTTTATTTGATATTCATATTGTCATTCTTATATCAAGTGGCTTGTTTAGGGTCTCATGAATTCCTTTTCTCCATGCCACGTCTAAGGTGTACTTTGGATATCGTGTCAAATAAGTATTACAAAACAAATGCGAAATATGGATATTTGAGTAGCTCATGAAAATTCTATCTGTAAATACTGATTTTATAGATGAAAATGCAAGCTCAAACTATCCATGAAGAAGAATGAGCAAAATAATGAAAAATCATGCTTTATATAAGAACCCCAACTTCTGTGAAAATCATGAATTTAAATAATAGGTTTACTTTGATACTCCATGGATTAACGAATACTCATTGAAGAAATAACACACCTGAAATGGAAATCCTAGCTTGACTTCTTAAACTGAGACTTGAAGATAAATAACCCTAGTGCTTGCTTTAGAGAAGTTTGATTACATTGTCTAATGATTCTAAGTGTTTGGTGTGATGGTAGGGGTTTTAGTCAACTAATTTCCACTTAATACCACTTAGGATAGACCAAAACTACATAGTCTAGGAGTTAAAAGAGTGCGAAAACACCAAAACATCCTTGAAAAACTATCTTCAGTATTTGATCAAACCTCAATATACTTCACTATATGTTAACGAACTTAGTGATATGTAGCATACATAATGAATATTTGTAAACTAAGTATGATATATTTAAGAATAAAAACGTAGATGCATACTCCTAAATTTTAAGGGATCATTTAAGTTATACATTTCTATATTGAGTTTCCAACAACATGTTTTAGCTATTTAAATTTGTTTGCACATCACAAAAGTAATTTCAAAGTAAAATCTTGACAGATTTTGTCTATATCTCCACAATTAATACATTTTTCCTCTTTGTTGGCTTTGATTAAATTTTCAGAGAAAAATGAAAGTATAAAATAAAATAGTTTACCACTTATGATACTATGACTTTACAATTAACATACCAAAAATTAGAAAATTAATGTTATTTCCATGTTTCCCTTATAATTAGATTTGATTTATAGATATTTTAGATTCGTTCATTCATGATATATAAATATATACATCTATATAATGTCTTCACATGTCTTTTTCACCTAAACATTGCTCACTCTTTGCTTCCTTTCCCCCATAAATTCACTAAATCTAGCTCTTCTAACTTGAATCATACGATGGTTAGGAATCCTTATTGTTGGACAATTGAACATCAAAAGGACCTCCTAGGGAATGATGATCAAAATTTGTCAAAGGGAAAACTTTTCATTCTATGTGGAATTCGAAAAGTGAATCTTAATTACTATTTCACACAGGATGGTAATTGGAGGTTTTATGATCGAACATATTTCATCTATGAAAACACGAGAAGATTGTGTTTTGACATTGAAGAACATGAAACATGGTCCTCTAAGTTCAATCAAATGGTTGAGTCTTTATATGTTCCACTCATGTATCAACCTGAAATGGTTCAAGACATTAAAGATAAGGCCTTGTTGATTGTTCAAGAAAATGTATTAAATACCTGTCATGTATATTTCTCATAATTTATCATATTTATCATCATTTTGTTTTGCATGTTCAATTTCTCAACTTTGTAAAGAAAAAAAACACAAAATTTTGAAAATTCTTTATTATTGTGATTTATGCAGTTTTGATGATTGACAAAGAAAAATGAAACACGTCAGTCAACATTGTCCAAAGGTGCATTGTCACGAGCAGTAGAATTCGAGAAAACTTCTAAAATGAATAAAGACAAGAGTGCAGAAATTAAGGGAGGGATAATGTTAATTTCGTGAGAAACCCCAAGAAAATAAACATCTGATGAATTAAAAAGAAAGAATCAATGAGTTTGATTTGAAGAAGGAGTCTAAAGAGGCAAGTAGTTTTAATTGAAGGAGTCTCACTTGAAGTAGAACTCTAAAAGTTACTGTTGAATTGAAATTTTAGAGTTCGACTACAATACAAAAGAATCAATGAATATCATTTGAAGAAGAAGTCCAAAGAAGCTAGGAGTTTGAATTAAAGAAGGAGTCTTACTTGAAGAAAACTCTGAGTGAAGAGAGTTCAAGTTAATAAGGAGTTTGAAGTGAACAATAACTCTATGAGGATTTGTGCTTAAATAGAAGTGAAGTCTTTTAGAATACTAGTGCACTTACAGAGCAAAATATCAATTGAGAAATTCACTACGCAAGTGCTACCAGCGAACTGAAGGAACACATCGAAAAACTGATCCTTTTACAGGGTTTATGTGTTAGGAGTTTTTCTTTGTGAATGAGTCTTGATGTAATCTTAGTTCAGTGAGCTATAAACTGAATTATGAGCGTTGTCTTCAGGTTGTGATAACACGAAGAGTTTGGAACACATACCTTGGGAGGTTTGTGTTGAAGGTTAGAAATTAGAGTTAGTTTCTACGATTACAAGAGTTGTAGTCCAAATCCATAACTTGAAGTTAAGGTAGGTTGCAAAGTTTGTAATCTATCTATTGTGGAGGCTTGTAGTTGATTTAGTGAAGTTGGAGTTAAATCCTGTAAGGATACAGGTCGTGGTTCTTACACCTTTTGAGTCATGTGTTTCTACGTAAAAATATTTTCTTTTTACTTATTGTCTTTACAACTTTGTTCGAACACGCTAGACAAACTGTTTCACACTTAGGTGAAAAGTGAAACTCAGTAAATTACTAGGTCGTGTAGAATACTAATTGGTACCAGAGCAGATTGTCTTTTACAGGTTAACACCTAAAATAAAAGATCGAGATGAATTCTGCACCACTTAGTGATCACAACAAAGGATAATCAACTGTCAGACCCCCAATGTTCAATGGGTCTCACTTTGGCTGGTGGAAAGAAAACTTGGAGGACTTTATTCAAGCGGAACATTACAAATTATGTGATAGGATAACTATTCCTACGAAGACTGTCGAAAGAGTGAAAGTACCAAAGGTTAGGATTGACTTCACTACGGAAGATTTATCAGCTATCATAAAAATTCTAAGACCAAAAACGTTCTTGTTTGTGGTCTTGGACCGGATGAGTACAACATAATTTTAAACTGTACTACTGCCAAACAAATCTGGGATTCATTAGTTAATGCTCATGAAGGAACAAGTCAAGTGAGGAAATTCAGAGTAGCCATGCTATTCACTAAATATGAAACATTCAAAATGATGGAAGGTGAGACTCTGTTAGAAATGATTATAGACTCACTAAGTTGATGAATGAGTTGTCATCACTAGGAAAAATCCTCACTACTGAAGAACTGTTTGACAAGTTGCTAAGGATCCTTCCTAAAAACAATTGGGATGTAAAAGTAACTGCCATAAGAGAAGCTAAAGACATCTCCATTATGACACTTGATGAACTTGTGGGAAATCTCAGAACTTATGAGATGAATATGGATGACTTAAAGAAGGAAGATATGCTTAGCGAAAAAGCACTAGCCCTGAAAATGTCTAATGGTGAAGATACTGAGTATGATGAGGATCAAATAACACTTTTAGCAAAAGGCTTTAAGAAGTATCTCAGGAAAGAGAAGGAAAATGAAAAGAAGGAAACCATTCAGAAGAAGTGGGTAAATGATAAATCTCAAAATGGTTGCTACAAGTGTGGCAAAACTGATCATCATGTTAAGAATTTTCCACAATGGGAAGCTAATTGGAGGAAAGAAAAGATAGAAAAGGAAAGAAAGAAAAAAAATGAATGTGCAATAGTTGCTGCTTGGGGTTCAGAAAATGAAGAATCTGGTGATGAAGTAGATGAAACAGCTTTCATGGCTATAGGAGATTCATACATCGAAGATGATGAAAACTCTGAGGTTAGTACTATTGATCTTAAAGAAAAATTGCATATTTTATCAAGAATTAAATTAATCGTATTGTTGAATAGGTTAATTGATGACTTTGAAGAAATTAACATGTGAAAGAGATCAGCTATTTAAAGTCTTTGAAGACAAAAAAATTGAGTATATGGAACTCAAAGATGACAAAACTGCAAGTGATAAACAAAACAACTGTCTAAGGAAACATGTTGAAAAATTTGAGTCATCTAATCTAGATCTAAAGTCAGAAATTTTAAGGATGACAGTTAATGAAAAAAAAAGTAAAACTGAGTGAAGTTGACGAAAACACGAAAAAGAGTTGAAAAAATATATGCAAAAATGACTATATTTTTTGAAAAATAAAAGGTGAGAAAATTAATATTGAAATCTCTCTGATAAAACTAAAGATTGAGAAGGCAAATAATGGATTCACTCATCTAGAATTGTTAATAAATTGAGTTATATAGTGCACAATGAGAAGGCTGACATAGAATTCCACAAAGAAAATATTATCTCTGAAGATTTGTGCTATATTTGTGGAAAAATTGGTCATCCAAATATTGAGTGTCCAATTGCTAATGATTTTATAAACAAAAATACTAAATTTACAAATAGAAACAGATTTATACCTGTTGGCAGAAACAGGTCCACTAACCAGTTGCCCAGACGGGTGAGAATAATTTTGATTCACCCTTTTGATCATAAGAAAGGACCCAAGCTTGTGTGGGTTCCTAAGACTAACACCTAGGCTATTTTGCAAGTGAAGCAGAAAGGAAGCAAGTTATTTAATTCATCAATATTGCTTGCTTAAGAGATATCAATGAAGACAAACAAAAGTCCTTTCGCTCACTTCATAAAAGGGGGGATGTGTCATTTGTTTTAAAAAAAAAGAGAGAGGATGTAATGCATGTGTAAGGTGAAGAAAAAAAAAGGATGAAGGTGAAATTAATGAGTGTGCATTGGAACATGTTGTACCACATGTTTCATTTGTTGAACAGACTAAGGGCATATTGATAAGGGGGATAATGTATCTTGAAAATGATTTATCCACAGAAGTATGTGGTTTCTGAATCACGTTGTTCTTTGTCAAACAACAATTAATGAATTGTGCATTATGAAAAGAATAAGTAAGACTTGGGGATGATTAAGATTGCATGAACTCCCTTCAATGATTGACTATAATAGTTGTTCTCCTTAATTTTATGAGCTAAAATGTTATTCAATTCTGTCTTATACATTTACTTGTCTGTCCTAATTTCAGATCCTTGACTTGTTTTAATTTAATTTTGTATTAGATTGTGCAGAGAAACGGTGAAAACAAGCAATGATGATCACAAAATTGCTCTTATCAGGTAAGTTATATATTGATGGAGGTTAATATTGTATAAAGTGAAATAGTTGAGCACTCATGTTCCATGTATTAATTGTTCTAATACAGAATAAAAGGCGAAATAGTCTGGTGGACCCTTATACTTGTATCGGTTTGTATTCTAGACCCTTCTACTTATCTCTTTGTCATTTGGACCCTTAGGATCAATCCAAATAAGATTTTTACACCCCTCTCATCATATGTGTACTTCACTTTCCCTTAAATTGATGACATGTCAAATTCACATCACCTATATCAATGACATGTCATAGTTATTTTTATTAACTATTTTAAAAAATGTATCAACCAAAATTATTTTAATAAAATTTATATTTATTCCTTAAAATAAAATTTTGCAACTCCAAGATGCAGATCTTCGTGAAAACCCCTATCTGGGAAGACCATATCCCTTGAGGTTGAATCCAGCGATACCATTGACAACGCCAAAGCCAAGATTCAGGAGAAGAAAGGTATTCATCTGTTTAAAATTTGATCTTTTTAGGTTGAATTTCTTCTTGTATTTTGATTTGTTGAACTGAAATGGTGTTCAAATGGAACTAATGATAATGGATCTCAATAAATGAATTTATGGGGTCTCTATCTAGGTATTTCACCGGACCAGCAACGACTGATCTTTGCTGGTAAATAGCTTGAAGATGGGCGTACACTGGCGGATTATAATATCCAAAAAGAATCGACTCTACATCTTTTCTTGAGGCTCGAAGTGGGATCATTGGACCATATCTTATGTCTCTGTCTAGGAAATACAACCCAGATCTGGCCAAATCGAACCTAAGTCGCTGCCGGACTGCCAAATCTAGCAAAAAATCTCTTGGCATTGACTTAAGGAGGTTCCAACGCCAAAATCTCTTAAAGACAATGACAAGAGTATGAAAAGAAAAAGAATTGGTCGGGCATGGAGATGGATGCAAAGAAGTGGGTGAAGAAGATGGAGGATCTTTAATTATTTTTTATTTTTTTATTCTTTTACTAAATTTTTTAGACTGAAATATTGCAATCACTAGTGTTAAAGTGCGTGAAATCACACACTTACGCCAACTCAGCCATCTTAAAGACACATAAGCTTGGTCAATGGTCAGAGGGGTTTAATAAATTGTGTTTTATTGAATTTAAGGGTCCAGATGACAAAAAAAGTAGGTAGAGGGATCCATAATACAAATTGATACAAGTATAAGGGTCCATGAGGCCATTTCGCCTAGAATAAAATAATCGTCCAAGCACAAGACTCTCATTCTTTTAAACTGTTCACTCACACTTTGTCTTTTTGGATTTCTTTTGCAAGTTTAAATTAGATAGTTTCTCATTTTCAGTTCATGAGGAAGAATCAACTCTTGAAACACATATTTTTCTTCTATTCTAACTTGAACTCCCATCTAGAAATCAAAAGTGTCAACAAGATACCATTATTAAAGATGATCTTAGAGCTGGAATGAAAAATTATAACATTATTCTCATTGTAAGTTTTGAGAAACACTCAATTCCAATTCATGCACGGTCTTTTCAAACAAAAGAAAGAGAAGTTAATGAATAGATGAACCATGCTGATCTACATGCTTCAACGAGGAAAACTGATACTCCAAAGAAAAGGCTGAAGTAATATTTTCACTGATAATATTGTTAAATCGGAGGTTGGTCATATTGCTTATAAAAAGAATTCAGATTTGAATTTAAGCTCTACAGACTGTTCTTGATGAAGAAAGGGTTGAAGATGCTAAAATTATTTGTTGGTTGACACTATTATCTCCACTTGCTCCATTCTTCTCTTCACTTCCAATGTTAGTGCCTTTGGATTTATTCTACTCGTGTCAAGTGTTTATTATTTGTTATCACTCAATAGTTTGTGCTTCATTCAGTATGACTTCGATCTTATATAGAACATTATCTGAAAGTTTGATGGAATGATTATTTATTAATTTAATGACTTATGTTCTTGCTCTCTATAATATATTATTATGTTGCATGAAATTGAAATCTGATTGTCTTGGTGATTGCCAGTGGACGTTAAAAGTTTAACTAATCAATCTAGCTCGTATATTATAGGATTGACATAACTTTACAATGATGCAAAAAGGGGGAAGATAAGAATTGTGCAATGTTTATAACCTATTGACTAACTTTTTTTATGTTAGTATTTCATGTTTCAGTGTCTACAAATAAAATTGTTTGAATGCACAAAGAAAAAAGGTTTGTCATCATCAAAAATGGGGAATTTTTTGTGATTTATGCAATTTTGATGATTGACAAGGAAAGATGAAACAAGTCAGTCAACATTGTCCAAAGGTGCATTGTCACGAGCAGTAGAATTCGAGAAAGCTTCTAAAATGAATAAAGAAAAATTGCAGAAATAAAGGGGTGGATAATGTCAATTTCGTGAGAAACCCCAAGAAAATAAACATCTGATGAATTGAAAAGAAAGAATCAATGAGTTTGATTTGAAGAAGGAGTCTAAAGAGGCAAGTAGTTTTAATTGAAGGAGTCTCACTTAAAGTAGAACTCTAAAAGTTACCGTTGAATTGAAGTGTTGGAGTTCGACAACAATACAAAAGAATCAATGAATATCATTTGAAGAAGAAGTCCAAAGAATCTAGGAGTTTGAATTAAAGAAGGAGTCTTACTTGAAGTAGAACTCTGAGTCAAGAGAGTTCAAGTCAATAAGGAGTTTGAAGTGAACAATAACTCTATGAGAAATTGTGCTTAAATAGAAGTGAAGTCGTTTAGAATACTAGTGCACTTACAGAGCAAAAGATCAATTGAGAAATTCACTACTCAAGTGCTACCAACGAACTGAAGGAACACATCGAAAAACTAATCCTTTTACAGGGTTTATGTGTTAGGAGTTTTTCTTTGTGAATGAGTCTTGATGTAATCTTAGTTCAGTGAGCTAGAAACTGAATTAGGAGAGTTTTCTTCAGGTTGTGATAACTTGAGGAGTTTGGAACACATACCTTGGGAGGTTTGTGTTGAAGGTTATAAAATAAAGTTCGTTCCTACGATTACAAGAGTACTAGTCCAAATCCATAACTTGAAGTTAAGGTAGGTTGCAAAGTTTGTAATCTATCTTTTGTGGAGGCTTGTAGTTGATTTAGTGAAGTTGGAGTTAAATCCTGTAAGGATACAGATCGTGGTTCTTACACCTTTTGAGGCGTGTGTTTCCATGTAAAAATATTGTATTTTTACCACTAGTACAAATTTGACTTAAACGCTTATCTAGCAATGGTTATACTATCGTAGCAATAGCTCACCTATTACAACAGTTATAACTGTGGCCAAATATCCTTGAATCTAATAGAATAATTCTTAAAATAAACTGTTGCATCATCCCTATAACCGTCCCTATAGAGAATCTATAGCAACAAGTTTTAGAACTATCGCTATAGATAACTCTATAGCAACGGTTATTTTTAGAAAAATAATTCTGATTTTTATCCCTAAATATATTTCCATCCTAAAAAATATATTTCCCTCCAATAATTTGGCAAGATATATTAATCCCTTATTAAAAAATCTAAAAGAAAAAGAACAAAACCTTATTTTCAGAAACTTCATTCAGCGATGTGAGCTATGGAACATTTGTTGAGCAACTAAGAATAGAGAGCGATTCAAGAAATTTCAGCGAAGGTTTTATTGAGGAAAACAAAATCTCTAGGACTACGAATCTCTTGGATAAAGAAGATGTTGGTGAAGCTGTTTGTGAAGCTTGTTCAGGAAAACATCAACGAACAACAAGCTTGTTCTTTTTGGTGAAGTTTTTGAGGTTCGACTCCGAATTCGTCTGAAAGGTGAATAATGTTTAAGGTTTCTATGCTAGTTCATGATTTCTAAGTCACCATTGAATTATTTTTGAAGAATATTAAAGAATAATATATAGGTTAGCCTTAAATCAATGTTATTTGCTCTAATATAGGTAGTGTATAAACTTCCCCTATTTGACTCTATGATGTATAGTGAAACAGGAAAAGAAAACACTGCGAATTTGAAGTTACAATTAAGTATTTAGGGTTAAACATGAAGTGGATTTAGGGTTAAACTTGAAGAGGATTTGAGATTGAGTAATGCTCTAGATTCAAAACATTAATGCTTTTTGATTGTCTGTGCTATATGCAAGCTGACTCACTATGCCTAATGACTTTAAGATAAGCTAGATTGCTATTGAATATGCCCTCTTTATTGTTTAAGAGTTGTCTTGTCTTTATTGAAATGAATTTGATGGAAAATCTTTGAGGATATGGTTATAAAATATTTATTTGTATTGCAGAAGACACAAAAGATACAAGAAGCCAACTCTTGGTAAAGTACAACTGCAGAAGAATCGGTTAGAAACCTTTCTGTGTTCTCATCTCAGTGTCGCTGCCCCAAAAAGGTAATCTTTTTGACCTCTACTTGTTCAAGATGGCATTTTGTTTTGATAATATGAAGCTTAGTATCCTTCGCTCCAATGCTTCTTTTCTTCTTTGATTTACTGTTGATGTCTAGTGATGGACTGTTTGATTACAAACTGAGTGCGTTTGAGTTTTTGGAGGTATAAGTTATGCTCTTGTGTTTGTTGTTGTTTTGTTCGTGAGTGATATGGCTTTAATTAATGGTTCCGTCGAATTGTTTAGCCAATTATATATTAGGATTTATCTATCAATTTTATTTAAGTTTGCTTAGCATGGTTTGTAGTTTTCTGGTTGCTTTACTATTCCTATAGTTCAACTTGTGTGCTTGCTTCCTTTTACATACTGGAAATTATTTGTCTTGATCTTCCAGTAGTTTTATTTGTGCTTTTTCTTTTTGGAGAATAGTTGAATGCTTAGCCCAATTTTCTTAGGGATCACATATCCATATTCTGCAGCAACAAGAATTTCTTATTAAACCTACCACACTGCATACTTCAATTAGGTAGGTACTTGTTTTTATTTGTTGGTTTGTTTCATGATGTTAGAGTTTAGAGTTGTTATTTTATTTTCTTCTACATTACAATGGGAGAACTTTGACTTATCGTAGTCATGGGTTGTTGTTTTAGTTGAAAGTTGGACGAGGATAAGAACTAAGTGATAGTTGAAGAAGTGAAAGATGGGTAGGGAGGATCTGAGGCAACCAACAAGACTTTTTAGTAGCTATTATTTTCTATTGTGATTGCATGTCGAAAGTTATAATTTTTCACCTAAAAAAGTATAATATAAGTTTTTCATTCTTGTGTAGGGAAGTATTATTCTTTATGATGCATATATTTTTCATGTTTCATTGGCTAACTTAGGAATTTTTTTATGTTTAGACAAAATTAAGTCGAATCTAGCATAAAGGAAGCTCACAATACAATTTCTGCTATCTTAATTTATAGCTGGAGATTAAGTGACTCACGACTTAAGAATGTGTAGATTACAATCATCTTTTATTATTGTGTATCGATGATCTCTAGTGTCTGAAGATAAGGCTTTTTGAATATTTTGTGTTGGTTTCTTGTCATATATGGATTTCAACCAGAAAGAATCTGAACTGGACTGGTCCAAAAACTATTGGTGTAGTAGTGGGCCTTGTTCATGCTTCTTTGTCTCACTGTCACCACATGGACACTGCATGTCGAATCTAGTTAGAAGAAACCTTATTTTTGATACTAAGCTAGTAAAAATGTAAAATATCACTAAAATTACATTAGTTAAACACTTTGCAATCCTTTAACATAAACTAAGATGGGGTAACTCTTATCCTACACAAAAAGAGAATACATAATTGTATTGATAGTTATTTGATTTGCTTGATGCAGTCTGTTGCATTGTGGTGTAACTACTTAAGTTTTGTTCAAGAGCACGACCAATCAAATTGTACACTTTCCGCAGCTGGAATTTCAAAGGTGAGAAATCTGCCCTTATTGCTTCGAAATATGTTTTAGCGTGCCTTTAGTCATTTATGTGTATAAAATTTCTTAAATGGTGGAATCTTGTAGTAACTTATCAATTGGGTTATACTATTAATGCTGTCATTTTTTGGTGTTGAATTGGTGTGAAGGTTTGTGTCACACCTCTTTTAATTGTGTTTTAATTGTTGAGGATATGACGGTTTTTTTTAGAGTCGCCACTTGGAATTGGGTTTTTTAGGTGTTCCAAGTCACCAGATAGTTCTTAGTTTAAAATAAAAACTTTTTTTTTGTTTTGATCTACGAAAACAGAGATTGGGTAAGGAATTCTATTGACCGGAGGGAAGGTATGAGGCACCCTCCGAGTCCCGTGGTTCTAGCACGGTCGCTTTATTAACTTATATTTGGCTAAAATAATTTATTTATTTAACTTGGATAAAAGGAAAAAAGATTAATTACTATTTTTTTTAAAAAAATGATTGGCCTAAGAGCGTAACCGCACACAAGACCCTTCTTTTTAGAAAATAATACACACCAAGGATCGTAAACGAACACATGATTGTATTTGAAATTTTATTTTTTATTTTTTAAAAAAACACAATAATTAATTACTAAAAAAAAAACGATATGAATAGATAAAAGAAAATGGTGCAACATATAAACCAAGAAATGATTAGTTTTTATTTATTTATTACTATAAAAAAAATCTAGCATTTATATTTATGGTTTTACCAAAAAAAAAGTTTTACTACTACAACAAAAGAATTTTTTTTAACAAAATTACAATTAAACACTCTTTTAAACTAATAATATACTAGTTGAATTTTTTTTTTATATATATACTGATAAAAATTTAAGAAATAACCATTTGGTAATTATTTTTTTTTTTTATATATATAATATATATATATATATATATATATATATATATATCTATCTATATATATATATATATATATATATAATGACTACCTTGACTTATTTGATAGAAGATTGCAAAATAGAAAATTTTTAATTGTTCAATTATTAAGTCAAGTTAGTCAAATTTGTATTTTTACTTTAATAATCAATTCAAATATTTTATTTTTAAGAGATTTTTTTTTTTAAAAAAACATATTTACTTTTTTTTTAATAGAAATAACCAGTTTTTTTTTTTTTGCAGAAATAACCAGATTTACATTTTTGCAGAAATAACCAGATTTACATTTTTGCAGAAATAACCAGATTTTATTTTTGCAGAAATAACCAGATTTACATTTTTTGCAGAAATAACCATATTTTTATTTTTTTGCAGAAATAACCAGATTTACATTTTTTCTTTTGTTGCAAAAATGACCAGATTAAACCCTTTTGCAAAAATGACTAGTTTTACGTTTTTTTATTTATTTTGTATTTTTTAAGTTCATTCCTTAAAAAAGAAAGTTACCGAAAACCTAAAAGATTTGCAATTGTTATACTCTAATTACTTATTTATTTATTTTATTTTATTTTACTTACTAAAGCTAAAATTTAAGCTAAAAGTGATTAATAATATATATGTACATCATAATAAACATAATCATATGAGAAACACTATAGAATAATAAACTAATAGAAATATACAAACAAAGTAACATAAGGATAAACATAAGCATACGAGAATCAAAATAAGCTTAGCAAAAAATATCAACAATTTTTCAAAAAAAATAAAAATAAAACATAGAAATAACATAAAGATTACATTGAAATGTAAAAAAAGAAATACCTAGAGTTGATGACAAACAAATATAGGAGCAAATTTAATTGAATTTCCAAGACAACCCAATAGAGATATCTTCTTCTTTTTTTTTTTAAGAAGAAGAAAATTTTTTAAGTAAGTTTTTTTTTTTGCAATTTTCTTTCTATATCCTTTTTTTCTTTCTTCCCCAAGGGGGTTTAAATAGGTGATCAACATTAACATCCACCTTTCTTGAAAACTTAAGAGCCAATGCATGCATTGGACTCTTTGTTTTCCCAAGGTGCCACCCAAGATGACCAATGAAATTCTTTATTTTTATTTAATTATTTTTTTTAAAGAAAAATCAGATTAATTGAATATTCTTTTGCCCTTTTAGATGACCCATTTACTTTATTCATTAATTGAATATAGTTAGATGGGTCATCAGAAAATAATAGGCCCAATGTCATTTAGATGGCCCATTTCTTTTATTCATTGTTTGAATAGTAGTTAATGGCCATATGAAAAAATTTAAAATAGGCCCAAATGTTGACCCATTTCATCAAGACCCAAACAACTTGACCAACTAACACAAAATCTAAACATCTAAACAATTTTAAAGATCAAACACAACAAAATAATGCAGAAAAAAAAGTCAAAATAAATAAATAATAAACATAAAAATCGAAATAAAATAAATAAATAATAATAATACTTCAAGCAAATCATCAACATGATAAACTTAAAGAACATTAATAACATAAATCTGACATCAAACGACTTATATGGTCAAACGAAAAAAGATAATGATGAATTTGGATAAAGATTGAGAGGGCAGAAAAGAATGACATAACTTCCGGGTAAATGAAGGCCGCCGGAAAACTTTGCAGGAATTTTTTTTGATGGATTTTGAACTTAAAATTTATATCAAATGATGTCCCTTGAAGAGCTCTACACATTTATGTAAAGGGTTTGGGATGGGAATGACCGGAACTTTATAAATCTAAGGAAAAAGTAAAAATTTATATTTGATTTTCCGTAGATCTACGGAGTTTGGCTATAGATATGGATGAAAGGTTTGTAGATTTAGGTAGAGGAGGATGAAAGGAAAAGATGGTAAATATTTTTTAAAAAATTCCGGCCAAAAAGGTGGGGGCCACCGGTCGGTGGTGGCGGTAGCGATGGCCGGCCGGCGGCATAGTAGTAAGGGGAAGAAGAAAGGGACAAAAAAAAATCTAAAATAAAAATAAAAGAAAATGCAAATTTTTTAGAGTTTTGAATTTTTGTTTGGATCCAATAACAACCCTTGGATCAAAATATCATGAATGGTTGAGATTCAATCTTGACCATTTCTATGGACCGGGTCAAGATCAATTGGGCCATCAGAATTGATTTAAATCAGCCCAATTTAAACAAAATTGGATCATTTGAGCCAATAAAATAATAAAGACAAATACCAAAAATTCAAATAAAAAAAAATAAAAATTCCTTACTAAAAATTTTATAGGAGTAAAATAAACACGTCAAAAATTAGGTGTTCATAGCATGCCCCTCTTTGCTTGGAAACATGAAGAGTTTTCAAGCAAAGAAAGTGAACGAAGTGACTAATTTTTGACTGTTTCAAACTCCGATGAAACTATTTTGAAAAAGATGACCAAACTTTGCTTCAGAGGTTACCTACATATCCTTGATTAAAAGGAAATCAGATCAGTGTAGCTCGAGAAACTTTGATAGTCGAAACTATCAGAAAAGACGGCTAAAAGATTGCTTCATATTGCTTGTCATCATCTACTGCCTATAATTACAAAGAGAGAGAAAAAAAGTTATAGAACTATGTCTCTCTACGTTATAAATGTTACAAGATCCCTAATTGATGTATCTTCTTAGAATATTGTCTAGATCTTTCACTTTCTCTGTGCATTATCTTTGAGATCGATCTTCATGCTGTCTTAGCAGCTGGTGGATCTTTCTTAAGTGCATGTTTTAACTTGAGTGGGTTGTTGAAACTCAAAAACTCAAGATCACAAAATGAAGAACCCATGAAGAATATGTTTCCTTTAGAAAAGAAGAAAACATATGAGAATCTTGAACTAGGAAGAATGAGAAAGAGAACTTATCTGGAGGCATATGTCGACTTTGATTGAACCATGACATGCACTTGGACTTGCCCCCTGATCCATTTTTTTTAGTTCTCAAAATCTGAGCCATCTTCAATTGATCTATGTGCCCTTTATGCAGAGGTGTCGAGAAATGATCATCTTTGCAGATTTCATTCATGATGTTCTCTCCCTTTATCTTAAGGTGCCCGTAGGATTTTCACCTATAAGATTTTATTTCGTCTTATGATGCCTATGAAGGTTTTCACCGATAAGACACTCTTTTTTTTTCTTTTTTTGATGCTGCCTTTGATGATTAATATTATTTTCAGATTTGACAAAAAATTCGGTTGCCAGAATAAACAGAATTATGATCTGACATTATTCTACATATATAAAAAAAAAACTAAAAATACCCCAGTTTTCTGTAAATACTGGAAAACTGATTTTTTTTCTGATATGACCGAACCCCTAAAGGGTTGCCTACGTATCCTTTCGGAATCAGGTCAAACGTAGTTTAGAAAATTCAATGGGAGAATTTTTTTTTCAAGGAGGTGCCTCTGTTCTTTCAACCCCAAACATGTCACAGAACCTTATAATGCATTAGATGTAGTATCTTTTGACTGAATCTGCATTGACAATTATGCCCGTGGTTTTTCCTTCCACATCAGTAAGGTGCAGGGCTCCTTTGGACAATACTTGCTTGATAAGATATGGACCTTGCCAATTTTGGGCAAACTTTCCCTTGGCTTCCTCTTGGTGCGGGAGAACACGCTTTAAGACCAATTGACCTACTTCAAAGTGTCTTGCGTGCACCTTTTTGTTGTATGCACGAGCCATCCTTTGCTGATAAAGTTGACCAAAACAGACAGCCGTCAATCGTTTCTCGTCTATTAATGCGAGTTGCTCTAGTCGGGTTTTGACCCATTCAGTATCTTCAATTTCAGCCTCGATAATAATTCGAAGAGATGGAATTTCAACTTCTGCTGGAATCGTAGCCTCAGTTCCATACACTAGCAAATAAGGAGTTGCACCAATCGAGGTACGCACTGTTGTGCGATATCCTAAAAGTGCAAAAGGCAGTTTCTCATGCCATTGTCTAGTGCCTTTAACCATCCTTCTGAGAATCTTTTTGATATTCTTGTTGGCTGCCTCCAAAGCTCCGTTGGCTTTTGGTCGGTATGGAGTAGAATTGTGGTACACAATTTTGAAATGCTCGCATACCTCCTTCATCAGATTACTAGTGAGGTTTGCAGCATTATCTGTGATGATAGCTCTTGGGATACCAAATCGACAAATAACGTTTGAATGAACAAAATCAACGACCGTCTTCTTAGTGACTGCTTTGAAAGTTATCGTCTCCACCCATTTGGTGAAGTAATCAATTGCAACCAAAATGAATCGATGTCCATTAGAGGCTTTTGGCTCAATTTGTCCGATTACATCCTTTCCCCATGCAACAAAGGGCCAAGGAGCAGCCATGGGGTGCATCTCTGAATAAGGCGAATGAATGAGATCTCCATGGATTTGGCATTGATGACATTTTTTCACAAAGTGAAAGCAATCTCTTTCCATGGTAAGCCAATAATACCCCGCCCAGAGTATCTTTTTTGCAAGGACATATCCGTTCATGTGTGGTCCACATACCCCAGCGTGCACTTCATTCATAATTTTCTCGGCTTCTTCAGCATCCAAACATCTCAATAAATTCAAATCCGGAGTTCGTTTATACAAAACATCCCTGCTCAAAAAGAAACCATTAGCCAGACGTCTAATAGTTCTTTTTTAGATTTTGTTGGCATGTTCGGGGCATCTCCCTGTCTTCAAAAAATTCATGATGTCTGAGTACCATGGATCACCATCAGGTTCTGCTTCCACTGTATTACAATAGCCATATTGGTCCCGAACTTGAATCTCTAATGGGGTGATGTAAGTGTTTCCAGGATAGGGAAGCATTGAGGCCAAAGTAGCCAAGGCATCGGCCAAATCATTATGAAACCTGGGAATGTATCTAAACTCGATGTACCTGAACCTTTTGCTAAGATCTTCCACACATTGTCTATATTGAAGGAGCTTGAGGTCTCGAGTTTTCCATTCGCCTTGAGCTTGTCGGATAAGCAAATCAGAATCTCCCAACACAATTAATTCTTGCACGCCCAAATCTATTGCCATATTTAGACCCATAATGCAAGCTTCATAATCAGTCGTGTTATTTGTACAAAAGAAGAGAAGTCGAGCTGTTGCAGGGTAATGTTGCCCTGTGGGCGATATTAAAATTGCCCTAATCCCTGTGCCTTTGGTGTTGGTTGCTCCATCAAAGTACAATTGCCAAGCTTGATTTCCATTTGAACCTACTTCCTCAATTGAGTTAATCTCTTTATCTGGAAAATATGTATCCAATGGTTCATAATCACCATCGACTGGGTTCTCTGCCAAATGGTCTACCAAAGCTTGTGCTTTCATTGCAGTGCGAGTGACATATATATGTCAAATTCAGTGATCAAAATTTGCCATTTCGCGAGTCTGCCAATTGGCATTGGCTTCTGAAAGATGTACTTTAAAGGATCCATCCTGGATATGAGGTAAGTCATGTAGGACAATAAGTAATGCCTTAACTTTTGAGCTACCCAAGTTAGGGCGCAACACTTCCTTTCCAAAAGGATGTACTTGACCTCATAACTAGTGAATTTCTTGCTCAAGTAGTAGATAGCCTGCTCCTTCCTTCCTGTAGCATCATGTTGACCGAGAATACACCCAAAGGAATTATCTGTTACTGAAAGATATAGAAAGAGAGGCCCGTCAGGTTCGGGCGGTACCAACACGGGAGGGTTGGACAAGTACTCCTTGATTTTTTCAAAAGCTCGTTGACAATCTTCTGTCCATCTGACAGCAGCATCCTTCTTCAAAAGTTTGAAAATGGGCTCACAAGTGGTTGTGAGTTGAGCAATAAACCTGCTGATGTACTTCAACCTCCCAAGTAGACTCATGACTTCAGCTTTATTTTTCGGGGATGGCAAATCTCGAATGGCTTTTATTTTGGAGGGATCCAATTCAATTCCCCTTCTACTGACAATAAAACCCAAAAGTTTTCCAAATGGAACTCCGAATGCACATTTTGCTGGATTGAGCTTGAGGTCATATCTTCGCACTCTTTAGAATTTTCTCAGATCTTGCACATGATCAACTTGTGTTTTAGACTTGATGATTACGTCGTCGTTGTATACTTCAATTTCTTTATGCATCATATCATGGAAAATGGTGGTCATATCCCTCATGTAAGTCGCCCCAGCATTTTTAAGACCAAATGACATGACCATGTAGCAATAAGTTCCCCATGGAGTGGTGAAAGCAGTTTTCTCAGCATCCTCTTCATCCATCAAGATTTGATGATACCCCGCATAACAGTCCACAAAATATTGCATCTCGTGTTTTGCACAATTATCAACTAGGATGTGGATATTTGGCAATGGAAAGTTGTCTTTTGGACTAGCCTTGTTCAAATCCCGATAGTCAACACAAACTCTTGTCTTTCCATCCTTTTTTCGGCACAGGAACAACATTTGCCAACCAAGTAGTGTAACGAATAACTTGGATCACCTTTGCATTCAACTGTTTCATTATTTCTTGCTTGATTTTTTCACTCACGTCCGGTTTGAATTTCCTTCTTTTCTGTTGGACGGGTGGAAAATCAGGATAAACGGACAACTTATGAACCACTAAATCAACACTCAAACCTGGCATGTCATCATAAGACCAAGCAAATACATCTTTGTATTCAAACAAAAGTTGTATTATTGCCTCTCTAATTTCCTGATTGATATGTAAACTTATTTTTATTTCCTTAACATCCTCAGAACTTCCCAAATTGATTGTCTCAGTTTCACTAAGATTAGGCTTCGGTTTGTGCTCAAACTGTTCCAGTTCCCTATTAATTTCCCTAAAAGCCTCTTCTTCATCATATTCCACCTCTTGACTTGGTGATTCAAGAATAAACAACTCTTTGAAATCAGGGAGTGAATTCTGCATGCATGTCATGTTATCAAAGCCGTCATTTACAGAACTGAAAAATAGAAAATAAGAATTAAGAGAGGAAAAAAACAACAAAATTTACTATGAAGCTTAAATTTCATTTCATTGACTTAAAAAGGGACAGAAGAGTTGAAAATAACAAAATACTTTGAACTATTTGGACCACAACCCTGAGAACAACAAAATACAAAAGAGTAGCAAAAAAAACTACCAAGACTCCTTCCTTATGGGGAAAGGAGTGGTTTCCCAATTGTTTAACTCAACACCTGAGCCCACGAGCTGCATATTGGCATGACTTGTGCCTTCACCAAATTGGACCATAATTACTTCACAAAACAACTGACTGAGATCCTCAATGATTTCTTCAATGTCTTCAAGTGTGAATGAATCTTTCAATTCTGAACCCTGCGGTTTGTTAAAAGAATGAGAAATATGGGGAATTGGTTGTGGCGACGACCAATCAATCCTTTTGTGGTTCTTAGCTTTATCTCCATTTCTCTTGCTTTGTTTATATCCGAGGCCATAGGTGCCTTGGTTTCCTAAAAGAGTAATGGGATCCACGATTCCTTGCGAACATACTCCCAAACCTTTACCGGGTTGATAACCATATTTGAGCATCGTCGTTGCTACCATTGAAGCGAAAGAAGAGATACATGATTGGATGATAGGTTCTCTTTTATTTAAAGCGATCCACTGATACAACCTCAAAAGACTGGTAAACAACAGAATCACATCCTTCCTTTGCCTCAATGTATGGGACGGATGGATCTCTGTAAATAGGTGAATCAACTTCCCCATGAACAGTGATTTCCTGATTGTTGTATTCAAACTTGACAACTTGATGTAGAGTTGATGGGACGGCTCGAGCCATGTGGATCCATGGCCTTCCTAGTAGAAAATTATAAGATGTTTCCATATCCATTACTTGGAACACAATCGTAAAGACTACTGGCCCAATTGTCATGTTTAACTTGATTTCACCAATGGTATCCCTCCTTGAGCCGTCATAAGCTCGCACAAATACATTACTGGGGCAAATTCTGTCAGTGTTAACTTTCAAGCTTTGCAGCGTAGAAAGAGGACATATGTCTACCCCTGACCCTCCATCTATCATGACTCTCTTTACATAGTAACCTTCACATGTCACTGTAAGATGCAAAGCTTTGTTGTGTCCAGCTCCCTCCTTGGGCAACTCGTCATTACTGAAAGTGATGGCGTTTGACTCGAAGACGCGTCTGGTCATATTCTCCAACTGATTTACTGTGGTCTCTTTTGGTACATGTGTTTCATTCAAAACTTTATTCAACACAAGACGATGTTCTTCTGAGTGCAAAAGTTGAGACAACAGTGAAATCTGTGCAGGCGTCTTTTTCAATTGTTCCACGACAGAGTAATCTGGAACCTTAAGCTTTTTTAGAAATTCTGCATTTTCTTCTTCAGTAACTGATTTCTTTAGTGGTACTTGGATATTTTCAGTCATCTTGCCTTTTCTTAATTCTTCTGGAGAATAACATCTTCCAGAGCGTGTCAAACCTCCCGCTTCATCAACTTCTTCGACAATCTCCTTTACTTGATAAAACACTGCAGTTTTGTTATAGTTCCAAGGGACATCCTTCGAATCAATTACTGGAAGCTGTTGAAAGGGCTTAACAAAAATAGTCTCTTTCATCTTGGTCAAGCCTTTTTGGTCATGTTGTGTTAATGAAAAGCCTTTTGATACATACAACTTTGGCATAGCTGCTCGAACTTCAATTCCCTTTGAAACCCTCGGGATGCACAAGACATTGGTGTCAAGATTGACACCTTCCGCACTCAGAGATGCAACTGGTTTTAAACTCTTCATTGACTTATCTTCTTCTCCGATCTTCCTAAACAACTTTCCCATTTTGCTGAGGAGTTTGTACTCTTGATCATCACAAACCATACCCACTAAGTTGTTTTCAGCTGGAAGTGGGTTATTGGTCACATTGGGAGTGTTTTGATCATCTGTCACAACAACAACTCCATGCTCGATCAGCTTCTCTATCGCTTCCTTCAAGGTCCAACAATTATCAGTGCTGTGTCCTGGGGATCCTGAATGGTATTCACATCTTTCATTGGCTTGGAAACCTGGAGCATTTGGATTCAGACGATGTGGTGGGATACACTCAATCGCTCCTATCTTTCTTAACTTTTGAAACAAGTTGGAGTACGACTCCCCCAATGGAGTGAATTTCTTTTTCTGTGCTTGATCTTGAGCATAATTCCGCATAAGAGGAGAGTTGTAAGGGACCTGATAGGGTGGCCGTTGTGGGCGAAAGTTTCCTTGAGATGGGGCCCAAAAATATGGGCGATTGGGAGGATGCACATATGACTGAGCATTTAAGACCGTGTACGGAGATGGAGATACTGGATATTGAGGGGCATAAGGGTAGTAATGCTGAGGATAGTTAAGTTGTCCCTGAACTGATGTGAGGACAATTAGACTTTCTCTGAGCTCCTCTTGACCCTGATGCCAATGAAATAACTTCCTTTTTTTTTACGATTTCCAAAACTTGTTGAACCACCTTGAATGGCCTGTGTGGTAGCTTTGATTGCTGCTTGGCTCACTATCCTTCCTGTTTTGAGACCACTTTCGACCATTTCCCCAATTTTGATTGCTGTGTGAAACGGTCTTCCCATTGCGGCTGTGAGGTGGTGGAAGTAGTCAGGATCTTGAGCCTCTATAAAGATATCAACCAATTCTTGCTCATTTAATGGGGGATTAACTCGGGCTGCTTGTTCCCTCTATTTGATAGCATATTCTCTGAAGCTTTCACTTGGTTTTTTTCTTATATTGGAGAGTGTATTACGATCTGGCATAATGTCGACATTGTACTGAAATTGTCTAAAAAAATCTTGATCCATATCATCCCATATGTGCCAGTGGGAAATCTCTTGATCTATAAATCATTCTGAGGCAACACCAGCCAGGCTTTCACCAAAATAAGCCATGAGCAATTCTTCTTTACCCCCTGCACCCCGTAGTTGATTACAATATCTTTTAAGGTGGGCTATGGGATCACCGTGTCCATCGTACTTATCAAACTTAGGGGTTTTGAACCTAGGTGGCAGGTGGACATTTGGGAACATACACAAGTCTTTGAATGCGACCCTTTTGTGCCCTCCTAATCCTTGCATGCTCTTCATGTCTTGCTCGATGCTTTTCATTTTTTTCAACATTTCTTCTTGCTCTGAGCCTGGAGTGTGCCTCTCAACATCAATAGGGGAACCGAATTGAACAGAGTTAGGCCCCCCAAAAGCTATCCCAGGAGTATAGTACTGCTTCAGATGAGTGGTGAATTGTTCGTCTTGAGCTGCTCTTTGCGTCACAGTCGGTTGTGGGAGTGTATAGACCGGTGCAGCTGTTATGACAGTGGGAGTATTCCTAAATGGCATGCCTCGAGGACGTGTTGTTGATGGCCCGGCCCCACAGTTATCAAATGGACCATAACCTGGAGGGAAGAAAGGTTCTGATATTGGGACCTGAGAAGATGAAGATCGAATACTAGTGATCTCAGGAAAACCAGGAATAGACGTTGGTGGTTCTTGTCCATTGGCCCAGGCTTACCACAATTGTGCCATAATATTTCTCAGCGTCCGATTTTCTTCAACAGTGACTGTCTTTCTCGTTGTTGAATCAATTGGAGTGTCCGCTGGATTCACCGTAGTTTCAGTATTGGTTGTCATTGACGCTCTTACCTTAGACCTGGTAAAGTATGGGTGCTCTGTCAGTTTACCACAAACCTAACCACCGAAAGCTAACTAGAGTTGATGTGAAATGAACAAACTTGTTAGGGGTTAGACAATTGTATAAATCAATCACACACTTATTAATCACATAGTAACATGGGTTCAGAAGGCCATTGTTTCATCCCATCTTTGCTTTGCTTATTGTCCTTTTTTTTTATTGGAAAAAAGAAAAAGTTTTGAAAAATAAATTCTGATCGGACCCTTTGGAGGTTGCCTACGTATCATGTTATTGCATGAATCAGATCATTACGTAGTTCAAAAATTTATACAACTCAAACAGATTAATTTGGAATTCATTCACCAAAACTTCAAGAAAACAACAAAATCAAAAGGTTTAAAAACAACCCAGATCAACATAATATCCTTAAACACCAAATTTTAAACTAAAAACCAAGTCTTTCAACAAACAAAATGAAACGAACAACAAAAACAACTAAAACTTCTCTTCAATCTTCATCACTTTCTCGGGGCTTTCTTTTTCCTCCCAAGGTCTCATACAAATTAAGAAACACCTTCGGCAGATGGGGAACAATGGTCCGTGCTTGCTCAACCACTTCTTGATCATTCATACAGCGATGATTTTTAATAACATAGGAGGTTTGCTCTGCTAGTTGATGAACTTGAAGTCTATCCCTTCCCATGTTTTGATGACAGTCATTTAACAAAGCCTGATGATTACCCAGATTATTCCTCAAGAGGGCCTCTCGCCCTTCTACTTCTTCAAGTTGATGGCGAAGTGTTGCTCTTTCGATGATCAATTGTCTTTGCCCCTCTTCGAATGCCTCTAAGTCCCTCTTCAATCGAGAGATATCAAAATTCTTCTCCCTTTTTATCTGTCGTGCCAAGTGGATTCTATTATGCAATTCTTCCTCCAATCGGGCTCATCTTCCCTCTGCATGCTTCAATTCTCCTTCCATATCTTGCAACTCTAACTTGTGATTTTTTTCCTCTTTGGACCTGTACTTCTTGCCGTGCAATGGTTGCTTTGGCCTTCTCCAACTCTTTTTTCAAATGTCTTATAGTATGTTGATCTCTTCTCTTTCTGCTGGATCCTTCGGGAGTGTCACCAAATGTCATTAGATCACGAAACCACGATAGGTACTCAGGAACCACCTTTCCTTTATCTTTCTCCACAACCATTTCACTTAGCTCAGAAATAATACACCCGTACCAAATCTTCATAATCTCTTCACTATTAAAAGCAAAACCTGGTGGAGTGTCATATGAAAACCTACTCATATCACATTGGGTGGGATTTCTTGAACTCTGGATAGTTGACGCATAACCCGAAGTGGGGCATATGGTTGAACACCTTTAAGACCAATCAACACAAGAAACGAGATACCACTAGACATGCAAATGATATCCTTAGCTGGGAACCAGTAATAATTCCACACTATTTCATCAGATGTGATCACTGAAAGTTTTTCTTAACACGCTATTATTCCTTTTGGAAAATCAATTTTGGCTTTCCTTTCCTTATGAGAGGAAACATAGTTGCACCAATCTGGAGTAAACCTAGGCGCACAATCATGGTGATAAAGGTGTTCCAAAAATCATATTTGGAGCAAATATTACAGCCTTCAAAGTACATTTCCCCACTTAAACACTTAGTTAATGCACGAAACATATCTGCCAGGATCATAGGGATAATAGTTGGATTTTCCATTGTGGTCAATGCCTTCACCACACCAGCCAGAAGAATGTCAATATGCTTGTCCCTTTTGGGGAAAATAATGAGCCCCAAAAATGCGACCATAAAAGCAAAACATCCATTTGTCTTCCAAGCCTCTTCACCCCCTTGATTACTCAACTGATTTCGATAGTTCTTCAAACCATCCCTTCGGCCGTATCTCTGGTATAGAATGTCCAATGAGACCCACTCATTTTTCAAACTCTCTTTCTCTATTTGATGAATTTTGAGCAGCCCCAAAATTTTTTTGGCATCAACATGTTTCGGAATTATGGGTCTTTTATTGCGTAGTTCAGTACCTCGAACAGTAGACCCCTTTCCCATGAAGCCAACAATTTATTCCAAAGTTGATGGAATCAATTCCTCGACCACATCCCTTCTAGGGTCAATCTCGATAAGATGCACTAAATGCCCCAAGTGTTCCTTTACTCTTTTTTTCTCATGACTTCCCATGTCTATCCACCATTGCCATAAATATTTCGGTATAGTATATACGATCATGAACTCTGGAATTCCTTCGCTTCTAGGCCTTTTTGAACCTTGTCCTTTTGTTCATGGTGCCATTTGTATCTTTAAATAGAATCCAATAAAGATTTTTATGATAAACTCTAACAGAGTCAGAAAAGAAAAGTAAAAAAAAAGTTCTTTTTTTGAAAATAAAATAAAACATAAATTTTTACAAACACCGAACCCTTGAAGGGACGCCTACGTATCTCTTTTTAGTGAGAATCAGGTGTGTGTAGTTCATAAAAGAAAAACTTCTCTTGAAAATACTACCCCTTTTATTTGACCTTTTTTTTTTTAAAAAAATAAAAAATTAAACTCGCAAAGCTATGTTGAAGATGATCAACAATGTCAAAGCCTTCTGAACCAACTATTTTTTACATAGCATATAAAATGAATATTTTGATCTAGCATGAATAGATATCTTAATTTCGCTAGGTCAAATGTACATGATAAAAAAAACAGCATACCAGAGACATTTTATCTAGGTTTAACATTTATGAAAGTGTCTAGACTGACCTACTCGAGCGGACAACTCGAGTCGGGGAGGGTCAGGGTACCGGTAGCAGAGCTATTTCGGCTTAACTGGTGGTCCAACTCCGCCTAACCTGTGTAACAACCTAGAATCAGGAGCGTAACCGCACACTGACTCATCCTAGACAGAAGTCCTGTGGAGCATAGCCGCACACACAGTGTATAACAAAATTACAGAGACTCAGAGGGTGTGCGAGAGAAACAATTTATATACAATACAATATCAAAACGATAAATTGCTGAAATAACACAATTAGCATCCAAACATAAAATTTATCCAAATAAACAAAATAGCCAAAAAAAAAGTTAATGTACAAAGCTCGAATTCTAAAAGAAGTGTTCCCCAGCAGAGTCGCCAAAACTGTCACACCTCTTTTAATTGTGTTTTAATTGTTGAGGATATGACGGGGTTTTTTTTTTTTAGAGTCGCCACTTGGAATTGAGTTTTTTAGGTGTTCCAAGTCACCAGATAGTTCTTAGTTTAAAATAATAAAAAAAACTTTTTTTTGTTTTGGTCTACGAAAAACAGAGATTGGTAAGAAATTCTATTGACCAGAGGGAAGGTATTAGGCACCCCCGAGTCCCGTGGTTCTAGCACAGTCGCTTTATTAACCTATATTTGGCTAACATAATTTATTTATTTAACTTGGATAAAAGGAAAAAATATTAATTACTATTTTTTTTAAAAAAATGATTGGCCTAAGAGCGTTACCGCACACAAGACCCTTCTTTTTAGAAAAGAATACACAACAAGGATCGTAAACGAACACATGATGGTATTTGAAATTTTTTTTTTTTTTTAAAAAACACAATAATTAATTACTCAAAAAAATAAACGATATGAATAGATAAAAGAAATGGTGCAACATATAAACCAAGAAATGATTAGTTTTTATTTATTTATTACTATAAAAAAAATATGGCATTTATATTTATAGTTTTACCAAAAAAAAAAAGTTTTACTACTAGACAATGACATCAAAAGAAATTTTTTTTACAAAATTACAATTAAACACTCTTTTAAACTAATGATATACTAGTTGATTTTTTTTATATATATACTGATAAAAATTTAAGAAATAACCAATTTGATAATTTTTTTTTTATATATATAAAAATGACTACCTTGACTTTTTTGATAGAAGATTGCAAAATTTTTAATTGTTGAATTATTAAGTCAAGTTAGTCAAATTTGTATTTTTACTTTAATAATCAATTCAAATATTTTCTTTTTAAGAGATTTAAAAAAAAACATATTTACTTTTTTTTTATAGAAATAACCAGGTTTTTTTTTTTTGCAGAAATAACCAGATTTAAATTTTTGCAAAAATAACCAGATTTACATTTTTGCAAAAATAACCAGATTTTATTTTTTGCAGAAATAACCAGATTTACATTTTTTGCAGAAATAACCATATTTTTATTTTTTTGCAGAAATAACCAAATATACATTTTTCTTTTGTTGCAAAAATGACCAGATTAAACCCTTTTGCAAAAATGACTAGTTTTACGTTTTTTTTTATTATTATTTTTTAAGTTCATTCCTTAAAAAAGAAAGTTACCGAAAACCTAAAAGATTTGCAATTGTTATACTTTAATTACTTATTTTATTTTATTTTACTTACTAAAGCTAAAATTTAAGCTAAAAGTGATTAATAATATATATGTACATCATAATAAACATAATCATATGAAAAACATTATAGAATAATAAACTAATAGAAATATACAAACAAAGTAACATAAGGATAAACATAATCATACGAGAATCATAATAAGCTTAGCAAAAAATATCAACAATTTTTCAAAAAAAAACAAAACATTAAAATAACATAAAGATTACATTGAAATGTAAAAAAAGAAATACCTAGAGTTGATGACAAGCAAATATAGGAGCAAATTTAATTGAATTCACAAGACAACCCAATAGAGATATCTTTTTTTTTTTTAAGAAGAAGAAAATTTTTTAAGTAAGTTTTTTTTTTGCAATTTTCTTTCTATATCCTTTTTTCTTTCTTCCCCAAGGGGGTTTAAATAGGTGATCAACATTAACATCCACCTTTCTTGAAAACATAAGAGCCAATGCATGCATTGGACTCTTTATTTTCCCAAGGTGCCACCCAAGATGGCCAATGAAATTCTTTATTTTTTATTTTTTTTTAAAAGAAAAATTAGATTAATTGAATATTCTTTTGCCCTTTTAGATGACCCATTTACTTTATTCATTAATTGAATATAGTTAGATGGGTCATCAGAAAATAATAGGCCCAATGTCATTTAGATGACC
Organism: Solanum habrochaites; assembly: GCA_027704765.1. Lineage (NCBI taxonomy): Eukaryota > Viridiplantae > Streptophyta > Magnoliopsida > Solanales > Solanaceae > Solanum > Solanum habrochaites. The sequence continues at coordinate 7,476,192 of JAKWJA010002495.1, read as the reverse complement.
CATTTCTTTTATTCATTGTTTGAATAATAGTTAATGGGCCATCTGAAAAAATTTATAATAGGCCCAAACGTTGACCCATTTCATCAAGACCCAAACAAATTGACCCACTAACACAAAATCTAAACATCTAAACAATTTTAAAGATCAAACACAACAAAATAATGCAGAAAAAAAAGTCAAAATAAATAAATAATAAACATAAAAATCGAAATAAAATAATAATAATAATAATACTTCAAGCAAATCATCAATATGATAAACTTAAAGAACATTAATAACATAAATCCGACATCAAACGACTTATATGGTCAAACGAAAAAAGATAATGATGAATTTGGATAAAGATTGAGAGGGGGGAAAAGATTGACATAACTTCCGGGTAAATGAAGGTCGCCGGAAAACTTTGCCGGAAATTTTTTTGATAGATTTTGAACTTAAAATTTATATCAAATGATAGCCCTTGAAGAGCTCTACACATTTATGTAAAGGGTTTGGGATGAGAATGACCGGAACTTTATAAATCTAAGGAAAAAGTAAAAATTTATTTTTGGTTTTCCTTAGATCTACGGAGTTTGGCTATAGATATGGATGAAAGGTTTGTATATTTAGGTTAAGGAGGATGAAAGGAAAAGATGATAAATTTTTTTTTAAAAATTCCGGCCAAAAAGGTGGTGGCCACCGAGCGGTGGTGGCGGTAGCGGTGGCCGACCGGCGGCATGGTAATAAGGGGAAAAAGAAAGGGACAAAAAAAAATCTAAAATAAAAATAAAAGAAAATGCTAATTTTTTAGAGTTTTGTATTTTTGTTTGGGTCCAATAACAGCCCTTGGATCAAAATATCTTGAATGATTGAGATTCAATCTTGACCATTTCTAGGGACCGGGTCAAGATCAATTGGGCCATCAGAATTGATTTAAATCAGCCCAATTTAAACAAAATTGGGTCATTTGAGCCAATAAAATAATAAAGACAAATACTAAAAATTCAAATAAAAAAAAATTCCTTACTAAAAATATTATAGGAGTAAAATAAACACGTCAAAAATTAGGTGTTCACAGTTTGAGATTTGATGAATCTAAAAGTTTGAAAGGTTAAGTTCTGCCGATATTGCTTGTACTCATGAATTTATTCGCTTTAATGTTTTGCTCATGTCATGCAGGATATATATTCAATGGATTTTGGAGATAAAAGTCGGATGAATCTCCGAAGATCCACCAATGAATATATTCATGGAGTTAATGATTTTCTTGATAAAGCATTTGAATGAGCTTCCCAAGGTCATTGTGTCTTAGTAAGAAGTGCTTCAATCGTAATTGACGCTGTCAACATATGATAGAGGATCACTTGATTTGTCATGGATTTGTTCATGGATACACCAAATGGATTTTTCATGAAGAAGGATTTTCCTCAACAAATACGCCATATCCAACCAATGAAGAATAAACTTCTAACATGCATGACGACATTGATAGATTACTTCATGATACTTTTAAAATGTACTAGATGATCAGAGACATGAAGGAGTGAGCGAGGGGCCACATGAAGATGCAAAGAAATTTTTTAAATTAGTGGAGGAAGGGAAATAAGAGTTGTATCCGGGGTGTACGAATATTTCTAAGTTGAGTTTTACCATCCGACTATACTTGTTTAAATGCATTCACAAGTTGACTGATGTGGCCTTTTCAGATTTGTTGGACTTGATAAGAGAGGCATTTCCATTTGCTCAGATACCCGAGTCGTTTTATATGGCAAAAAAGGTCATAAAATATTTGGGTCTTTATTATGAGAAAATCCATGCTTGCACTAATGATTGCATGTTATTTTGGAATGACAATGCAAAGTTAGATAATTGCTCTGTGTGTGAAGCTTCAAGATGGAAGAGTGTTCGTAATGACTTAACTAATAAGGTTACTAAAATTCCAGCGAAGGTTTTAAGGTATTTTACTTTAAAGCCTAGGATTCAGTGGATATTCATGTGTTCTGAAACATCTATAGCTATGAGATGACATGATACTGAACGACTTAAAGATGGAAATTTAAGACATCCCGCAGATGGTGAAGCTTGGAAGGATTTTGATTCATTGCATCATGACTTTACTTATGATGCTCGTAATGTTAGATTGGGTCTTTCAAGTGATGGTTTCAATCCATTCAGAACTATGAGCATTTCGCATAGCACATGACCAATTATGTTGATGAACTATGATTTATCACCATGGACTTGTATGAAGTGGGAGATATTATGTTGTCAATAATTTTTCCAGGTCCATCGTCTCCAGTAAATGATATAGATGTATAGTTGCAACCACTGATTGCGGAGTTGAAGGAACTATGGAAAGTGGGAGTTGAAACATATGATGCAGTAACTAATCAAACATTTCTAATGTGTGCAGCTTTATTGTGGGCAATTAGTGATTTTTTAGCTCTAGCAATGCTTTTTGGATGGAGCACCAAGGGGAGATGGGCATGCCCCACTTGTAATCATAATATCCTAATATCTCAAACATAGTCGTAAGATGTGTTACTTAGGTCATCAGTCATTTTTACCTCTTGATCATTTATTCAGAAGAGATAAAAAATCATTTAATGGTAAAGAGGAGCATAAAGTTGCACCTACTCCATTATCAGGTGCACAAATTCTTGAAGAGCTTCGTGAATTCAATAATGTATTTGAAAAGAAAAAAAATAAAAGAAAACGAAAAAATGATGGTCTATGGAAAAAAAATCCATATTTTTTGAGTTGCCATATTGGGCAACAAATAAATTGAGGTACAATCTTGATGTGATGCACATAGAGAAGAATATTTATTGCAGTGTGCTTGGGACTTTATTGGATATACCTGGAATGTCCAAAAATCATATAAATTCTCGCTATGACTTGTATGAAATGGGGATACATAAAGAGCTTCAACCTCTAAAAGATTGTGATACATGGAATATCCATCTAGCTAAAACTTGTTTCTCTATGACACCAGATGAGAAAAAGTTATTTTGCACCGTCCTAAAAGATGCCAAATTACCAAAAAAGTGTGCTTCTAATATATCAAGTCGTGTGCAAATTGAAGAGATGAAAGTATCTGGATAAAAAAGTCATAAAGCTCATTTCTGGACTGAAGGGAGGAGGAAAAAAAAGAGTCCTCTCTTCCTGGTCCTATCGAACCAGACACTTAATAATGCATTACTTGCTCAAGGTTGCAGTCAGAAAAGTGTTACCCCAGAATGTAGTTATGGTCTTGATTAGGTTGGGGAACTTTTTTAGATCCATATTTAGCAATGTTATAAGAAAAAGCGATCTTGATAAGATGAAAGCAGAAATCGTAGATATTGAATGCGAGCTTGAAAAGATCTTAAGGCTTAATCACTTATAGCTTAATCACATTATGTGTAGTCAATACTAAATCTAGTTTGAATGTGTAACCTTCTAGATTAATCACTTCTCTGGAATGCCTTCCCAAGGAGGTTACTGTACTTAAATCCCAAAGCCTGCCATCTGAGGAAAGTCATCACAATGAAACATGAAATAATCATGATTAGATTAGTCCATACTCCAAATAGTTTAATGTTATTTGAGTTTAAATATGTATGTCTTATATATAGAGTAATAACTTTGTAATATATGATTACTGTGAATCCATTAAGATTTTGCGAAAAATTTGCTAAATTATTTATATATTTTTTAATTGTATGTAGGTAATGAAATCAAAGAAGGCGATGAAAGCAGTAGTGAGGACTTTGCATAGGAGCTGAATTATTGATGTTAATTTTATTGATGTTCTAGAAATGTTATATTTTTGAAGATTGAAAACTGTGTGGTGCATGTGTTTCACCTTTTTTGGAATGCTATAAAAATATTTGTATATTTTGCTTTTATTGATATTAGAATTACATATCTTGAATTCTAGTTTTGGTAATGAACATTTATTCTCGTGAATAATTTATGTGTATTTTTATGTTATAAAATTACTACAATAGCTCAATATAACAAAATATTGTGGAAGTTGACCAGTAATATATATAGGAATCAATAGCTTAATTATAACTGTTGCAGAATGTAAGAATTGTTGCAATACTGTATTAACCGTAGCAAATAGCCATTGAGCGACAATTTTATAATTGTTGAAAACTGTTGCATCACCCTATAAAAACCGTCGCAATATAATGAAATTGTATGTTGAATCGAAAGAAAATTTGTAGCCATATCCTCAATAGAATTGATGCATAAACCTCTTTCCCAACGGTTCATAACCGTACCAATACGACACTAACCGTCGGCAAGTTATTCAAGCGAGAACCGTGACAATAGGTCCATCTATGACTACAGTTATATGAACCGTCGTACCAAACCGTCGCAACAGATCTATTGCTACGAGATCTGTTGTAGCAGTTGACGTAACGTAGCCTTAGACCCGTGGCTACGATAGGAATGTCTATTACAACGGTACATGAATTGTGGAAGTAAGTCAAATTTCTAGTAGTGTACCTATTATCCTTACAATTTTGTTGGAACACGTTAGACAACCTGTTTCACACTTAGGCGAAAAGAGAAACTCAGTAAATTACTAGATTGTATAGAATATCATTTATATAGAAAGAAAATCAATTCATTGAAAAGGATATTTTACAATTTAAAAAATGTTACAATCTATAATTTCTTAAGTCGAAATGACACCATATCTAATTTGATATGCGAATCATTTAACATTTAAATACATTTGTATTATTAATATGTGAGTTATATAGTATATGTGGTTTATTTAATAATTATAATATTATATTTGATTTGACAAATGAGATTCTTATTGCAAAATGTCAATATTATTAAATTTGGTCAAATGCATGATTTTTTTTGAACTTTTGATATGTGCATTTAATAATTGAAGATATTTTTACAATCCAAGAAATTTTAGTATTTAAGTTTGACATTAACATGACTAAATTTAGTGTAAATAAGTATGTAATATTAACTGAGAAAAGAAATATTCTTATTTAAGCTCTATTAATTTGTATTGTTATTTGTGATTGACTAAAAAACACAATATAAATTTTATCCACACACTGAAACTAAGATTATTATACATTCATACATTTGAATAAATAAATGAAATTTTGTATTTGTAATTATTCAAGTTTAATAAAGGACATTAAGAAATATACCTTTTGTTGCTCTAATTATTTAGTATTTGTAAAAAAAGTGAACACATCGCTAAATGTATGTTAACTAAATCCTTTACCATTTATGCTACAAATTTACCATTCACTGTAAAATTAGGAAAACTAATAAAATTCATTCCTTTGTTATTGTAATCTGATTTATAATATATAGGTTTTTAAATGTTCCCAACCTTATAGAAACTAGTATACTTGTTTGCGCTTAATCAAGTAAAAAAAAATATAATACAATAAAAGCTTATGGTCATGTAAAAATTAGAAAATATCGTTAATTCTTATTGTTGGATTTATATCTAATATGGTTATGCAAAATTTAGAAAAAAAAATGAAAGATGAATAATGTCCTTTTGATGAAAACTTTAAGACTGAAATTCTGTCCAACTTTAGACATTTTGACCAAATATTTTAGAACCCAATAGTGAAAATCACATAGAAAAAACAAGTTGAAATCAATCTTAAATCATCATTTTTTGTTGTTCAAGTTGTTGAAAAATCCTCAGACTTTAAAGTTCAAATTTAAAGTTCAAAAATCATAAGTTACTAATGGGAAATGAGGATTTAGGTCAAAAACAAATATCCAAATGATTTATCTTGATTTTTTTTTTTTTGAAATTGGCTCTACCGAGCTCCGAAAATTAAAAAAATAATAATGAGACCTTGACTTTTGGAAAAGAACACTGGTAAAAACTACTCATCCTGATCGCGACTCCAAGGCCACGAGATCACAATGAATATTGTGGTCAACTCACTTATATTGGCCATTGCTATCGCGACACTAACCATGCTATCGTATGATCAGAGCTCAAATTCTACGCGATCATGATAGACCTCACATGATAACAACACACAAAATACCCTTATGCGATCACAAGAGTGAATCCCGCGATAGCAATGAACAAAGTAATGGGCAACAAACTTCATCACACACAACACCTAGACTCAACCAAAAACACGGAAAGGACCCTTCAGATTCCTTCAAAAGCCCGATCACACAAATCAAGTATGCTACTCTACTAAATTCGATATTCCGAAATCAATGGAACCATTGAAATACAGATTCGAGAAATTCTTGACCCGAAATCCGTAAATATCACAATGAACTAACTTTCACCGGAACATACCAAACTGTCCTCGAAACCTCTGAAAATTTAACCAAGTCCTCACATAGGCCTAGACTCATCCCTTCATCCAATGAAATTGTCGAATTCCAATCTAAGCTTCCAAACTCCGAATGTTAACTATAATTAACTCTTGTCCTAATTTAACTTATACATCAAACTCAACGGCTTAATTCCACAAAAAGATCCTTACACTAAAATTGATAGCACTCCTATAATTTTTTTAGGAGGAACATATATCTTTTTTAATTTCGCACTAAATATTTGACAATTATATTAGAATATGATCAAATTCGTATTAATGGAGAGAGGTTCGAACTATAAATTGAAATCTTTCTTTATCGATGGAGAGATTCTATTCTTTACTGACCTACCTTTTTTTTTATATATAAAAAATAAAAGAAATAAGAACATGTTTATTGTGTTTATGACCTACCAACAACCATTGCTCCACATGTTATTGGCTTACTCTTATAATTTCACTGCCTATAAATTACCTCCACAATGTGTTACTTGTTTATTGACAACTCTAAATTGTTTTCTTTCATTAATTTTAAAAAAATATTTCCAATCTTTTTAACTCATCAAAATAAACTATGGCTCGTTCCATTTGCTTCATGGCATTTGTGGTCTTGGCAATGATGCTCTTTGTTTCCTATGGTTTGCCTTTCATCATTTAATCCTCTTAAACCTCAAAATAAAATAATGTGCAAAGTCACTCTATTTTTTCCTTCAAAATATTAATTACTCCCTCTATTCCAATTTATATGAGTTAGTTTAACTTTAAAACAGTGGAAGGATCTCTAATTCTTTTATGAAATCATAATTAAAAAAAATGTAACCAAGCAGGCTACAAACCGTTCAAATAAAGCCTAAAGAATTGTGAATTCGTAAATGCTTTAAATTTATTTGCTATACGTTTGACAACTATGAAGAACTCTTGAAACAATTTATTTGTTTTTATATATTCCTCTAAACATCATGCGAGCAATATTTATTTCGATTATGTCTCTTATTATAATATATTTAACTATATTTGAATGATTGTAGAGGTGCAAGTTCAACACGTGCAAATCAACAAGCCAAACCTTCAAAGGATTATGTTTTACCGACTCATCATGTAGAAAAGCTTGTCTCAAAGAGGAGTTTGAAGGTGGACATTATATTGTAGCAAACTCCAAAGAAAGTGCCTATGCACTAAGATTTGTGTATTTGAGAAAAATCCAAATGAAGTTAAATTAACTTTGGGTGGGGAAGCAAAAACTCTTAGTGAAACTATGCTTGAAGATGATATTATGCTTGAGTAATTAAGTGAGAATGATTAAGGATTTTGAGTGTCAAAAACAAAATTAATAATGTTGTGTAATTTGCCTTTAGTAGCCAAGTTGACACATTAAATAATTTGTAACACATCATTTAATCCTTTTAGAATCTTCTTTCAACTTTTGTTTTTTTTTAATTTATGTATAAACTATCTACTATGTTTATTTGATCGCTTTCTGTTCCGATTCATTTTTTGAACAAGTCAAGATATCTCCTTCTTGAACGAAATAAGGAGTGATCTGAAGCAAGAGTTAGCCTTCAAACGTAGAGGCGCGCGCGCACACACACACATACTATATATATATATATATATATATATATTATATCTCACACTGTTTATGTCGGTTAGTGATTAAATATCTCACAAAAGAATTATGATTTTCTTCATGGGTTTCTTTAAATACCTCATTGATTTGATTTAAGCTTTCTTATGACTTTTCAAATGTCGCATTGACCTTGTTCCATCATTCATGATTTTGGCTTGACTAGCTTTACTTGGTAATGTATTATCATATTTTGAACTCACTATATTATCACGTTTACGTTTATGCATGTTTTGCATATTCAATATGTTTATGCATATTGTGCTTATACTATTTTATAATATAGGATCTGACGCTCCTCTAGCTAGTCGTGACTAGTTGGATTTCTCCACTTAGCACTTGGATTGGTGATTTCTCATGGGACCATTGTAACATCTTTTATTCTAGACAGACAAAATTTAGCTAAGAAAAAAAAAAGGAGAAATAAATTTGGAAACAAATGGGAAAATCTGGATCCATATTTTAAAAGTGGGTTTTGGCCATTTTCAAATGATCATAACTTCCAGATCAGGAGGAAGTTGGGTGAGTTCTTTACATGGACAGAAAGATCGTTGGAATATCTTTTCAACGACACCAAGTTTGTGAATTTCCGAGGTCATATGAGTGATACATGACATTCAGAAGATGGATTGTTGAGCAGAGAAAGTTTCAAAACCGGATTTAGTAAGGGTGTTTTGGTCTTTTCCTTAAGCCAATTAATTATTTCTTTTTGGAGTAATATGTTAAGGTATAAAGTGATCCCATTCAGTTTACGCACTTAGAAAAATAGACTAGTTTTTTCTAAAGCAATAAGAAAAGAGGAGAAGGAAGAAGAAGACGCAAGAACACCAAGTTTAGATTCATGGATTTTCGTAGAGGGTGATCCCCAACAAGGTATGTGGGATCTTTTGTGTTGAGTTACTTCACACACACACCAATTTCATTCAAATCAGTCAAGTTCATCAATTAACTCATGTTAGAGGTTGGAATCTTGAAAGAAAGTTTGACGTTCCTGTTGATTGGATTGTTGTTGATCGCTGTTAGTTTTAATCCATGTTTTAGGACTGTTTTCGGGTCTAAGTCATTGGATAATATTTAATTATGTATCCTAAGTGTTTGGGGTGGGATCCATGGGAGTTTAGGAAGGTTTAGACATGAAAAATAGAGAAGGAAGTCGGAAAACCCATTGGGGGAACGCTGGGCCGTTGCACCTCCAAAGCCCCTCAGGACAGAGTCTGTCCGTCAGGCTCTGGATCGCCGCGCCTCTCAGAGCACCTGAGGACAGACTCTGTCCATTAGGCTATGGATTTCCGCGCCTCTCAGAGCGCCAGGACCCCCTAGAGACCCCGTTCCTTCCCTATCTTTTCATACTAGTTCCTAAGTGATGTACCCCTCACTCCTAGTTGTTTCCAACACTCTAAGGTACATTTAAACATCAGAAAATCTTCCATAAACATGAGATCATGATCCTTGAATCCATAATTCAATTCAAGGAAAGTAAGGTCAAAGTTAAAGAGGTTTAGAGCCAAGTGTAGAAGTTAAGAAGCAAGACAAGGTAAAGTCTTCTAAAGTCTTTCACAAATGTTTTCACTTTATTTCAAGTGAGTTCATTTCTCAAAAGCTATATAATGAATTAAGTATTCCCTAAGAGTTAAAGTTTCAAGTTAAGCAAAGAGCAAGAGTTGAGTTCATTTCTCAAAAGCTATAAGGGAGCTAAGTATTCCCTAAGAGTTAAAGTTTCAAGTTAAGTAAAGAGCAAGAGTTCAATTCTCATTTCTCAAAAGATACAAGGTAACTAAGTATTCCCTAGAGGTTTACAAATGTTTCACATTTGAGTAAACAGGGGAACCTAGAAGTTCCAAAAGAGTTTTGAACTAAAGGGGAACATTGATTCCAAAAGGAGCTTTTTAAAGCTAATGGGTTTAGTACATTATCTCAACCCAAAGGAAGGAAGTATTATTAAAAGTATGAGCTAAAGTACATTTTTGGGAGTACTATTGAGCACTGATGTGGAGATGAGAGTTCATATTAACTCAAGTCTCCATGTAAACCATGTAGCCAAGATGGTAATTGTCATGTCATACTTTTTAAATGATCACATAAGGAGAGCTAGTGGATCCACTAAGTTGAGTAAGGTCTTATACCGATGGCAAGGTGTAGGATGGTCTTCTTGCAACGTGAGGTAAGACGTTGTATCATCACTTAGGCTCATAGTGATGGTTGTCGGTTAGAGAAATTCCATAGATGTGATATCACTTTCTTATATAAGTAAAGTTGAGTTTGTTATTGCATTTCCTTTGACGAACTAAGTTGTTTTCACTGTTTTATGAGTTATATATATATATATATATATATATATATATATATATATATATATATATATATATATATATATATATATATATATATATATACACACACACACACACACACACACACACACACATCTTGCATGTGATTTAAACTGCTTTATATGTATGTCATTTGAATTAAGTATATTCTTGAGTTGAGCATCGTTTCATGATGCATACATAGGTACCCAGGATCAGCACGCAACGCTTTGTTGATTCCAGATTGAGCTTCAGAGTTTGTGGTGAGCCTCTTTGCATTTTGGAGGACATCCTTTTCATTTCTACATTAGCATAGATTTTAGGATGTTGTAGGGTCTGTCCCAACATCCCTCTCTAGAAAATTTAGAGGCTTCAAAGACTAAAGTATTTTAGTTGGAGTTGTTTTCAGTTATTGAGACTCAAGTGCCATTTTGTCCAAAGTTATGACATGACGTATTTCCATTTTATTATGTTATACTTGTGTCAAAGTTGAGGTTTTGTCTTTCATTGATTTAAGTAAGGTAGACCAGGGGTTCATTTGAGGGCCATCAATTGTCTTCGATTGCCGGTCTCGACCAAGATGTAGGCTCGGGGATTGATAAACTTGTTATCAGAGAACATAGTTTAAGAATCCTAGGGAGTCTATGAAGCCGTATCAATAGAGTCTTAGTCATCGGTGTGAAGCACGCCATATCTATGATTAGGAGGCTGCGATATTTAGGAATGTTTCACTCCTTTCATCTTATTTCATGCGAAGAGTTTAGCTCTAAAAGTCTCTCTCTAATTCGCTCTTACACACATTTTCAAATCATCATGCCTCCAAGAAGAGCATCAGAGGTCGACCACGAATAAATATTAAGGAACAAGAGGTTCCAAATGCACCAGAGGTGCAACCCTAAGGTGAGATTACCAATGCCAAATTTCGGGAAGCAATTCGGATGCTAAGTCAGGTTGTGACCAACCAGGTTGGGCAATAGAGAGCAGCTCAACAAGAAGGGTTAATACCTCGAGAGTTTGTGAGTTTTGAGAATGAATACCCCTAGTTTCACCGGATCAAACACTGCTGAAGATCCCAAGAACAGCATAGTGGAGTTGAAGAAGGTGTATGAGGTAATGCATGTGTTCGATGCTGAGAGGTTTGAATTGGCTGCATACCAACTGAAGAGTGTGGCCAGAATATGGTTCGATCAATGGAAGGATGGTAGGGCTGAGGATGCACCACATCTAAGTTGGGCTTGCTTAGAGGAAGCATACTTGGGGAAGTTCTTTCCTCGTGAACTGAAGAAATCCAAGGTGAGGGAGTTCCTTACTCTGAAACAGGACTCCATGAGTGTTCATGAATATGGGTTGAAGTTCACCCATCTATATCGCTATGCTCTTGAGATGGTGAAAGACATGAGGAGCAGAATGAGTCTATTTGTTGCTGGGTTGGGTCATGCTTCAAGCAAGGAAGGTAGGGCTGCCATGTTTATAGGTGATGTTGATAGTATACGTTCAAAAATTTGAAGAAGAGAAGGTGAAGGATAGAGAGGAGTACCGAAACAAGAAGGCGAAGAATGGGAATGAGTAGCCAATAGAAAGGTTGTTCGAGCCGACCATAATTCCAGAAATCAAAGGGGCATGCACACACACACACACATCTTGCATGTGATTTAAACTGCTATGTGTATCATTTGAGTTAAGTATACTCTTGAGTTGAGCAGAGCCAAGGTAAGTTCATCTAATCCCCTCAAGCTTAAGTTGTTGTTTAGCTCTCCAACTAGCATACTTGTACATTCAATGTACAGATGCCAGTTGGCCAGCATCGTTTCATGATGCAGACGTAGGTACCCAGGATCAGCACGCAACGCTTCATTGATTCTAGATTGAGCTTCAGAGTTTGTGGTGAGCCTTCTTGCGTTCTGGAGGACATCCTTTTCATTTTTATATTAGCTTAGATATTAGGATATTGTGGGGTCTGTCCCAACATTTCTCTCTTTAGAATAAAGTATTTCAGTTGGAGTTGTTTTCAGTTATTAAGACTCAAGTTTCATTTAGTCCAAAGTTATGACATGCGTATTTCATTTTTTTATGTTTTACTCGTGTCAAAGTTGAGATTTTGTCTTCCGCTGATTTAAGTAGTCAGGCCAGGGGTTGTCTTGGGGGACAACAATGGTCTTCGAGTGTCGGTCCCGCCTAGGGTGTAGGCTCGAGGCGTGATAACCATGGTCATTTTAGGGGTTTGTCCTAACCATATATATTATAGTGGAGGCTAGGGGTGTGCAAAAATCGAACTGACCGATAAATCGAACCGAGAAAAATGTTATTGGGTTGTTATTATTGGGTAATTGCGTTATTGGATTTTTAATAGGTTCATAAAAAAAGTTATTGGGTAATTGTCACGACCCAAAACGGGTCGCGAGTGGCACCCACATTTACTCTCCTATGTGAGCGAACCAACCAATCTAATCCCAACATTTCAACCATAATAGACAGAAAATAAAGCGGAAGACTTAAAACTCATTAACGAAATCAATTAATAACTTCTAAAATTTAATACTCATCATCCCCAAAATATGTAAGTCATCACCACAAGAACATCTATACTCAAATTACTAATCTAAGAGTATCTAAGAAGCTAAAATAAATAAAAAGCTAGTCCATGCCGGAACTTCAAGGCATCAAGACATGAAGAAGATGATCTAGTCCAAGCTAGAAGCGTTAGCTCACCCTGAGATCCGACGTGATGAAGACTGGCTAGAGTTGCGATTGAGTTGAAGACAATGGTATGTTTGCTGCACTCCACAAATAACAAAGAAAACCATTTACAAGTAGAGGTCAGTACAAAACACGAGTACTGAGTAGGTATCATCGGCCAACTCAAAATAGAAAGCAATATATTTCAGATAATATCATAAAATCAACTAATATTCTTAACAGGTGATTATCAACAAGTATAAAAATCATTTATAACAAAACCAACCACATCCATGAGGACTCAAGCCTCCACACCATACTCTTTTGGGAAACATGTTCTTTGGATTGAGTATATTAACATATTTCAAGATTCATTATCTTTCTATCCTGGTGTCGGAACGTGGAACTCCGATCCTCATCATACTATCCTGGTGTCGGAACGTGACACTCCGATCCTCATCATACTATCCTGGTGTCGGAACATGACACTCCGATCCTCATCATACTATCCTGGTGTCGGAACGTGACACCCGATCCATATTCTATCCTAGTGCCGGAATGTGACACCCGATCCTCTATTACTATCCTGGTGTCGGAACGTGACGCCCGATCCTCTAATCTCATTACTTTAGTTCATCAAGCCTTCTTTTATACTAAGGCATCATCATTAAAAAAGTAAATTAGGATTTAAGATTCAACAGCCTCATCATGCTAATTTCATCACAATTATATATATAAACACATCATGCATACACACAATTAAGCATATAGAAGGGTTTACAATACTACCCAATACATATCATTCGCTATTAAGAGTTTACTATGAAATAACATAAACCATAACCTACCTCCACCGAAGAATTGTGATCAAGCAATCTACTTTTCCAAAGCTGCGTTCTTCCTCTCTCTCGGTCGATTGTTTCTCCCTCTCTTTGTTCTTTCTATTTTTCTTATTCAAACCCTTTTTCTTTTACCCTAATTAGCATATAATTAAGTCTAAAAGATGATAAAATACCCCACTACTTGTTTCAAGGTTCTCCCTTTTAACCCCCAAGTAATTAAATTATTAACATTAAACCACTAACTTTATAATTATAAGCAGGAATAGTCCAGAACGCCCCTTAAAATATTTACCAGAAATCCGACCCAGTCAGGGTCAAGCAGCTTGTGACGGACCGTCGTGCCTGCGACGGTCCGTCCTGCTGCTTTCGTCACAAAGTTCAGAGACTCCAATTCATTAAAGAGTCTGTGACGGCCCGTCATGCCTGAGACGGTCCGTCCTGCCACCCCGTCGTGACGTTCAGAGAGTCGATCTCAGTACCCAAATTTCTAAATTCTAAGTGTTTTGGAACGAGACCCCCTCGACGGTCCGTCGTGCCCATGACGGTCCGTCGTGGGATCCGTCGACTCAGCCAGTTTTTCCAGAAATAAAATCTGCTGCTCAAAACGACTAAACAGGTCGTTACAGTAATTGGTTCGGTATCGGGTTTTACTGTTGGATTATTGGGTAAATCGATAACCCAATAAGATGGTAATAATTTATTATTTTACCCTCCCTAATAATTAAATATTAATAATATAATATATCACTAGACACTATAATTATATCAAATTATTAATACACTATCCACTTCACACTATGCCGCTTGACTAGTTTTTATTGTTTTCTAAAAACCTTAAAACTAACGTAAGGGTTTGCAATTGTAGCTTTTGATTTTAGTTTTAGTCTTGTTGGACTATTTGATTTTAGTTTTAGTTTGTAATTGTAGGTTGTAACATTTGTAAGTTTGTAAAGCTCCGTAATTTAATTAACATAAAAAATCTCATACTATGTTTTGGCGGTGAAATGTAATTCTAACCTTCGTATTATAATTAGATAAGTAAGAAGTCATATAATATTTTATGGATATTTTCTTATTAGATAAACCGGAAACCGAATCGATAAATATCAAAAATTGATAAACCAAAAATCGATAAAGAATATCTTATTGGTTTGTTATCGGGTTAGCATATTTAAAAATCAAAAACCGATAAATCGAACCGATAATACATAAGACCGAACTGAACCGACCGATGCACACCCTAAGTAGAGGCTTTGATAGACATAGTTGATTTTCGCATTATTTTAGTCATATACTCTCTTGGTATTTCCTTAATTATGAGATGAAAGAGTTCTTAGAATATTATTTCATTCTTATATTGAAATCTCTTTATTTGATATTCATAGTGTCATTGTTATGTCAAGTGGTTTGTTTAGGGCCTCATGAAATCCTTTTCTCTATGTCACGTCTAAGGTGTATTTTGGATATCGTGGAAAATAAGTACTATAAAACAAATGCTAAATATGGATATTTGTGTAGCTCATGAATACTAGTAAGTTCACAAAAATATGACATGTAGATTCGAAATTATTAGCTACAACGTAAAACTCGTCGCTAATTATTCGCTTTAGTGATTAAATTTATTTTTCGTACTCAAATATATGAGACACATACTTTCAGTTATCAAACATTAAAATTCATAGCAAAGTTTTTCAACTAAAATTTCCCACTAAAAAAATTATTGGCGTAATTTTTTAAGTAGTATTAGTCACAAATTTAAATTTATCGGTGACACATTATTTCGTCACTAATAGTCTATCTAATTCATGTCATATTATTTTTTGTCATAAAATTTTAGTTTTGGACACCAGAAAGTTTCATTTAAAAAAATATTTTGTTACAGTATCGACAAATTATAGTTTGTAGTTAAATATTATAAGTTTTACATTTAATTATGACATTTATTTTCGCCGCTAATAATATAAATAATTGGTGACAAAGATTTTATTGTCTCTAATCAGTGTGTGATTTAGTGATAACAAAAAATTTGTCACAAAATAGGTAAGGTGTTAAATAGCGACGACTTAAAATTTGTAGTGAATATTTCAACTATTTGCTACGAAAAAAATTCATAGCTAAATTCAATTTTTTTGGCTACGGTTGTTCACAATCACAAGTGACAACTTACAAAAATAATAATACAAGTGCTTCATAAAAAATAAACAGAGACCATTCGTTCATTGGCGAGGAAAAATATTAAATCCAACGAATTCAATGGATTCTGTAAAAATGAAAATAATTCAATTCATCAATTTTCTTAAATAATGCGATTATAAAATGCATCATTTGAAATCTACAATCTAGGTTATAAGTACCGTTAGTAGTGTATGGTTCTACCACTAGATTGCTACTATTTGTTGGGTTAACACTTTTTTTTTAAAAAATTTCATACACATTTGTCGATAAAGACGATAGAGAAAACAATTTCTCAAGTCTTGATGTAATTTTTGTGTGTCTGCTGATTTCTGATTGGTGAACTTCATAGACTAAGTCGATCTATTTGCTTCTATTTTAAAAAAATAAATATTTAATAGTAATTCCACAGACATAGGTAGATCAACTATACAGAGATAAGATCGATTTACAAACTTAGACTTCACAAAGGTGCAAAAATTTTCATGAATTTCTTTTAACTTTTTTCCATCAATGTGAAAATTGAAATAAACTAAATAATGAAAGCACAAATGAAAGAAATGAACCAACCCGAATTATATATTAGTAAAAATGCACAAGTACCTCGCTAGACTATGACAGAAATTGCAGAGACACACCTTAACTATTCTAAGGTCCTATTACCTCCTGTTTTTTTTTTTTGTAATTTTGTGCAACTTTTTGACTTAAGTGGCCTCCAAATATCTCTCACGTGCCTCAATGGTGTAGAGTCACGGAGTGTGCCACGTAAGACAAAAGGTGTACAAAATTACGAAAAAAAGTTTAGGGTAATAGGACTTTAGTTTAGTTAATGTGTCTCTGGGATGTTGGTTATATCTTAGGGGGTACTTGTACATTTTCCCAATATATTATGATGAAGTACTATAGTTATGAGTATTGATATTTTTTTTTGAAACAAATGATTTACTGATCGAGTTGAACTAATTATTCAATTATTTAAAATAAAGTCAAAAGTTTAATTTTATATAAATTTATAATTGTACTAAATAATTTTTAAAATTTATAATGAAAAATCATATTGAATATATTGAAAGCTACTTTATAAAATATATAATATAATTTAAAATATAATCTACATTTAAAATAATTGTGGGCGGTAAATTTCATGCATTTGCTTAAATGTATAATAATCATATAATATGTTATATATACCGAAGTTTAATGTGAAAGAAGTGAATGAAATTAAAAATAAAATAAAAATGTGACATAAGAGTAGAGCTGTCAATATGGGCTAGGCCACCCCATCCGGGCTGACCAATACAGACTTCGACATTTCACGGGCCAGGGAGGGCTAGCCCATTTTTGGTGTGGAGCTGAAAATGGCTGGCCCAACCCACATGTACGTGGGCTACTGGCTTGCCGGTCCAGTCAAATTTTTTTAAAATTATATTATTTTTAGAATTATTAAATTAAATTATAAATTATAATTTAAAAATATTATCATTAATATCGACAAAACAATATAGCATGATGTTAATTTTACTACTTTTTAATCAAATCCACAAATAAAATTATCTTTATAATATTTATTAAGTTTATTAAGTAAACGTATAAATTATCTAAATAGAAATATTAACCTAATTGTTTTGAGTTTGGACTATATTTAATTTTAAATTTTAATATTATATTATATTTTTAAATCGATTTTTATTGGCCTACGCGCCGGCCCTACCGATATTTCTCAAGCCCCACAAATCAGCAGACTTATTTAGGCCGAGCTAAAAAACTCTTTTCTCAAATGAGTTTCAAAAATCGTAGCCCGGCCCAATTAAATTTCATATTAGGCCAGACCGACCCAACAGTCCTAGCCCATATTGACGGCTCTACATAAGAGAGAGTTGATCAGATGGTAAGAACTTCTCACTTCCAATCTGAAAGTTGTGAGTTCGAGTTCCAACAAAGCATAATGTGGGTCCTACTAAGGAGGGGTTAGAAAAAGATATTTTTTTGTATATATAAAATATAGTCATTAGTGACAAAATTAGATTTTGTTCAACTACGAAATACATATAACTTTAGAGATAATTGACGTCGTCACTGATTGAAGTAAAATAATTAGCGACGATATAATTTTGTCGGTAGTGGTAACATTTTAATGACAAAACATACTACTAACTAAAAATAAACATAATTATATGACAAATAAAATTGTCACAAATGTTTAAGCATTTGGGGACGATTTTTCTTTTTGTAGTTAATATAATACTTTTAGCGACAAAGCACTAAATCGTCTTTGTTTACTTTTAGACACACATTTAGTGACGACTAATTGACGAATTATTTTTCGTCTCACAAAATTTTTAATGACAAAATATAATTTATAAATGACGAAATTATTTATCTCTGATAATCAAATTTGTTGTATTAATACTTCCATTATATGTTAACGAACTTAGTGACATGTAGCATACATAATGTTTAGTAAGAAAACAAACTATGATATTTTTAAGAATAAAAACGTATATGCATACTCCTAAATTTTAAGGGATCATTTAAGTTATACATTTATACATTGAGATTCCAACATGTTTTAGCTATTTAAATTTGTTTGCACGTCACAAAAAAAATTTCAAAGTAAAATCTGGACAGATTTTGTCTATATTTCCACAATTAATACATTTTTCCTCTTTGTTGCCTTGATTAAATTTTGAGAGAAAAATGAAAGTTTTATTTAATACAATTTATGACTTATAATACTATGACTTTACAGTCAACATACCAAAAATTAGAAAATTAATGTTATTTCCATGTTTCCCTTATAATTAGATTTGATTTATAAATTTTAGATTCCTTGATTCGTTATACAAATATATACATCTATATAATGTCTTTTTCATCTAAATATTGCTCACTCTTTGCTCCCTTTCCCCCATAAATTCACTAAGTCTAGCTTTTCTAACTTGAATCATACGATGGTTAGTAATCCTTATTATTGGACAATTGAACATCAAAAGGACCTCCCAGAGAATGATGATCAAAATTTATCAAAGGGCAAACTTTTCATTCTATGTGGAATTCGAAAAGTGTATCTTAATTATTATTTCACACAAGATGGTAATTGGAGGTTTTATGATCGAACATATTTCATCTATGAAAACACGAGAAGATTGTGTTTTGATATAGAAGAACATGAAACATGGTCCTCTAAGTTTAATCAAATGGTTGAATCTTTATATGTTCCTCTCATGTATCAACAAGAAATGGTTAAAGACATTAAGGATAAGGCCTTGTTGATTGTTCAAGAAAATGATACATCTAAGAATATCTCAATCATCATTGACATAGCCCATCGTATTCCTCAGACAATTGCAAATATTTATCAAGATCATGACCATGAGGAAGCTAATGAGGATGAGCTAGGGTTAATAGAAGAACAAGTCGCGATGGATTTGCTGACCTTGGAAGAAACTCGTGTGTTTGTGCCTGTAATTCCAACATCAAAGGATGCTATTGAAGGGCTTGAGAAGGTGAAAGTAGAGACATTGAATGGTGACAAGAGTTTTGGTGAAACTTGTATGATATGTCTTGGTAAGTTGCTTACAAAGGACATTGTTGAACTAACTCGTATGCCTTGCAAGCATGTTTTTCATGGAGATTGCATTATTCAATGGCTTGAAAAAAATCACGTTTGTCCCTTATGTCGCTTTAGAATGCCAATTGATAAAAAAAATTAATTTGGGACTATAAAGCTTTAGCTAAGCCTTGCTTTCCTCTCCACTTCACTTATTATGTAGAAAATAGTCATCAACATTCTATAAGCGACTTGACTAAGTCTATGCCCCATGGAGGGCATAGTATTTTTAATTGTTGTTTAGTTGTTATATTTTGTTTGAAGAAGTTACTTATATGGTAAGGGTTAGATAGATCTCTACTATTTTATTGGATATTAGAAAAAATATTGTAAGAGGGAAGACTTGTGGTCTTACCTCTAATATTTCCTATATTAAATAATTAAGTTTGTTTTTAAAGTAATGTTCATCTATTTTTATTTTGTTTTACTCTTCATAACTATTGTTATTTTAATTCCAACTAGTATGGCATAGTTCTCATACTTTTATCATATTTATCTTCATTTTATTTTGCATGTCAAATCTCAACTTTGTAAAGAAAAAAAAACAATTTTAAAAATTCTTTATATAGAGAGAAAAGCAATTCATTGAAAAGAGTATTTTATAATTTAAAAAATATTACAATTTATAATTTCTTGAATCATGATGACACCGTATCTAACTTGATAGGCGAACCATTTCACATTTTAATACATTTGTGTTATTAATATGTGCATCATATAGTATATGTGGTTTATATAATAATCACCAATTAAGTGATCTATTTTTCCTTCAGGATGTGCGAAGAAATCTGCTACATCCAAGTGCGTGATGTCAACTTGATTTTCAGGGATAAAATTTGCTCAGGATTTTTCTCTTTCTTCTTTAGTGATTCTTGATAAAGCTCAAACAAGTGTCTGGGAGTACGACAATCACGTGCATAATGACCTCTTCCACCATATCGAAAACAACCTTCCCTAGTTGCTTCACGTTTCTCATCCTTTCGTTTTTCCTTTTTATTTGATGAATGATTAATGCCAGGAATAGAATTACGTTCTTGACCATAATCAAGACCACGTCCACGTCCACGATTAGGACCGCGACCTTTTCCACGCCTAGCATGGTGGGCGTACGCCTCATTCACTTCAGGAAGTGGTTCAGATCCAGTAGGTCGATTCTCATGATTTTTCAATAATAAATCATTATTTTGCTCGGCCACAAGAAGATGAGAAATTAGTTCAGAATACTTTTTGAAACCTTTTTCTCGATATTGTTGCTGCAAGAGCACTTTGAGGCATGGAAAGTGAAAAACGTCTTTTCCATCATATCAATCTCACTAACCGTATCTCCACATAATTTCAAATTGAGAAGTGATTCTGAACATGGCAGAATTATACTCATGTATAGACTTAAAGTCTTGTAGCCTTAGATGCATCCAATCATATCGTGCCTTTGGATGTATGACCATCTTCAAGTGGTCAAATCTTTCTTTTAGGTTTTTCCACAAAACAAGTGGATCCTTAACTGTCAGATATTCGATTTTCAGAATCTCGTCAATATGATGACGCAAGAATATCACTGCTCGTGCACAGTTTTGATTTGATGCCTTATTTTCTTCTTTTATGGTGTCTCCAAGACCCATTGCATCAAGGTGGATTTCAGCATCCAACACCCATGAGAGGTAGTTCCTGCCCGAACTTTGAAGGGCAGTGAACTCTAGTTTTGTAACATTGGCCATTAAAATTAAAAACAAAAGAATAAATAATACCTTTATTTATTCTTCAAATCTAATCTTCACTTTTGAGAAATTAGAGTCTCGTGCTGATAACGTGTTATAAAACTATAGAATAAGAAGAAGAAACTAGAGAGAAAAGAAGAGAAGACTTGTTATTTCTCTTGATGAATGAATTTACAATGAACAAGAGCACTCTATTTATAGGAGAAATCTAACTTGGTCCCCAAGTAGGAGGACTCTTTAATCATATCCTAAAAAGGACTCCACATGATAGACATTCACTATAATACAAATATTTTATAACAATATACCTTTTGTTGCTCTAATAATTTAATATTTGTTAAAATAACGAACACATCGCTAAATGTATGTTCACTAAATCCTTTACCATTTATGCTACAAATTTACCATTCACTATAAAATTAGGAATAATAATAAAATTCATCCCTTTATTATATTTTAGACATTTTTGACCATATATTTTAAACAACTTTAGAATTTTTTTTAAAGTTTTAGTTCTTGAAAAATCCTCAAGACTTTGAAGTTCAAAACAAAGAATTTGATGTTCAAATCATTAATTATAATTGGGAAATGAGGATTTAGGATCACAAACACATACCCAAATGATTTATCTCCAAAAAAATTCTACAAAATCGCTTCTACCGAGCTCCAAATTTTTATATTTTTAAAAATATGATGAAATAGAGATGAGACCCTGACTTTTGGATAAGAACACTGGAAAATTTATTCATTGCGATCGTGACTCTAAGACCACGCCATCACAAATTAGTTGACCATCACGATTGCGATGATCAGAGCACAAACTCTACGAAATCACGAAAGACCCACATGATAACGACACACAAAGATACCCTTCTCTGATCACGAGAGTGTGTCCCTCGAACACAATTAACAAAGTAATGGGCAACAAGCATCATCACAAACAACACCAAGACTCAACCAAAAACATGGAGAGGACCCTCCAGATTCATTCGAAAGCCCAATCACACTAATCAAGTATGCTACTCTACTAAATTCAACGTTCCAAACTCAATGGATCCATTGAAACACGGATTCAAGGTACTCTTGACCCGAAATCCGAGAATGTCACAATAAACTAACTTTCATATGAATTTACCAAACTGGCCTTGGAACCTCTGAAAGTTCAATCAAGAAACTATGGCTCGTTCCATTATTGTGTTACTTGTTTATTCACAACTCTAAATTGCATTCTTTCTTATTATTAATTTTTAAAAAAAGAAATCCAATCATTTTCACTCATTAAAAGAAACTATGGCTCGTTCCATTTGCTTCATGACATTTGTGGTCTTGCCCATGATGCTCTTTGTTTCCTATGGTTTGTCTTTCATCATTTATTCCTCTTAAACCTCATAAAATAAAATAATGTGCAAAATTACTCTATTTTTTCCTTCAAAATATTAACTAGTCCCTCTATTCCAATTTATATATCTATATGAGCCAGTTTGACTTGACACGAAGTTAGAATCTTTAATTTGTTATGAAATCATGATAACAAAATGTAAAAACGTAGGCTGCGAACCGTTCAAACAAAGCCTAATGAATTGTAAATTGATACATGCTTTAAAATTTTTTGCTATTCTTTTGACAACTATGAAAAACTCTTGAAATAATTTGTTTGTTTATATATATTCCTCTAAACATTATATGAGCAATATTTCTTTCGATTACATCTCTCTTATTATAATATTTGTAACCATTTTTGAATGATTGTATAGGTTCAAGCTCAACACATGTGCAAATCAACAAGCCAAACCTTCAAAGGATTATGTTTTACCGACTCATCATGTAGAAAAGCTTGTCTCTAAAAGGAGTTTGAAGGTGGACATTGTAGCAAACTCCAAAGAAAATGCCTATGCACTAAGATTTGTGTATTTGTAAAAAATCAAATGAAGTTAAACCAACTTTAATTTGGGTGGGGAAGCAAAAACTCTAAGTTAAACTGTGCTTGGAGATGAGATTATGATGGAGTAATTAAGTGAGATTAATTAAGGATTTGAGTGTCAAAAGCAAAATTAATAATGTTGTGTTATAGGCCTTTAGTAGCCAAGTTGACACATTAAATAAGTTTTAACACATCATTTAATCCTTTTAGAATCTTCTATCAACTTTATTTTGATTTAATTTATGTATAAACTATGTATTATGTTTATTTGATCACTTTCTATTACTATTCATTTTTTTATCAAGCCAAGATATCTTCTGCTTGAACGAAATAAGGAGTGATATGAATCAACAACTAACCTTCAAACACAGAGGTGTAGAACTTCCTCATTGATTTGATTTAAGCTTTCTTATGACTTTTCAAATGTTGCATTGACCCTGTTCCATGATTCATGATTTTGGCTTGACAAGCTTTACTACACTTTACTTGGTAATGTATTATCATATTTTGAATTATCATGTTTACGCGTTTATGCATGTTTCACATATTCAATATATTCAAAGTATTGATGCATATTGTTCTTATATTATTTTATAATATAGGATCTGACGCTTCTCTAGCTAGTCATGGCTAGTTGGATTGCTCTGCTTAGCACTTGGATTGGTGAGTCTTCATGGTTCGAAGACAAGACCATGGTCATTTTATTACTTTTGATGTCTTTTCAATTTTCAAACTTTGTACGTGGTTTAGGGGTTTGTCCTAACCATATGTACTGTAGTAGAGGCCTTGATAGACAAAGTTGATTTCCGCATTATTTTAGTCTTGTACTCTCTTGATATTTCCTTAATTATGAGTTGAATGTGTTCTGAGACTTATATTTCATTCTAATGTTGAAATCTCTTTATTTGATATTCATATTGTCATTCTTATATCAAGTGGCTTGTTTAGGGTCTCATGAATTCCTTTTCTCCATGTCACGTATAAGGTGTACTTTGGATATCGTGCCAAATAAGTATTACAAAACAAATGCGAAATATGGATATTTGAGTAGCTCATGAAAATACTATCTGTAAATACTGATTTTATAGATGAAAATGCAAGCTCAAACTATCCATGAAGAAGAATGAGCAAAATAATGAAAAATCATGCTTTATATAAGAACCCCAACTTATGTGGAAATCATGAATTCAAATAATAGGTTTACTTTGAGACTCCATGGATTAACGAATACTCATTGATGAAATAACACACCTGAAATGGAAATCCTAGCTTGACTCCTTAAGCTGAGACTTGAATATAAATAACCCTAGTGCTTGCTTTAGAGAAGTTTGATTACATTGTCTAATGATTCTAAGTGTTTGGTGTGATGGTAGGGGTTTTAGTCAACTAACTTCCACTTAATACCACTTAGGATAGACCAAAACTACACAGTCTAGGAGTTAAAAGAGTGCGAAAACACCAAAACATCCCTCAAAATTTCACTATATGTTAACGAACTTAGTGACATGTAGCATACATAATGAATATTTGTAAGAAAACTAAGTATGATATATTTAAGAATAAAAACGTAGATGCACACTCCTAAATTAAGGGATCATTTAAGTTATATATTTCTATATTTAGTTTCCAACAACATGCTTAAGCTATTTAAATTTGTTTGCACATCACATAAATAATTTCAATCTAAAATCTTGATAGATTTTGTCTATATCTCCACAATTAATATATTTTCCTCTTTGTTGTCTTTGATTAAATTTTGAGAGAAAAATGAAAGTTTTATTTAATACAATTTACCACTTATGATACTATGACTTTACAATTAACAAACCGAAAATTAGAAAATCAATGTTATTTCCATGTTTTAATTAGATTTTATTTATAGATACTTTAGATTCGTTCATTCATGATATATAAATATATACATCTATATAATGTCTTCACTTGTCTTTTTCATCTAAACATTGCTCACTCTTTGCTTCCTTTTCCCCATAAATTCACTAATCTAGCTCTTCTAACTTGAATCATACGATGGTTAGGAATCCTTATTGTTGGACAATTGAACTTCAAAAGGACCTCCTAGAGAATGATGATCAAAATTTGTCAAAGGGAAAACTTTTCATTCTATGTGGAATTCGAAAAGTGAATCTTAATAACTATTTCACACAAGATAGTAATTGGAGATTATATGATCGAACATATTTCATCTATGAAAACACGAGAAGATTGTGTTTTGACATAGAAAAACATGAAACATGGCCCTCTAAGTTCAATCAAATGGTTGATTGTTCAAGAAAATGTATTAAATACCTCTCATGTATAGTTCTCGTAATTTATCATCATTTTGTTTTGCATGTTCAATTTCTCAACTTTGTAAAAAAAAATTGATAATTCTTTATTGTTGTGATTTATGCAGTTTTGATAATTGACAAAGAAAAATGAAACACGTCAGTCAACATTGTCCAAAGGTGCATTGTCACAAGTAGTAGAATTTGAGAAAGCTTCTAAAATGAATAAAGACAAGAGTGCAGAAATAAAGGGATGGATAATGTTAATTTCGTGAGAAACCCCAAGAAAATAAACATCTGATGAATTGAAAAGAAAGAATCAATGAGTTTAATTTGAGGAAGAAGTCTAAAGAGGCAAGTAGTTTTAATTGAAGGAGTCTCACTTAAATTAGAACTCTAAAAGTTACTGTTGAATTGAAGTGTTGGAGTTCGACTACAATACACAAGAATCAATGAATATCATTTGAAGAAGAAGTCTAAAGAAGCTAGGAGTTTGAATTAAAGAAGGAGTCTTACTTGAATTAGAACTCTGAGTCAAGAGAGTTCAAGTCAATAAGGAGTTTGAAGTGAGCAATAACTCTATGAGGAATTGTACTTAAATAGAAGTGAAGTCGTTTAGAATACTAGTGCACCTACAGAGTAAAAGAGCAATTGAGAAATTCACTACGCAAGTGCAACCAGCGAACTGAAGGAACACATCGAAAAACTGATCCTTTTACAGGGTTTATGTGTTAGGAGTTTTTCTTTGTGAATGAGTCTTGATGTAATCTTAGTTCAATGATCTATAAACTAAATTAGGAGTGTTGTCTTTAGGTTGTGATAACTCGAAGAGTTTGGAAAACATACCTTGGGAGGTTTGTGTTGAAGGTTAGGAATTATAGTTAGTTCCTACGATTACAAGAGTTGTAGTCCAAATCCATAACTTGAAGTTAAGGTAGCTTGCAAAGTTTGTAATCTATCTATTGTGGCGGCTTGTAGTTGATTTGGTGAAGTTGGAGTTAAATCCTGTAAGGATACATGTCGTGGTTCTTACACCTTTTGAGGCGTGTGTTTCCACGTAGAAATATTGTATTTTTACAACTAGTACAAATTTGACTTAAACGCTTATATAGCAATGGTTATACTATCGTAGCAATAGTTCACCTATTACAACGGTTATAACTGTGGCCAAATATTCTTGAATCTAATAGAATAATTCTTAAAATAAACTGTTGCATCATCCCTATAACCATCCATATAGAGAATCTATAGCAACAAGTTTTAGAACTATCGCGATAGATAACTCTATGGTCACAATTATTTTTAGATAAATAATTCTGATTTTTATCCCTAAATATATTTCCATCCATAAAAATATATTTCCCTCCAATAATTTGGCAAGATATATTCATCCCTTATTAAAAAATCTAAAAGAAAAGGAACAAAACCTTAGTTTCAGAAACTTCATTCAGCGATGTGAGCTATGAAACTTTTGTTGAGAAACTAAGAACAAAGAGCGATTCAAGAAATTTCAGCGAAGCTTTTATTGAGGAAAACAAAATCTCTAGGACTACGAATCTCTTGGATAAAGAAGCTGTTGGTGAAGCTGTTTGTGAAGCTCGTTGAGGAAAACAACAACGAACAACAAGATCATTCTTCTTGGTGAAGTTTTTGAGGTTCGACTACAAATTCATTTTAAAGGTGAATAATGTTTAAGGTTTCTATGCTAGTTCATGATTTCTAAGTCCCCATTGAATTATTTTTGAAGAATCTTAAATAATAGTATATGGGTTAGCCATAAATCTATGTTATTTGCTCTAATATAGGTAGTGTATAGACTTCCCCTGTTTGACTCTATGATGTATAGTGAAACAGGAAAAGAAAACACTCTGAATTTGAAGTTACAGTTGAGTATTTAGGGTTAAGAATGAAGTGGATTTAGGGTTTAACTTGAAGAGGATTTGAGATAGAGTAATGCTCTAGATTCAAAACATTAATACTTTTTGATTGTCTGTGCTATATGCAAGCTGACTCACTATGCCTAATGACTTTAAGATACGCTAGATTGCTATTGAATATGCCCTCTATATTGTTTAAGAGTTTCCTTGTCTTTATTGAAATGAATTTGATGGAAAATCTTTGAGGTATGGTTATAAAATATTTATTGTATTGCAGAAGACACAAAAGATACAAGAAGCCAACTCTTGGTAAAGAAGAACTGTAGAAGAATCAGTTAGAAACCTTTCTGTGTTCTCGTCTTAGTGTCGCTGCCCCGAAAAGGTAAACCTTTTGTCCACTACTTGTTTAAGCTGACATTTTGTTTTGATGATATGAAGCTTATTCTCCTACGCTTCAATGCTTCTTTTTTTCTTTGATTTACTATTAATGTCTAGTGATGGACTGTTTGATTTCAAATTGAGTGCGTCTGAGTTGTTGGAGGTATAAGTTATGCTATTGTGTTTGTTGTTGTTTTGTTTGTGAGTGATATGGCTTTAATCACTGGTTCCGTCGAATTTTTTAGCCAATTATATTTTAGGAGTTATCTATCAATTTTATTTAAGTTTGCTTAGCATGGTTTCTAGTTTTCTGGTTGCTTTACTATTCCTATAGTTCAACTTGTGTGCTTGATTCCCTTTACATAACGAAAATTATTTGTCTTGATCTTTCAGTAGTTCTATTTGTGCTTTTTTGTTTCTGGAGAACAATTGAATTCTTAGCCCAATTTTCTTAGGGATCACATATCTATACTCTGCAGCAACAACAATTTCTTATTAAACCTACCACACTGCATACTTCAATTAGGTAGGTACTTGTTTTATTTGTTTGTTTCCTGATGTTAGAGTTAGAGGTTGTTATTTTATTTTCTTCTACATTATAGTGGGAGAACTTTGACTTATCGTGGTCATGGGTTGTTTTTTTTGTTGAAAGATGGACGAGGATAAGAATTAAGTGATAGTTGAAGAAGTGAAAGATGGGTAGGGAGGATCTGAAGCAACCAACAAGACTGTCTAGTAGCTATTTTCTATTGTGGTTGTATGTCGAAAGTTATAATTTTTCACTTAAAAAAGTATAATATAAGTTTTTCATTCTTGTGTAGGGAAGTATTATTCTTCATGATGCATATACTTTTCATGTTTCATTGACTAACTTAGAAATTTTTTTATGTTTAGACAAAATTAAGTAGAATCTAGCATAAAGGAATCCCACGATACAACTTCTGCTATCTTAATTTATAGATGGAGATTAAGTGACTCAGGACTTAAGAATGTGTAAATTACAATCATTTTTTATATTATTGTGTATCTATGATCTCTAGTGTCTAAAGATAAGACTTTTTGAATATTTTTGTGTAGTTTCTTGTCATATATGGATTTCAACCAGAAAGAATCTGAACTGGACTGTTCCAAAAACTATTGGTGTAGTAGTGGGACTTGTTCATACTTCTCTGTCTCACTGTCACCACATGGACACTGCATGTCGAATCTAGTTACAAGAAACCTTGTTTTTGATATTAAGCTAGTAAAAATATAAAATATCACTAAAATTACATTAGTTAAACACTTTGCAATCCTTTAACATAAACTAAGATGTGGTAACTCTTATCCTAAACAAAAAGAGATACATAAAAAAGATGTGCAACTCATTGCTTAAATTGTTCTTGTAGTCTCTGTGCAAGTGAAACCTTGTTTTTGATACTAACAAGAGTTTGTCAGCAGAGTAGAACTTTTTCTCGCTGTTATTCATTCATTGGAAAGAATATTGTGTAGATAGGATTGTAAAAGTAATTTATAAGTCAAAAGCTAAGAATATATATACAAGATCCTTGTTCACAAATTTGTTTCACGAAAATAAGGCACTTCACATTTCATATATTATCTAGAATTGGGTGCTTACTTGAAAGAATATATATATTTTTGAAAAGGTAACATAACATATAATAAATATATCTTTTAAAAGATGATAAAAGATAAGACTCTAATTGTTAAAAACCACTCAATAGATAAGTCACTAGATTTATTCTATTGTTGCTCTGTATCTCTAGAATCACTAATACATTGAATACTTTTATGTGTATGGTAGTTGTTAAACTGATCAACCAACACCCTTGTGTTTTTTTTATAATGAGATAGCAGTTGTTACTGTTTGTCCTAATCACGTTATCCATGTGAACAATCAACTCCATTACTATTTTAGAACACATGTAATTGCTAGAATCAAAATAAATGTATTGATAGTTATTTGATTTGCTTGATGCAGTACGTTGCATTGTGGTGTCACTACTTAAGTTCTTTTCAAGAGTACGACCAATCAGATTGTACACTTTCTGCAGCTGGAATTTCAAAGGTGAGAAATCTGCCCTTATAGCTTCGAAATATGTTTTAGTGTGCCTTTAGTCATTTATGTGTATAAAGTTTCTTAAATGGTGGAATCTTCTAGTAACTTATCAATTGGGTTATACTATTAATGCTGTCAAATTTGGTGTGAAGGTTTGAGATTCGATGAATCTAAAAGTTCGAAAGGTTAAGTTCTTCCAATATTGCTTGTACTCATGAATTTATTGGCTTTAATGTTTTGATCATGTCATGCAGGATATATATTCAATGGATTTTGGAGATAAAAGTTGGATGAATCTCCGAAGATCCACCAATGAATATATTCATGGAGTTAATGATTTTCTTGATAAAACATTTGAACGAGCTTCCCTAGGTTATTGTGTCCTTGTAAGAAGTGTTTTAATCGTAATTGACGCTGTCAAAATATGATAGAGGATCACTTGGTTTGTCATGGATTTGTTCATGGTTTTTTCATGGAGAAGAATTTTCCTCAACAAATACGTCACATCCAACCAATCAAGAAGAAACTTCTAACATGCATGACGACATTGATAGATTACTTCATGATACCTTTGAAATGTAGTAGATGATCAGAGACATGAAGGAGTGAGAGAGGGGCCACGTGAAGATGCAAAGAGATTTTTTAAATTAGTGGAGGAAGGGAAATAAGAGTTGTATCCGGGGTGTACAAATTTTTCTAAGTTGAGTTTTACCATCCGGCTATACTTGTTTAAATGCATTCACAAGTTGACTGATGTGGCCTTTTCAGATTTGTTGGACTTGATAAGAGAGGCATTTCAATTTGCTCAGATACGCGAGTCGTTTTACAAGGCAAAAAAGATCATAAAAGATTTGGGGCTTCATTATGAGAAAATCCATGCTTGCACTAATGATTGCATGTTATTTTGGAATGACAATGCAAAGTTAGATAATTGCTCTGTGTGTGAAGCTTCAAGATGGAAGAGTGTTCGTAATGACTTAACTAATAAGGTTACTAAAATTCCAACGAAGGTTTTAAGGTACTTTCCTTTAAAGCCTAGGATTCAAAGGATATTTATGTGTTCTGAAACATCTATAGCTATGAGATGACATGATACTGAACAACTTAAAGATGGAAATTTAAGACATCCCACCGATGGTGAAGCTTGGAAGGATTTTGATTCATTGCATCCTGAATTTACTAATGATGCTCGTAATGTTAGATTGGGTCTTTCAAGTGATGGTTTCAATCCATTCAGAACTATGAGCATTTCGCATAGCACATGACCAATTATGTTGATGAACTATAATTTATCACCATGGACTTGCATGAAGTGGTAGATATTATGTTGTCAATGATTTTTCCAGGTCCATCGTCTCCGGGAAATGATATAGATGTATACTTGCAACCACTGATTGCGGAGTTGAAGGAACTATGGGAAGTGGGAGTTGAAATATATGATGTTGTAACTAATCAAACATTTCTAATGTGTGCAGCTTTATCGTGGACAATTAGTGATTTTTCAGCTCTAGCAATGCTTTTTCGATGGAGCACCAAGGGGAGATGGGCATGCCCCACTTGTAATCATAATATCTCAAACATAGTCGTAAGATGTGTTACTTGGGTCATCGGATATTTTTATCTCCTGATCATCCATTCGGAAGAGATAAAAAATCATTTAATGGTAAAGAGGAGCATAAAGTTGCACCTACTCCATTATCAGGTGCACAAATTCTTGAAGAGCTTCATGAATTCAATAATGTATTTTAAAAGAACAAAAAAAAAAATGAAAGAATGATGGTCTATGGAAAAAAATCCATATTTTTTGAGTTGCCGTATTGGGCAACAAATAAATTGAGGCACAATCTTGATGTGATGCACATAGAGAAGAATATTTATTACAGTGTGCATGGGACTTTATTGGATATACTTGGAAAGTCCAAAGATCATATAAATTCTCGCTATGACTTGTATGTAATGGGGATACGTAAAGAGCTTCAACCTCTAAAAGATTGTGATACAAGAAATATCCATCTAGCTAAAACTTATTTCTCTATGACACCAGATGAAAAAAAGTTATTTTGCACCGTCCTAAAAGATGCCAAATTACCAAAAGGGTGTGCTTCTAATATATCAAGTCGTGTGCACATTGAATAGATGAAAGTATCAGGATAAAAAAGTCATGATGCTCATTTCATAATGCATTACTTGCTCAAGGTTGCAGTCAGAAAAGTGTTACCCAAGAACGTAGCTATGGTCTTGATTTGGTTGGGGAACTTTTTTAGATACATATTTAGCAATGTTATAAGAAAAAGCAAACTTGATAAGATGAAAACAAAAATTTTAGATATTGAATGCGAGTTTGAAAAGATCTTAAGACTTAATCACTTCTAGCATAATCATATTATGTGTAGTCCATACTAAATCTAGTTTGAATGTGTAACCTTCTAGCTTAATCACTTCTCTGGGCTGCCTTCCCAAGGAGGTTACTGTACTTAAATCCCAAAGTCTCCCATTTGATGAAAGTCATCACAATGAAACATGAAATAATCATGATTAGATTAGTTCATACTCCAAATAGTTTAATGTTATTTGAGTTAATTGAGTTATATATGTATTCTTATATATAGAGTAATAACTTGTAATATATGACTACTGTGGATCCATTAAGATTTTGCGAAAAATGTGCTAAATTATTTATATATTTTTTAATTGTAGGTAGGTAATGAAATCAAAGAAGGCGATGAAAGTAGTAGTGAGGACTTTGCATAGAGCTGAATTATTAATGTTAACTTTATTGATGTTCTAGAAATGTTATATTTTTGAAAATTGAAAACTGTGTGGTGCATGTGTTTAAACTTTTTTTGAATGCTATAAAAATATTTGTATATTTTGCTTTTATTGATATTAGAATTACAGATCTTGAATTCTAATTTTGGTAATGAATATTTTTTCTATAACAAAATGTTGTGGAAGTGGACCAATAATATATATATTGGAATCAATAGCTTAGTTATAACTGTTGCAGAATGTAAGAATTGTTGCAATACCATGTATTAACCGTAGTAATAGCCATTGAGAGACAATTTTATAATTGTTGAAAATTGTTGCATTACCCTATAAAAACCGTCACAATATGATGAAATTGTATGTTGAATCGAAAGAAAAATTGTAGTCATAGCCTCAATAGAGCTGATGCATAAACTTTTTTTCAACGGTTCATTATCGTACCAATACGACACTAACCGTCGGCAAGTAATTCAAGTGAGAACCGTGGCAATAGGTCCATCTATGACTACAATTATATGAACAGTCCTAACATATCTATTACTACGCAATCTGTTATAGCGGTTGACATAACGTAGCCTTAGACCTGTGGCTACGATAGGAATGTCTATTGCAACGATACATGAATTGTGGCAGTAAGTCAAATTTCTAGTAGTGTACCTATTATCCTTACAACTTTATTGAAACACGTTAGACAACCTATTTCATACTTAGGCGAAAAGAGAAACTCAATAAATTAGTAGTTTGTATAGAATATCATTTATATAGAGAGAAAATCAATTCATTGAAAAGGGTATTTTACAATTAAAAAAATAATACAATCTATAATTTCTTAAATCGTAATGACACCGTATCTAATTTGATATGCGAACCATTTCACATTTTAATACATTTGTATTATTAATATGTGAGTTATATAGTATATGTGGTTTATTTACTAATCATAATATTATATTTGATTTGATAAATGAGATTCTTGTTGCAAAATGTCAATATTATTAAATTTGGTCAAATGCATGCTTTTTTTTGAACTTTTGATGTGTGAATTTAATAATTAAAGATTTTGTTACAATCCAAGAAAATTTATAATTTAATTTTGACATTAACATGTCTAAATTTAGTCTAAATAAGTATGTAATATCAACGGAGAAAAGAATTATTTTTATTTAAGCTCTATTAATTTGTATTGTTATGTGTGATTGACTAAAAAACACAATATCAATTTTATCCACAGACTGAAACTAAGATTATTATACATTCATACATTTGAATAAATAAATGAAATTTTGTATTTGTATTTACTCAAGTTTAATAAAGGACATTAAGAAATATACCTTTTGTTGCTCTAATTATTTAGTATTTGTAAAAAAAATGAACACATCGCTAAATGTATGTTCACTAAATCCTTTACCATTTACGCTAAAAATTTATCAGTCACTGTAAAATTAGGAAAAAAAATAAAATTCATTCCTTTATTATTGCAATCTGATTTATAATATACAGGTTTTTAAATGTTCCCAACCTTATAGTAACTAGTATACTTGTTTGCGCTTAATCAAGTTAAAAAAAATATATAATATAATAAAAGCTTATGGTCATGTAAAAATTAGAAAATATCATTAATTCTTATGGCTGGACTTATATCTAATCTTATGGTCATGCAAAATTTAGAAAAACAAAATGAAAGATAAATAATGTCCTTTTGATGAAAACTTTAAGACTGAAATTCTGTCCAACCTTAGACATTTTGACCAAATATTTTAGAATCCAAAAATGAAAATCACATAGAAAAAAAAAGTTGAAATCAATCTCAAATCATCATTTTTAATTGTTCAAGTTGTTAAAAAATCCTCAGACTTTAAAGTTCAAATTTAAAGTTAAAAAATCATAAATTACTATTGGGAAATGAGGATTTAGGATCACAAACAAATATCCAAATGATTTATCTTGAAAAAATTTCTTTGAAATTGCATCTACCGAGCTCCGAAAATTAAAAAAGTAATGATGAAATGGAGATTAGACCTTGACTTTTGGAATAGAACACTGGTAAAAACTACTCATCCTGATCGCGACGACTCCAAGGCCACGGGATCACAATGAATATTGTGTTGGGATTTAGCAAGTGTGAATGGAAAAAGAAAAGAGAGAATATGAAAAGTGAGGGAACTACTTTGAAGGGAAAATGAAAAGTTATTTCTCCCATATCGGCAAAAGAAAGAGAAATTGTTGTCCTTATAGAAGGAAACACTTCCATTACTTCTTAAAGAGCTAAGAAGAAGATGCCCCCTCGCGCCGTCGTCGTCGTCGCTCACTCGGCTTCGGCTTTGATTGATAATTTTTTTGGACAATATTTATTTAATCAGTTTTTGTTAAATCAAATAAATCCTGTTAATCTCTTATAAATTTGCGGGTAACGGTAACATTCTGAAAAGTTGTTAATCTTTCCGAAAAGTCGTTACTTTCCAAAAAAAATCGTTATTTTCCTAACAGACACAATTTTCTGAAAAGTTGTTATTTTTTCCAAAAGACATAACTTTCTGGATAAAATGGGTCTGAACAGATTTCACTGAACAGACACGTTCCTTGCTTAAAATGACTATAAAAGGAAGTCAATTTTCGATTTTTTTAAGATACTGAAAATTTTTTCCTTCTCTGCATTTATTTTTCTCTCAAATAAAATCAAAGTGTCGATCGACTGAGTCTGTGACTTGTTGTTGTTCTTAAGTTCGTTGAAGTTAAAGAAGTTTGAGGTACCGCTATTTCTTTAACAATTTTAATCCGTTTTATCTTGGGAGAAATTAATCCATAACCTTGGGTACACTGAGGGGATTAAATTTCTTAAGGACACATAGTAGTCTCTGTGGACTCGGATTAATTCTTGTATTTGATGTATTTTTTGCTTCATCTTATTTTTGTTTCTGTTCATTGGTTAACCTTATAAATACAGGTTAATATAAGTATAACAATCTTAAGAATTTTATCAGTTTCTGTATTTGAGGTTTCTGGAGATTAAAACCTTTATGGTTTTCTACTCTGCTTGAATTTTTAAAATTCATTCGATTAACAATTAAAAGAACATAAAAACGTTATCGTTAAATCAAAAATATTTTGTGTAAAGATTTGTT
Source organism: Solanum habrochaites (assembly GCA_027704765.1). Classification (NCBI taxonomy): domain Eukaryota; kingdom Viridiplantae; phylum Streptophyta; class Magnoliopsida; order Solanales; family Solanaceae; genus Solanum; species Solanum habrochaites. Next base: position 7,440,525 of record JAKWJA010002495.1, on the reverse strand, counting down.
CTTTATTGTTAGTATTTCAAATACTTAACTTATCTGCCATTTGTGACAGAAAAAAAAAGACTAATTCAAGTCAAACAAATGTTGGAACAGTAAGTGCTGCAACAACAACGGTTGCACATAATCGTTCAAATGCTGCCTTAGCGCCGGCTGAGAAACCTGCAAAGTTTTCTTGAGTCGACTTTAAGAGATGGCAGCAAAAGATGTTCTTCTATGTCACTACGTTGAGTTTGCAGAAGTTCATTAATGAGAATGTTCCTGTTATGTCATATGAAACTCCGGCTGATGAACGATTCTTGGTAACAGAAGCATGGACACACTCAAATTTTTTGTGTAAAAATTGTATTTTGAGTGGTCTGCAAGATGATCTGAACAATGTGTACAACAATGCCAAAACCTCAAAAGAACTCTGGGATGCTTTAGAAAATAAGTACAAAACAGAAGATGCCGGAATGAAGAAATTCATTGTGGCAAAAGTTTTGGACTATAAGATGATAGACAGTAAGACTGTCGTCACCCAAGTTCGAGAATTGCAGGTCATAATCCATGATCTCCTTGCTGAAGGTATAAATTTATTTAATACCTATGTTAGAAATATTAAGTTTTCACTTAATACTCACATAATCTTTAATGTAGGATTGATTGTGAATGATGCTTTTTAAGTAGCTGCAATTATTGAAAAGTTACCTCCATTATAGAAGGACTTCAAAAATTACTTAAAACACAAACGCAAGGAGATGACTGTTGAAGATCTCATAGTAAGGTTGAGAATCGAAGAGGATAATAAGGTTGCAGAAAAGAGGTCACGTGGTAATTCAGCAGTATCTGGAGTAAAATTTGTTGAAGAAGATCCCACAAAATTAAAGAAAAGAAAGAAAGCATCTAGTCTAAAAAGCAATCCTCCTAAGAAGAAATTCAATGGAAACTGCTTTAACTGTGGTAAACATGGTCATAGGTCTAATGAATGTCGAGGTCCAAAGAAGGACAAGAAAAAGAAGGATCAAGCAAATTTGGCTGAATCCAAAGGAGAAATGGACGAACTCTGTGCAATGCTTTCAGAATGTAACTTGGTTGGAAATCCAAGAGAATGGTAGATATATTCTGGTGCCTCATGCCATGTTTGTGCCAACAAAGAATTATTTTCATCATATACTCCAGCACTTACAGATAAAAAATTGTTTATGGCAAACTCCGCTATTGCAAAAGTGGAAGGAACTGGCAAAGTCCTATTAAAGATGAGATCAGGCAAGGTGGTGTCTTCGAATAGGGTCTCATATGTTCCATAATTGAGAAAGAATTTAGTTTCAATTCCATTTCTGACCAAGAATGTATTTAAATGTGTATTTGTTTCTGATAAAGTAGTAGTAACCAAAAATGATATGTATGTAGGAAAAGGCTACCTTAGTGATGACCTTTTCAAACTCAATGTAATTGCAGTTGATATGGATAAAGATTTTGCTTCTTCTTACTTGCTTGAGTCTAAATGTTTATGGAATGAACGTTTCGGACATGTTAATAACAAAACCTTGCGAAAACTGATTAACTTAAATATTTTGCCAAAATTTGAGTGCAATAAATCAAAATGTCAAATTTGTGTTGAATCTAAGTATGCTAAGCATTTTTATAAATCTGTTGAAAGGATTCAAATCCTTTAGAATTGATTCACACTGATATTTGTGACATGAAGTCAACACCATCACGTGGTGGGAAAAAGTATTTCATAACTTTATTGATGATTACACTAGATATTGTTTTGTCTATTTGCTAAATAGTAAGGATGAAGCAATAGATGCATTTAGGCAATATAAAACTGAAGTTGAAAATCAATTAGATAAAAAGATCAAAATGATCAGAAGTGATAGAGGTGGAAAATATGAATCTCCATTTGCAGAAATATGTTTAGAAAAAGGAATAATCCATCAAACTACTGCTCCTTACACTCCTCAGTCTAATGGAATTGCAGAAAGGAAAAACCGAACTTTAAAAGAAATGATGAATGCATTACTTATAAGTTCAGGTTTACCACAGAACTTGTGGGGGAAGCTATCCTTACAACAAATCAGATACTTAACAGAGTGCCTCACTCAAAGACAAATGTAATTCCATATGAGAAATGGAAAGGTAGAAAACCCAATTTGAAATATTTCAAAGTGTGGGGGTGTCTATCCAAAGTCCAAGTTCCTATACCTAAGAGGGTAAATATAGGACCTAAGACTGTGGATTGTGTATTCATTGGATATGCCACAAACAGTAAGGCATGTCGATTTTTGGTTCATAAGTCCGAACATCCGGATATTCATGATAATACGGTAATGGAATCAGATAGTGCTCAATTTTTTGAACATATCTATCCGTATAAAACTAGACTTGAGTCATTTAGTGGGGGATCTAAAAAACAACCCAGAGAAGAACCAAAAGAGAATGAACAAAATGAAGAAAGTCCAAGACGCAGTAAACGTCAAAAGACATCTACTTCATTTGGATCAGATTTTTTAACATTTCTTCTATAAAGTGAGCCTCAAACATTCAAGGAAGCAATGTTTTCTAGCGACTCAACCTCTTGGAAGGAGGCTGTTAATAGTGAAATTGAATCAATCTTAAGCAATCATACTTGGGAGTTGGTTGATCTTCCTCCAGGGAACAAACCCTTGGGTTCAAAATGGATCTTTAAAAGGAATATGAAAGACGATGGAACTATTGACAAATATAAAGCAAGACTTGTTGTCAAAGGTTTTAGACAAAAAGAAGGTCTTGATTATTTCGACACATACTCGTCAGTGACTAGGATTACATCAATTCGGATGTTAATTGCACTAGATGCAGTGTACGGTCTTGAAATTCATCAAATGGATGTGAAAACAGTCTTCTTAAATGGAGAGCTTGAAGAGGAAATTTACATAGAACAGCCTGAGGGTTTTGTAGTTCCTGGTAAAGAAAAGAAAGTGTGCAAACTTATTAAGTCACTTTATGGACTAAAACAAGCACCAAAACAATGGCATGTAAAGTTTGATCAAACCATGTTGTCAAATGGATTTAAGATCAATGAATGTGATAACTGTGTTTACTTTAATGATACTCCAAATCAGGAAGTTATTTTATGCCTATATGTAAATGATATGCTTATAATGAGCAAAGACATTGCTAATATAAAAGCAACAAAGTGTATGCTTGCTAGTAAGTTTGATATGAAAGATTTAGGAGTTGCTGATGTGATATTAGGAATTAAAATTCTTAAAACTCCTAACGGTGTAACATTGTTTCAAACTCATTATATTCAAAAGATACTTGAAAAATTCAAATTTTTGAATTTTAAAAGGGCAAAGACTCCAATTGATGTAAACCTTCATCTTGCAAAGAATAAAGGTGAAAGTCAGTCTCAATTGGACTATGCTAGCGTATTGGGAAGCTTAATGTATGTCATGAATTGTACACGACCAGACATAGCTTGCGCTATTAGTAAACTGAGTCGATACAAAAGTAATCCTAATCATAATCATTGGTTGGCAATGAAGAGAGTTTTGGGATACTTAGATGACACTCAAAACTATGCTTTACATTACAACAAATATCCAGCCGTTCTTGAAGGATACAGTGATGCAAATTGGATTACTGGGTCAACTGAAACAAAATCCACAAGTGGATACGTTTTTACTATTGGCGGAGGAGCAATATCTTGGAAATCATCCAAACAAACATGTATATCTCGCTCTACAATGGAGTCTGAATTCATTGCTTTAGACAAGACAGGTGAAGAAGCTGATTGGCTCCGGAATTTCGTAGAAGATATTCCATTTTGGACCAAACCAATGGCCCCTATATGCATACATTGTGATAGTCAAGCTGCAATAGGAAGGGCTGGAAGCATTATGTATAACGGCAAGTCTCGTCACATAAGACGAAGACATAACTCTGTGAGACAACTACTCTCTAGTGGAATATCACAATTGACTATGTGAAGTCAAAAGATAATGTGTCGGATCCACTTACAGAAGGCCTAAATAGAGAGGGAGTTGATAAATCATCGACGGGAATGAGACTATGTCCGAGAACAAGTCATCGTGGCGGTAACTCTACCTAGAAGACTGGATATCCCAAGATCTAGGTTCAAGGAGATAAAACAAAGTCATTGATGACGGTTCAACATTGTCAAAGCAAAAAAAAATATTATTATTTTATGGTCCATTCTCATGATGAGACAATGTTTAGTAACCAGGATAAAGACATAAGGACTCTTTAATGATTTCTAAGTTTGATACAGGGAATATCAAATGATGTATCTATGGGATAACACATTTTGAAAACACCTACGTAAGTGTGAAGTGTAAGCCGCTTCAAGGAGAATTCGGTAAGGCCAGTTCTTTAAGCACTTACTATCCAAGATGTGTTCATGGCTGAAACGAACAAAACAATGAGAACTAAGAACAGTTCAAGGGTTGATTGTGTGACATATGTTGTCTAGGTATACACCAAAGCTCGACAGTTCAAAGATATCAAATCTACCGATTGACCGAGTATATCCGATATATGTTCACTACGGAAAGTTTAAAGGGAAACCTACTTATCCAGATACGATTAACCTTTACCTACAAGACACACAAGTTTATTCATGCATATGTTTTAACAATAGCCTTCCCCATTCATGTGGGGGATTGTTGGGATTTAGTAAGTGTGAATGGGAAAAGAAAAGAGACAATATGAAAAGTGAGGGAACTACTTTGGAGGGAAAATGAAAAGTCATTTGCAAAGTGCAAATAAAAAGTCATTTCTCCCATATCGGCAAAATAAAGGGAAATTGTTGTCCTTATAAAAGGAAACACTTCCATTACTTCTTAAAGAGCTAAGAAGAAGATGCCCCCTCACGCCGTCGTCGTCGCTCGCTCGGCCTCGGCCTCGGCTTCGGCTTTGGCTTTGGCTTTGGCAAATGATGTGATTGATTAATAAATTTTTTGGACAAAATTCATTTAATCAGTTTTTGTTAAATCAAATAAATTCTGTTAATCTCTTATAAACTTGCGGTTAACGGTAACATTCCGAAAAGTTGTTACTCTTTCCGAAAAGTGTTACTTCCCAAAAAAATTGTTATTTTCCTAGCAGACACAATTTTACGAAAAGTTGTTATTTTTTCCAAAAGACACAACTTTCTGGATAAAATGGGTCTGAACAGATTTCATTGAACATACACGTTCCATGCTGAAAATGGCTATAAAAGGAAGTCAATGTTCGATTTTTTAAGATACTGAAATGTTTTTTCCTTCTCTGCATTTAGTTTTCTCTCAAATAAAATCAAAGTGTCGATCGACTGAATTTGTGTGACTTGTTGTTGTTCTTAAGTTCGTTGAAGTTAAAGAAGTTTGAGGTACCGCTATTTCTTTAACAGGTTTAATCCGTTTTTTATTGGGAGAAATTAATCCATAACCTTGGGTACAGTGAGGGGATTAAATTTCTTAAGGACACACAGTAGTTTCTGTGGACTCGGATTAATTCTTGTATTTTATGTATTTTCTGCTTCATCTTATTTCTGTTTCTGTTCGTTGGTTAACCTTATAAATACAGGTTACTATAAGTATTACATATTGTGGCCAACTCACTTATATTGGCCATTGCCATCGCGATACTAACCATGCGATCGTATGATCAAAGCTCAAATTGTACGCGATCATGATCGACCTCACATGATAACAACACACAAAATACCCTTATGCGATCGCAAGAGTGAATCCCGCGATAGCAATGAACAAAGTAATGGGCAACAAACATCATCACACACAAAAACACCTAGACTCAACCAAAAACACGGAAAGGACCCTCCAGATTCCTTCAAAAGCCCGATCACACAAATTAAGTATGCTACTCTACTAAATTCGATATTATGAAATCAGTGGAACCATTGAAGAATGGATTCGAGGTATTCTTGACCCGAAATCTGTGAATATCACACTGAACTAACGTTCACCGGAACATACCAAACTGTCCTCGAAACCTCTGAAAATTTAACCAAGTCCTCACATAGGTCTAGACTCATCCCTTAATCCAATGAAATCGTCGAATACCAATCTAAGCTTCCAAACTACGAATGTTAACCATAATTAACTCTTGTCCTAATTTCACTTATACTTCAAACTCAACGGCTTAATTCCACAAATAGATCCTTACACTAAAATGACAGCACTCCTATAATTTTTTTTAGGAGGAACATATATTTTTTAATTTCGCACTAAATATTTGACAATTATATTTGAATATGATCAAATTGGTATTCATGGAGAGAGGTTCGAACTATAAATTGCAATCTTTCTTTATCGATGGAGAGATTCGTTTCTTTACTGACCTACCTCTTTTTTTAAAAAAAAAATAAAAGAAATAAGAACATGTTTATTGTGTTTATGACCTACCAACAACCATAGCTCCACATGTTATTGTCTTACTCTTATAATTTCACTGCCTATAAATTACCTCTACATTGTGTTACTTGTTTATTCACAACTCTAAATTGCTTTCTTTCATTTATTAAAAGAAAGATTTCCAATTTTTTTCACTCATCAAAAGAAACTATGGATCGTTCCATTTGCTTCATGGCATTTGTGGTCTTGGCAATGATACTCTTTGTTTCCTATGGTTTGTCTTTCATCATTATTCCTCTTAAACCTCAAAATAAAATAATGTGCAAAGTCACTCTATTTTTTCCTTCAAAATATTAACTACTCCCTCTATTCCAATTTATATGAGTTAGTTTAACTTTAAAACAGTGGAAGGATCTCTAATTCTTTTATGAAATCATAGTTAAAAAAAATGTAACCAAGCAGGCTACGAACCGTTCAAATAAAGCCTAAAGAATTGTGAATTCGTATATGCTTTAAATTTATTTGCTATACGTTTGACAACTATGAAGAACTCTTGAAACAATTTGTTTGTTTTTATATATTCCTCTAAACATCATGCGAGCAATATTTATTTCGATTATGTCTCTTATTATAATATATTTAACTATATTTGAATGATTGTAGAGGTGCAAGTTCAACACGTGCAAATCTACAAGCCAAACCTTCAAAGGATTATGTTTTACCGACTCATCACGTAGAAAAGCTTGTTTCAAAGAGGAGTTTGAAGGTGGACATTATATTGTAGCAAACTCCAAAGAAAGTGCCTATGCACTAAGATTTGTGTATTTGAGAAAAATCCAAATGAAGTTAAATTAACTTTGGGTGGGGAAGCAAAAACTCTTAGTGAAACTATGCTTGAAGATGATACTATGATTGAGTAATTAAGTGAGAATGATTAAGGATTTGAGTGTCAAAAACAAAATTAATAATGTTGTGTAATTTGCCTTTAGTAGCCAAGTTGACACATTAAATAATTTGTAACACATCATTTAATCCTTTTAGAATCTTCTTTCAACTTTTGTTTTTTTTAATTTATGTATAAACTATCTACTATGTTTATTTGATCGCTTTCTGTTCCGATTCATTTTTTGAACAAGTCAAGATATCTCCTTCTTGAACGAAATAAGGAGTGATCTGAAGCAAGAGTTAGCCTTCAAACGTAGAGGCGCGCGCGCACACACACACACACATACTATATATATATATATATATATATATATATATATATATATATATATATATATATATATATATATATATATTATATCTCACACAATTTATGTCGGTTAGTGATTAAATATCTCACAAAAGAATTATGATTTTCTTCATGGGTTTCTTAAATACCTCATTGATTTGATTTAAGCTTTCTTATGACTTTTCAAATGTCGCATTGACCTTGTTCCATCATTCATGATTTTGTCTTGACTAGCTTTACTTGGTAATGTATTATCATATTTTGAAATCACTATATTATCACGTTTACGTTTATGCATGTTTTGCATATTCAATATGTTTATGCATATTGTGCTTATACTATTTTATAATATAGGATCTGACGCTCCTCTAGCTAGTCGTGACAAGTTGGTTTTCTCCACTTAGCACTTGGATTGGTGATTTCTCATGGGACCATTGTAACATCTTTTATTCTAGACAGACAAAATTTAGCTAAGAAAAAAAACAGGAGAAATAAATTTGGAAACAAATGGGAAAATCTGGATCCATATTTTAAAAGTGGGTTTTTGCCATTTTCAAATGATCATAATTTCAAGATCAGGAGGAAGTTGGGTGAGTTCTTTACATGGACAGAAATATCGTTGGAATATCTTTTCAACGACACCAAGTTCGTGAATTTCCGAGGTCATATGAGTGATACATGACATTCGGAAGATGGATTGTTGAGGAGAGAAAGTTTCAAAACCGGATTTAGTAAGGGTGTTTTGGTCTTTTCCTTAGGCCAATTAATTATTTCTTTTTGGAGTAATATGTTAAGGTATAAAGTGATCCCATTCAGTTTACGCACTTAGAAAAATAGACTAGGTTTTTTTAAAGCAATAAGAAAAGAGGAGAAGGAAGAAGAAGACGCAAGAACACCAAGTTTAGATTCATGGATTTTCGTAGAGGGTGATCCCCAACAAGGTATGTGGGATATTTTGTGTTGAGTTACTTCACACACACACCAATTTCATTCAAATCAGTCAAGTTCATCAATTAACTCATGTTAGAGGTTGGAATCTTGAAAGAAAGTTTGACGTTCCTGTTGATTGGATTGTTGTTGATCGCTGTTAGTTTTAATCCATGTTTTAGTACTATTTTCGGGTCTAATTCATTGGATAATATTTAATTATGTATCCTAAGTGTTTGGGGTGGGATCCATGGGAGTTTAGGAAGGTTTAGACATGAAAAATAAAGAAGGAAGTCGGAAAACCTATTGGGGGAATGCTGGGCCGCTGCACCTCCGAAGCCCCTCAGGACAGAGTCTGTCCGTCAGGCTATGGCTCGCCGCGCCTCTCAGAGCACATGAGGACAGCCTCTGTCCATTAGGCTATGGATTTCCGCGCCTCTCAGACTGCCAGGACCCCCTGGAGACCCCGTTCTTTCCCTATCTTTTCATACTAGTTCCTAAGTGATGTACCCCTCACTCCTAGTTGTTTCCAACACTCTAAGGTACATTTAAACATCAAAAAATCATCCATAAACATGAGATCATGATCCTTGAATCCATAATTCAATTCAAGGAAAGTAAGGTCAAAGTCAAAGAGGTTTAGAGCCAAGTGTAGAAGTTAAGAAGCAAGACAAGGTAAAGTCTTTTAAAGTCTTTCACAAATGTTTTCACTTTATTTCAAGTGAGTTCATTTCTCAAAAGCTATATAATGAACTAAGTAATCCCTAAGAGTTAAAGTTTCAAGTTAAGCAAAGAGCAAGAGTTGAGTTCATTTCTCAAAAGCTATAAGGGAGCTAAGTATTCTCTAAGAGTTAAAGTTTCAAGTTAAGTAAAGAACAAGAGTTCAATTCTGATTTCTCAAAAGATACAAGGTAAGTAAGTATTCCCTAGAGGTTTACAAATGTTTCACATTTGAGTAAATAGGGGAACCTAGAAGTTCCAAAAGAGTTTTGAACTAAAGGGGAACATTGATTCCAAAAGGAGCTTTTTAAAGCTAATGGGTTCAGTACATTATCTCAACCCAAAGGAAGGAAGTATTATTAAAAGTATGAGCTAAAGTACATTTTTGGGAGTACTATTGAGCACTGATGTGGAGATGAGAGTTCATATTAAGTCAAGTCTCCATGTAAATGTAACGACCTGTTTAGTCATTTTGAGCAGCAGATTTTATTCTGGAAAAACTGGCAGAAGTGACGGATGCCACGACGGACCTTCACGGGCACGACGGACCGTCGTGGAGGGGTCGTTTCAAAACACTTGGAAAAATCTGAAATTGGGTACTGAAAATCGACTCTCTGAACTTCGTAACGAAATGGCAGGACGGACCGTCACAGGTGTGACGGACCGTCACAAGAGTCCAGTGCAAATTCACTCTCTGACCCTTTCGATGGACAGCAGGACGGACCGTCGCAGGCACGACGGCCCGTCACGGGCTGCGTAGTCCCAGGCGGGGTCGGAATCCTGATTAATTAATTTAAGGGGCGTTTTGGACTATTTCCTGCTTTAATTATAAAGTAATTGGTTAATGTTAATAAGTCGAATTACTTGAGGGTTAAAAGAGGTAACCTTAAGTTATTTAGTGAATTATTAGTGCCATCTTTTAAAACTTAATTATATGATAATTAGGGTAAAGAAAGAGGGTTTTGAATAAGAAAAGAAAAGAACAGCAAGAGAGAGAGAGAGAGAATCGATCAAGGGAGAAGGGAGAACGAAGCTTTGGGAAGATAGCTTGTTGTCGCAATTCTTGGTGAAGTAGTTAGTGGTTTTTACACTATTCGTAGTAAACTCTTAATAGCGAATGATATGTGTTGGGTAGTATTATTAAGTCTTCTATATGCTTATTGTGGTGTATGCATGATTGCTCTTATATATATATATGATGTGTGATAAAATAAGCATGATGAAGCTATTGAATCTTAAATCTTGAAGAAACCCTAATCTATACTTTGTTAATGATGATGCATTGGTATAAAAAGAAGGCTAATGAACGAAAGTAGTGAGATTAGGGTCGGGTGCCACGTTCCGGTACCAGAGATAGAATATGAGGATCAGAGTGTCACGTTCCGACACCAGGATAGAATATGAGGATCGGAGTGTCACGTTCCGACACCAGGATAGTATATGGATCGGAGTGTCACTTTCCGACACCAGGATAGAATATGAGGATCGGATTGTCACGTTCCGACACCAGGATAGTATAGGGGTCGGGTTGCCACGTTCCGGTACCAAGATAGAATATGAGGATCGAGTGTCACGTTCCGACACCAGGATAGTATATGGATCGGGTGCCACGTTCCGGTACCAGGATAGAATATGAGGATCGGAGTGTCACGTTCCGACACCAGGATAGTATATGGATCGGTTGCCACGTTCCGGTACCAGGATAGAATAGGAGCGGACGTGTCACCGTACCCGACGAGAGTAAATAATATAATGAATCTTGAAAGATACTAATATACTCAATCTAAAGAACATGTTCCCAAAATGAGTATGATGAGGAGGCGTGAGTCTCATGATGTGCTTGGTGTTGTAACCAAGGATTATGGTAATTGTAAATGCTGCATGCTAAGGATATAGTTGATTTCATGATGTACTTGATTATACTGTTTTCTATTTTGAGTTGGCCGATGATACCTACTCAGTACTTGTGGTTGTACTGACCCCCTACTTTTATGTTTTCCTTCTGTTTAATTGTGGAGTGCAGCAAACGTGCCGTCATCTTCGACTCAACAATAGTTCAAGCCACTCTTCGTCACACCGGATCTTCAGGGTGAGCTAATGCTTCTAGCTTGGACTGGATCTCCTTCCTCATGTCTTGATGCCTTGAAGTTTCGGCATAGACTAGCTTTTAATTGTTTTAGCTTCTTAGAATACTCTTAGTTTAGTAAATTGATCATAGATGTTCTTGTGGTGATGACTTCCAGATTTTGGGGAATTAATAGAAGTTAAATTTTAGAAGTTATTGAATTGTCTTTTATTTATGAGTTAAGTCTTCCGCATTACTTTATGTTGATATTAAATTGAAATGATAAGGTTTAGATTGGTTGGTTCGCTCACATAGGAGGGTAAATGTGGGTGCCAGTCGCGACTCGGTTTTGGGTCGTGACAAACTTGGTATCAGAGCATTAGGTTCGTTGGTCTCATCACACAAGAACAGGTCTAGTAGAGTCTTAAAGAACGGTAGGGGGACGCCTTTACTTTTCTTTGAGAGGCTATAAGACTTTAGGAAAATTCCATTCTTTCTTTCTTTCTTTCGTGCTATTACTTGGATCCAATTGGTATCTAGGTGATACAAATTGGTATCTGACCATCTTCACTCTATTTCGCAGATGGTTAGAACTAGAGCAACGACTACGCCAACATCAACATCATCAAGACAAGATGCATCTGAGCCAGCCACTGGGGCTGTAGCTCGAAGTGCAACAGTGGCAAGAGGCCGCGGTAGAGGTCGTGGGAGGACGTCCTCTAGAGGGAGAGGACGAGCACTTAGCCCATCTGGTTCTAGGGCGGTGACTCCTCCACCGACTGAGGAAGTAGTAAGAGAAGGGGAGGATGGGGAGGATGAACAAGTACAGAATTAGGAAATGCCACCCCAACCTACCCCAGAGATGATCAATCAGGTTCTCGCTTATCTTAGTGGGTTGTCTGATCAGGGTCAGGCACCACCAGTGTTTTCTGCACCAACACCTCCGGTTTCAGAGGTACAACATGCAGCCACTATGGCCCCTCGTATGGATGCCTCATTGGACATAGGCACGTTTCCACGTCTGACTTCTGGGCCTATAATGACAAATGATCAGCATGAACTTTTCAGTAAGTTCTTGAAATTAAAACCTCCAATCTTCAAGGGTGCAGAATCTGAGGATGCTTACGATTTTCTGGTTGACTGTCATGAGATACTACACAAGATGGGTATAGTAGAACGGTTTGGTGTTGAGTTCGTGAGTTACCAGTTTCAAGGAAACACCAAAATGTGGTGGCGGTCACATGTTGAGTGTCAACCAACGGAGGCACCACCTATGACTTGGGCCTCATTCTCTAGCTTGTTTATGGAGAAGTATATCCCCCGTACTTTGAGGGATAGGAAAAGGGATGAGTTTTTGAGCCTAGAGCAAGGTAGGATGTCGGTCAATGCATATGAGGCTAAGTTTCGTGCACTATCCAGATATGCCACCCAACTATGTTTCAGTCCACAAGAGCGGATTCGCCGTTTTGTGAAGGGGTTGAGATCAGAGTTGCGAATTTCAGCCTTACAGGTAGCGGCTACGGCAAAATCCTTCCAAGAAGTGGTAGATTTCGTGGTAGAGGTGGAAGGAGTGAAACCAGATGAATTCACCATGGCATCGACATCAAAGAGGTTTCGAAAGGGAGGTGAGTTTAATGGTTCTTACTCTAGAGGACAGGGTTCCGGAGGTTACTCAGTTCGACCCATTCAGTCTTCACTACAGACTGTAGTTGGGGGTCCACCTCAGACCGGTCAACACTTCCCTGAGAGACCTATGCGTGAATCTAGAGAGTGTTATGGGTGTGGGGAGACTGGTCATATCAAGAGGTATTGTCCAAAACAGAGTTATAGACCCCCAACAGCTAGAGGTAGAGTTGGCCATGGCAGAGGCCGTTATTCTGGAGGGCGTGGTGGCCGAGGTAATATTGGTCACCAAAACGGCCGGGGTGATGGGCAAACTGGAGCCACTACATCACAACATGATAGGGGCAACGGACAAACAAACGAAAGGGCCCATTGTTATGCTTTCCCTGGGAGATCAGAGGCGGAGACATCTGATGCTGTCATCACAGGTAATATTCTGGTTTGTGATTGCATGGCTTCTGTATTGTTTGATCCTGGATCCACATATTCTTATGTATCTTCCTCATTTGCTAATGGTCTAAATTTACATTGTGAATTACTTGATACGCCTATTCGTGTTTCTACTCCGGTGGGTGAGTCTGTGGTAGTTGAAAAGGTATATAGGTCTTGTTTGGTGAACTTTGTGGGGAGCAACACTTATGTAGATTTGGTTATCTTAGAAATGGTTGATTTTGATGTAATTCTGGGTATGACTTGGCTTTCTCCGCAATTTGCGATCTTGGATTGTAATGCTAAAACGGTGACGTTAGCCAAGCCTGGGACAAATCCGTTAGTGTGGGAGGGTGACTACACTTCAAATCCGGTGCGTATAATCTCCTTTCTTCGTGCTAAGAAAATGGTTAGTAAAGGGTGTTTAGCTTTCTTGGCACATCTCAAGGATGACACTACCCAAGTACCTTCGATTGAGTCGGTTTCGGTGGTCCGTGAGTTTCTTGATGTTTCCCTGCAGATCTTCCGGGTATGCCCCAGATAGGGATATTGACTTCTGTATTGATCTTGAACCGGGTACTCGCCCCATTTCTATACCCCCTTATAGAATGGCCCCGCGGAGTTAAGGGAATTAAAAGCCCAACTTCAAGATTTGTTGAGCAAAGGCTTCATTAGACCAAGTGCATCTCCTTGGGGTGCTCCGGTTTTGTTTGTGAAGAAGAAGGATGGGAGTTTTCGGATGTGCATAGACTACCGGCAGTTGAACAAGGTGACCATAAAGAACAAGTATCCTCTTCCTCGCATTTATGACTTGTTCGATCAGTTACAAGGTGCTTGTGTCTTCTCTAAGATTGACTTGAGATCAAGTTATCATCAATTGAAAATACGAGCAACAGATGTGCCAAAGACTGCTTTTAGAACCAGGTATGGGCATTACGAATTTGTAGTGATGTCTTTTGGTCTTACGAATGCCCCTGCTGCGTTCATGAGTTTTATGAACGGGATTTTTAAGCCATATTTAGATCTCTTTGTGATCGTATTTATTGATGATATACTGATATACTCCAAGAGTAAGAAGGAACATGAGGAGCATTTGAGAATGGTATTGGAAATGTTGAGGGAGAAAAAGCTTTATGCCAAGTTCTCTAAGTGTGAGTTTTGGCTAGATGCAGTGTCCTTCTTGGGGCACGTGGTTTCTAAGGATGGAGTGATGGTGGATCCTTCTAAGATCGAAGTAGTGAAGAATTGGGTAAGACCTACTAATGTGTCAGAAATAAGGAGCTTTGTTGGGTTAGCTAGCTACTACCGCCGATTTGTCAAGGGATTCTCTTCTATTGCTTCCCAACTGACGAACTTGACTAAGCAAAATGTTCCATTTGTATGGTCGGATGAGTGTGAGGAAAGCTTTCAGAAGCTCAAGACTCTGTTGACTACTGCACCAATTCTCACCTTGCCAGTGGAAGGCAAGAATTTCATTGTTTATTGTGATGCCTCCTATTCTGGTTTGGGTGCAGTACTAATGCAAGAGAAGAATGTGATTGCTTATGCCTCAAGACAATTAAAAATGCATGAACGTAACTATCCAACTCATGATTTGGAATTGGCCGCGGTAGTGTTTGCACTAAAGCAATGGAGACACTATTTATATGGGGTTAAGTGTGAGGTCTATACGGATCATCGTAGTCTACAGTATGTCTTCACTCAGAGAGATTTGAATTTGAGACAGAGGAGATGGATGGAACTACTGAAGAACTACGACATCACTATTTTGTATCATCCGGGGAAGGCGAATGTTGTAGCGGATGCTTTAAGTAGAAAGGCGGGAAGCATGGGAAGTCTAGCTCACTTGCAAGCTTCTAGACGCCCATTAGCTAGGGAGGTTCAGATTCTGGCTAACGACCTTATGATTAGAAGTAAATGAGAAGGGAGGATTTTTAGCTTGTGTGGAGGCAAGATCTTCCTTCCTTGACAAGATTAAGGGAAAGCAGTTTAATGAAAAATTGATCCGGATCCGAGATAAAGTGTTGCAAGGAGAGGCTAAAGAAGCGACAATCGATGAGGAAGGTGTTTTGAGGATTAAGGGAAGGGTATGTATCCCCGCGTCGATGATTTGATCAACACTATTCTGACAGAGGCTCATAGTTCAAGGTATTCGATACATCCGGGTGCAACCAAGATGTACCGTGACCTAAAGCAACACTTTTGGTGGAGAAGAATGAAGCGTGATATTGTAGATTTATTGCCAAATGTCCAAATTGTCAACAAGTAAAGTATGAACACCAAAGGCCCGGAGGAACACTTCAGAGAATGCCCATTCCGGAATGGAAATGGGAGAGAATTGCAATGGACTTCGTGGTTGGTCTTCCAAAGACATTGGGCAAGTTCGACTCCATTTGGGTGATTGTGGACAGATTAACTAAGTCTGCTCACTTCATTCCGGTTAAGGTGACTTACAATGCAGAGAAGTTAGCCAAACTTTACATCTCAGAAGTTGTTCGATTTCATGGAGTTCCACTATCCATCATATCAGATAGAGGTACGCAGTTTACTTCTAAGTTTTGGAAAACATTGCATGCAGAATTGGGTACTAGGTTGGATCTTAGTACTGCGTTCCATCCTCAGACCGACGGTCAGTCTGAGCGAACGATTCGAGTGTTGGAGGATATGCTTCGTGCATGTGTGATAGAATTCGGTGGCCATTGGGATAGCTTCTTACCCTTAGTGGAGTTTTCATACAATAATAACTATCACTCAAGCATTGATATGGCTCCCTTTGAAGCACTATATGGGAGGAGATGTAGGTCCCCCACTGGTTGGTTTGATGCATTCGAGGTTAGACCTTGGGGTACTGATCTTTTGAGGGATTCAATAGAAAAAATGAAATCTATTCAAGAGAAGCTTCTAGCGGCGCAAAGTAGACAAAAAGAATATGCAGATCGAAAGGTTAGAGACTTAGAGTTCATGGAGATTGAACAAGTCTTGCTGAAAGTTTCGCCAATGAAAGGGGTGATGCGGTTTGGTAAAAGAGGCAAGCTAAGCCCAAGATACATTGGTCCCTTTGAAGTACTTAAGCGAGTAGGGGAGGTGGCTTTTGAGTTAGCCTTGCCCCCAGGGCTGTCCGGAGTACATCCGGTATTCCATGTGTCGATGTTGAAAAGATACCATGGGGATGGAAACTACATTATCCGTTGGGATTCAGTTTTGCTTGATGAGAATTTGTCTTATGAGGAGGAGCCTGTTGCTATTTTAGATAGAGAAATCCGCAAGTTGAGGTCAAGGGAGATTGCATCTATCAAAGTTCAATGGAAGAATCGACCCGTTGAAGAAGCCACTTGGGAGAAGGAGGCAGATATGCGAGAAAGATACCCACATCTGTTTACAGATTCCGGTATTCCTTTTGCCCTTGTTTTCCTTCTTGTGATCGTTCGGGGACGAACGATGGGTAAATTGGTATCTATTGTAACGACCTGTTTAGTCGTTTTGAGCAGCAGATTTTATTCTGGAAAAACTGGCAGAAGTGACGGATGCCACGACGGACCGTCACGGGCACGACGGACCGTCGTGGAGGGGTCGTTTCAAAACACTTGGAAAAATCTGAAATTGGGTACTGAAAATCGACTCTCTGAACTTCGTAACGAAATGGCAGGACGGACCGTCACAGGTGTGACGGACCGTCACAAGAGTCCAGTGCAAATTCACTCTCTGACCCTTGCGACGGACAGCAGGACGGACCGTCGCAGGCACGACGGCCCGTCACGGGCTGTGTAGTCCCAGGCGGGGTCGGAATCCTGATTAATTAATTTAAGGGGCGTTTTGGACTATTTCCTGCTTTAATTATAAAGTAATGGGTTAATGTTAATAAGTCTAATTACTTGAGGGTTAAAAGAGGTAACCTTAAGTTATTTAGTGAATTATTAGTGCCATATTTTAAAACTTAATTATATGATAATTAGGGTAAAGAAAGAGGGTTTTGAATAAGAAAAAGAAAAAGAACAGCAAGAGAGAGAGAGAGAGAGAATCGATCAAGGGAGAAGGGAGAACGAAGCTTTGGGAAGATAGCTTGTTGATCGCAATTCTTCGGTGAAGGTAGGTTATGGTTTTTACACTATTTGTAGTAAACTCTTAATAGCGAATGATATGTGTTGGGTAGTATTATTAAGTCTTCTATATGCTTAATTGTGTGTATGCATGATTGCTCTTATATATATATATGATTGTGATAAAATAAGCATGATGAAGCTATTGAATCTTAAATCTTGAAGAAACCCTAATCTACTTTGTTAATGATGATGCCTTGGTATAAAAGAAGGCTTAATGAACGAAAGTAGTGAGATTAGGGGATCGGGTGCCACGTTTCGGTACCAGGATAGAATATGAGGATCGGAGTGTCACGTTCCGACACCAGGATAGAATATGAGGATCGGAGTGTCACGTTCCGACACCAAGATAGTATATGGATCAGAGTGTCACGTTCCGACACCAGGATAGAATATGAGGATCGGAGTGTCACGTTCCGACACCAGGATAGTATATGGATCGGGTGCCACGTTCCGGTACCAGGATAGAATATGAGGATCGGAGTGTCACGTTCCGACACCAGGATAGTATATGGATCGGGTGCCACGTTCCGGTACCAGGATAGAATGAGGAGCGGAGTGTCACGTACCGACACGAGAGTAAATAATATAATGAATCTTGAAAGATACTAATATACTCAATCTAAAGAACATGTTTCCCAAAATGAGTATGATGAGGAGGCGTGAGTCCTCATTGATGTGCTTGGTGTTGTAACCAAGGATTATGGTAATTGTAAATGCTGCATGCTAAGGATATTAGTTGATTTCATGATGTTACTTGATATATACTGTTTTCTATTTTGAGTTGGCCGATGATACCTACTCAGTACTTGTGGTTGTACTGACCCCCTACTTTTATGTTTTCCTTCTGTTTAATTTTGGAGTGCAGCAAACGTGCCGTCATCTTCGACTCAACAGTAGTTCAAGCCAGTCTTCGTCACACCGGATCTTCAGGGTGAGCTAATGCTTCTAGCTTGGACTGGATCTCCTTCCTCATGTCTTGATGCCTTGAAGTTTCGGCATAGACTAGCTTTTAATTGTTTTAGCTTCTTAGAATACTCTTAGTTTAGTAAATTGATCATAGATGTTCTTGTGGTGATGACTTCCAGATTTTGGGGAATTAATAGAAGTTAAATTTTAGAAGTTATTGAATTGTCTTTTATTTATGAGTTTAAGTCTTCCGCATTACTTTATGTTGATATTAAATTGAAATGATAAGGTTTAGATTGGTTGGTTCGCTCACATAGGAGGGTAAATGTGGGTTCCAGTCGCGGCTCGGTTTTGGGTCGTGACAGTAAACCATGTAGCCAAGATGGTAATTGACATGTCATACTTTTTAAATGATCACATAAGGAGAGCTAGTGGATCCACTAAGTTGAGTAAGGTCTTATACCGATGGCAAGGTGTAGGATGGTCTTCTTGCAACGTGAGGTAAGATGTTGTATCATCACTTAGGCTCATAGTGATGGTTGTCGGTTAGAGAAATTCCATAGATGTGATATCACTTTCGTATATAAGTAAAGTTGAGTTTGTTATTACATTTCCTTTGACGAACTAAGTTGTTTTCACTGTTTTATGAGTTATATACACACACACACACACACACACACACATCTTGCATGTGATTTAAACTGCTTTATATGCATATTAATTTGAATTAAGTATGCTCTTGAGTTGAGCATCGTTTCATGATGCATACATAGGTACCCAGGATAGCATGCAACGCTTTGTTGATTCCAGATTGAGCTTCAGAGTTTGTGGTGAGCCTCTTTGCATTTTGGAGGACATCCTTTTCATTTCTACATTAGCATATATTTTAGGATGTTGTAGGGTCTGTCCCAACATCCCTCTCTAGACAATTTAGAGGCTTCAAAGACTAAAGTATTTCAGTTGGAGTTGTTTTCAGTTATTGAGACTCAAGTGCCATTTTGTCCAAAGTTATGACATGACGTATTTCCATTTTATTATGTTTTACTTGTGTCAAAGTTGAGGTTTTGTCTTCCATTGATTTAAGTAAGGTAGACCAGGGGTTCATTTGAGGGGCATCAATGGTCTTCGATTGCCGATCTCGACCAAGATGTAGGCTCGGGGCTTGATAAACTTGTTATCAGAACACATAGTTTAAGAATCCTAGAGAGTCTATGAAGCCGTATCAATAGAGTCTTAGTCATCGGTGTGAAGCACGTCATATCTATGATTAGGAGGCTGCGATATTTAGGAATGTTTCACTCCTTTCATCTTATTTCATGCGAAGAGTTTAGATCTAAAAGTCTCTCTCTAATTCGTTCTTACACACATTTTCAAATCATCATGCCTCCAAGAAGAGCATTCAGAGGTCGACCATGAATAAATATTAAGGAACAAGAGGTTCCAAATGCACCAGAGGTGCAACCCTAAGGTGAGATTACCAATGCCAAATTTCGGGAATCAATTCGTATGCTAAGTCAGGTTGTGACCAACCAGGTTGGGCAACAGAGAGCAGCTCAACAAGAAGGGTTAATACCTCGAGAGTTCGTGAGTTTTGAGAATGAATACCCCTAGTTTCACCGGATCAATCACTGCTGAAGATCCGAAGAACATCATAGAGGAGTTGAAGAAGGTGTATGAGGTAATGCATGTGTTCAATGCTGAGAGGTTTGAATTGGCTGCATACCAACTGAAGAGTGTGGCCAGAATATGGTTCGATCAATGGAAGGATGGTAGGGCTGAGGATGCACCACATCTAAGTTGGGCTTGCTTAGAGGAAGCATACTTGGGGAAGTTCTTTCCTCGTGAACTGAAGAAATCCAAGGTGAGGGAGTTCCTTACTCTGAAACAGGACTCCATGAGTGTTCATGAATATGGGTTGAAGTTCACCCATCTATCTCGCTATGCTCTTGAGATGGTGAAAGACATGAGGAGCAGAATAAGTCTATTTGTTGCAGGGTTGGGTCATGCTTCAAGCAAGGAAGGTAGGGCTGCCATGTTTATAGGTGATGTTGATAGTATACGTTCAAAAATTTGAAGAAGAGAAGGTGAAGGATAGAGAGGAGTACCGAAACAAGAAGGCGAAGAATGGGAATGAGTAGCCAATAGAAAGGTGGTTCGATCCGACCATAATTCCAGAAATCAAAGGGGCATGCACACACACACACACATCTTGCATGTGATTTAAACTGCTATGTGTATCATTTGAGTTAAGTATACTCTTGAGTTGAGCAGAGCCAAGGTAAGTTCATCTAATCCCCTCAAGCTTAAGTTGTTGTTTAGCTCTCCAACTAGCATACTCGTACATTCAATGTACAGATGCCATTTGGCCTGCGTCGTTTCATGATGCAGACGTAGGTACCCAGGATCAGCACGCAACGCTTCATTGATTCCAGATTGAGCTTCAGAGTTTGTGGTGAGCCTTCTTGCGTTCTTGAGGACATCCATTTCATTTCTATATATTAGCTTAGATTTTAGGATATTGTGGGGTCTGTCCCATCATTTCTATCTATAGAATAAAGTATTTCAGTTGGAGTTGTTTTCAGTTATTAAGACTCAAGTTTCATTTAGTCCAAAGTTATGACATGTGTATTTCGTTTTTTTATGGTTTACTCGTGTCAAAGTTGAGATTTTGTCTTCCGCTGATTTAAGTAGTCAGGCCAGGGGTTGTCTTGGGGGACAACAATGGTCTTAGAGTGTCGGTCCCGCCTAGGGTGTAGGCTCAAGGCGTGATAACCATGGTCATTTTAGGGGTTTGTCCTAACCATATATATTATAGTGGAGGCTAGGGGTGTGCAAAAACCGAACTGACCGATAAATCGAACCGAGAAAAATGTTATTGGGTAATTGCGTTATTGGATTTTTAATAGGTTTATAAAAAAAGTTATTGGGTTATTGGTTCGATATCGGGTTTTACTGTTGGATTATTGGGTAAATATATAACCCAATAAAATGGTAATAATTTATTATTTTACCCTCCCTAATAATTAAATATTAATAATATAATATATCACTAGACAGTATAATTATATCAAATTATTAATACACTATCCACTTCACACTATGCCGCTTGACTAGTTTTTATTCTTTTCTAAAAACCTTAAAACTAATGTAAGGGTTTGCAATTGTAGCTTTTGATTTTAGTTTTAGTCTTGTTGGACTATTTGATTTTAGTTTTAGTTTGTAATTGTAGGTTCTAACATTTGTAATTTTGTAAAGATCCGTAATTTAATTAACATAAAAAATCTCATACTATGTTTTGGCGGTGAAATGTAATTCTAACCTTCGTATTATAATTAGATAAGTAAGAAGTCATATAATATTTTATGGATATTTTCTTATTAGATAAACCGTAAACCGAATCGATAAATATCAAAAATTCATAAACCAAAAATCGATAAAGAATATCTTACTGGTTTGTTATCGGGTTAGCATATTTAAAAATCGAAAACCGATAAATAAAACCGATAATACATAAGACCGAACTGAACCGACCGATGCACACCCTAAGTAGAGGCTTTGATAGACATAGTTGATTTTCGCATTATTTTAGTCATGTACTCTCTTGGTATTTCCTTAATTATGAGATGAAAGAGTTCTTAGAATATTATTTCATTCTTATATTGAAATCTCTTTATTTGATATTCATAGTGTCATTGTTATGTCAAGTGGTTTGTTTAGGGCCTCATGAAATCCTTTTCTCTATGTCACGTCTAAGGTGTATTTTGGATATCGTGGCAAATAAGTACTATAAAACAAATGCTAAATATGGATATTTGTGTAGCTCATGAATACTAGTAAGTTCATAAAAATATGACATGTAGATTCGAAATTATTAGCTACAACGTAAAACTCGTCGCTAATTATTCGCTTTAGTGACTAAATTTATTTTTCGTACTCAAATATATGAGACACATACTTTTAGTTATCAAACATTAAAATTCATAGCAAAGTTTTTTCAACTAAAATTTCCCACTAAAAAATTATTGGCGTAATTTTTTAAGTAGTATTACTCACAAATTTAAAGTTATCGGTGACACATTATTTCGTCACTAATAGTGTATCTAATTCATGTCATATTATTTTTTGTCATAAAATTTTAGTTTTGGACAC
Organism: Solanum habrochaites; assembly: GCA_027704765.1. Classification (NCBI taxonomy): domain Eukaryota; kingdom Viridiplantae; phylum Streptophyta; class Magnoliopsida; order Solanales; family Solanaceae; genus Solanum; species Solanum habrochaites. The sequence continues at coordinate 7,418,034 of JAKWJA010002495.1, read as the reverse complement.
AAAAAAGTTTCATTTAAAAAAATATTTTGTTACAGTATCAACAAATTATAGTTTGTAGTTAAATATTATAAGTTTTACATTTAATTATGACATTTATTTTCGCTGCTAATAATATAAATAATTGGTGACAAAGATTTTATTGTCTCTAATCAGTGTGTGATTTAGTGATAACAAAAAAATTGTCACAAAATAGGTAAGGTGTTAAATAGCGACGACTTAAAATTTGTAGTGAATATTTCAACTATTTGCTACGAAAAAAATTCATAGCTAAATTCAATTTTTTTGGCTACAGTTGTTCACAATCACAAGTGACAACTTACAAAAATAATAATACAAGTGCTTCATAAAAAAATAAACAGAGACCATTCGTTCATTGGCGAGGAAAAATATAAATCCAACGAATTCAATGGATTCTGTAAAAATGAAAATAATTCAATTCATCAATTTTCTTAAATAATGCGATTATAAAATGCATCATTTGAAATCTACAATCTAGGTTATAAGTACCGTTAGTAGTGTATGGTTCTACCACTAGATTGCTACTATTTGTTGGGTTAACACTTTTTTTTTAAAAAAAAATTCGTACACATTTGTCGATAAAGACGATAGAGAAAACAATTTCTCAAGTCTTGATGTAATTTTTGTGTGTGTCTACTGATTTCTGATTGGTGAACTTCATAGACTAAGTCGATCTATTTGCTTCTATTTAAAAATAATTAAATATTTAATAGTAATTCCAAAGACATAGGTAGATCAACTATACAGAGATAAGATCGATTTACAAACTTAGACTTCACAAAGGTGCAAAAATTTTCATGAATTTCTTTTAACTTTTTTCCATCAATGTGTAAATTGAAATAAACTAAATATTGAAAGTACAAATGAAAGAAATGAATCAACCAGAATTATATATTAGTAAAAATGCACAAGTACCCCGCTAAACTATGACAGAAATTGCAGAGACACACCTTAACTATTCTAAGGTCCTATTACCTCCTGATTTTTTTTTTGTAATTTTGTGCAACTTTTTGGCTTAAGTGGCCTCCAAATATCTCTCACGTGCCTCAATGGTGTAGAGTCACGGAGTGTGCAACGTAAGACAAAAGGTGTACAAAATTACGAAAAAAAAGTTAAGGGTAATAGGACTTTAGTTTAGTTAATGTGTCTCTGGGATGTTGGTTATATCTTAGGGGGTACTTATGCATTTTCCCAATATATTAAGATGAAGTACTATAGTTATGAGTGTTGATATTTTTTTTGAAACAATTGATTTACTGATCGAGTTGAACTGATTATTCAATTATTTAAAATAACGTCAAAAGTTTAATTTTATATAAATTTATAATTGTACTAAATAATTTTTAAAATTTATAATGAAAAATCATATTGAATATATTGAAAGGTACTTTATAAAATATATAATATAATTTAAAATATAATCTACATTTAAAATAATTATGGCCGGTAAATTTCATGCATTTGCTTAAATGTATAATAATCATATAATATGTTATATATACCGAAGTTTAATGTGAAAGAAGTGAATGAAATTAAAAATAAAATAAAAATTTGACATAAGAGTTGAGCTGTCAATATGGGCTAGGCCACCCCATCCGGGCTGACCAATACAGACATCGACATTTCACGGGCCAGGGAGGGCTAGCCCATTTTTGGTGTGGAGTTGAAAATGGCTGGCCCAACCCACATGTACGTGGGCTACTGGCTTGCCGGTCCAGTCCATTTTTTTTAAAATTATATTATTTTTAGAATTATTAAATTAAATTATAAATTATAATTTAAAAATATTATCATTAATATCGACAAAACAATATAGCATGATGTTAATTTTACTACTTTTTAATCAAATCCACAAATAAAATTATCTTTATAATATTTATTAAGTTTTTTAAGTAAACGTATAAATTATCTAAATAGAAATATTAACCTAATTGTTTTGAGTTTGGACTATATTTAATTTTAAATTTTAATATTATATTATATTTTTTAATCAATTTTTATTAGCCTACGCGCCGGCCCTACCGATATTTCTCAAGCCCCACAAATCAGCAGACTTATTTAGGCCGAGCTAAAAAACTCTTTTCTCATATAAGTTTCAAAAATCGTAGCCCGGCCCAATTAAATTTCATATTAGGCCAGGCCGACCCAACAGTCCTAGCCCATATTGACGGCTCTACATAAGAGAGAGTTGATCAGATGGTAAGAACTTCTCACTTCCAACTTGAAAGTTGTGAGTTCGAGTTCCAACAAAGCACAATGTGGGTCCTACTAAGGAGGGGTTAGAAAAAGATAATTTTTTGTATATATAAAATATAGTCATTAGTGAAAAAATTAGATTTTGTTCAACTACGAAATACATATAACTTTAGAGATAATTGACGTCATCACTGAATGAAGTAAAAAAACTAGCGACGATATAATTTTGTCGGTAGTGGTAACATTTTAATGACAAAACATACTACTAACTAAAAATAAACATAATTATATGACAAATAAAATTGTCACAAATGTTTAAGCATTTGGGGACGATTTTTCTTTTTGTAGTTAATATAATACTTTTAGCGACAAAGCACTAAATCGTCTTTGTTTACTTTTAGACACACACATTTAGTGACGACTAATTGACGAATTATTTTTCATCTCACAAAATTTTTAATGACAAAATATAATTTAAAAATGACGAAATTATTTATCTCTGATAATCAAATTTGTTGTATTAATACTTCCATTATATGTTAACGAACTTAGTGACATGTAGCATACATAATGTTTAGTAAGAAAACAAACTATGATATTATTAAGAATAAAAACGTAGATGCATACTCCTAAATTTTAAGGGATCATTTAAATTATACATTTATACATTGAGATTCCAACATCTTTTAGCTATTTAAATTTGTTTGCACGTCACAAAAAAAATTTCAAAGTAAAATCTTGACAGATTTTGTCTATATTTCCACAATTAATACATTTTTCCTCTTTGTTGCCTTGATTAAATTTTGAGAGAATTATTTAATACAATTTATCACTTATAATACTATGACTTTAGAGTCAACATACCAAAAATTAGAAAATTAATGTTATTTCCATGTTTCCCTTATAATTAGATTTGATTTATAAATTTTAGATTCCTTGATTCGATATACAAATATATACATCTATATAATGTCTTTTTCATCTAAATATTGCTCACTCTTTGCTCCCTTTCCCCCATAAATTCATTAAGTCTAGCTTTTCTAACTTGAATCATACGATGGTTAGTAATCCTTATTATTGGACAATTGAACATCAAAAGGACCTCCCAGAGAATGATGATCAAAATTTATCAAAGGGCAAACTTTTCATTCTATGTGGAATTCGAAAAGTGTATCTTAATTACTATTTCACACAAGAGGGTAATTGGAGGTTTTATGATCGAACATATTTCATCTATGAAAACACGAGAAGATTGTGTTTTGATATAGAAGAACATGAAACATGGTCCTCTAAGTTCAATCAAATGGTTGAATCTTTATATGTTCCTCTCATGTATCAACAAGAAATGGTTAAAGACATTAAGGATAAGGCCTTGTTGATTGCTCAAGAAAATGATACATCTAAGAATATCTCAATCATCATTGACATAGCCCATCGTATTCCTCAGACAATTGCAAATATTTATCAAGATCATGACCATGAGGAAGCTAATGAGGATGAGCTAGGGTTAATAGAAGAACAAGTCGCGATGGATTTGATGACCTTGGAAGAAACTCGTGTGTTTGTGCCTATAATTCCAACATCAAAGGATGCTATTGAAGGGCTTGAGAAGGTGAAAGTAGAGATATTGAATGGTGACAAGAGTTTTGGTGAAACTTGTATGATATGTCTTGGCAAGTTGCTTACAAAGGACATTGTTGAACTAACTCGTATGCCTTGCAAGCATGTTTTTCATGGAGATTGCATTATTCAATGGCTTGAAAAAAATCACTTTTGTCCCTTATGTCGCTTTAGAATGCCAATTGATAAAAAAAATTAATTTGGGACTATAAAGCTTTCGCTAAGCCTTAGTTGTTATATTTTGTTTGAAGAAGTTACTTATATGGTAAGGGTTAGATAGATCTCTACTATTTTATTGGATATTAGAAAAAATATTGTAAGAGGGAAGACTTGTGGTCTTACCTCTAATATTTCCTATATTAAATAATTAAGTTTGTTTTTAAAGTAATGTTCATCTATTTTTATTTTTTTTACTCTTCATAACTATTGTTATTTTAATTCCAACTAGTTATTATTTGATGGCATAGTTCTCATACTTTTATCATATTTATCTTCATTTTATTTTGCATGTCAAATCTCAACTTTGTAAAGAAAAAAAAACAATTTTAAAAATTCTTTATATAGAGAGAAAACCAATTCATTGAAAAGAGTATTTTATAATTTAAAAAATATTACAATTTATAATTTTTTGAATCATGATGACACCGTATCTAACTTGATAGGCGAACCATTTCACATTTTAATACATTTGTGTTATTAATATGTGCATCATATAGTATATGTGGTTTATATAATAATCATAATATTATATTTGATTTGATAAATGAGATTCTTATTGCAAAATGTCAATATTATTAAATTTGGTCAAACTTTTGATGTGTGCATTTAATTTTTGAAGATTTTGTTACAATGAAAGAAACTTTATAATTTAATTTTGACATTAACATGTCTAAATTTAGTGTAAATAAGTATGTAATATCAACTGACAAAAGAATTATTTTTATTTAAGCTTTATTAATTTGTATTGTTACGTATGAATGACTAAAAAACACAATATAAATTCTGCCCACATTCTGAAACTAAGATTATATACATTCATACATTTGAATAAATAAATGAAATTATGTATTTGTAATTACTCAAGTATAATAAAGGACATTAAGAAATATATGTTATAAAACTATAGAATAAGAAAAAGAAACTAGAGAGAAAAGAAGAGAAGACTTGTTATTTCTCTTGATGAATGAATTTACAATGAAGAGGAGCACTCTATTTATAGGAGAAATCTAACTTGGTCCCCAAGAAGGAGGACTCTTTAATCATATCCTAAAAAGGAATCCACATGATAGACATTCAGTATAATACAAATACTTTATAACACTCCCCCTGAATGTCTAATTCATAGATGATGTACTTCGTCAAAAACCTTACTAAAAAAAAACTTTAAGAAAAGAAAAACTCTAGTAAAGGAAAAGAGTACACACATCTATTAATACACATCTAGGCTGCCTCATTAAAAACCTTACAAGGAAAACCCAGTGGGACAAAACCTCATAAGGGAAAAAGAGTACAACGCGTATTCACTCCCCTAATGAGAACATTAATCCAGAGATTTGAATCTTCGCATTCCAAGCTTGTGTACCATCTTCTTGAAAGTTGCAGTTGGTAGAGACTTGGTTAATAGATCAGCCACATTGTCACTTGAACGAATCTGTTGCACATTTATATCACCATTCTTTTGAAGTTCATGTGTATAGGAAAGCTTCGGTGAAATATGCTTTGTTCTATCTCCTTTTATGAATCCTCCCTTAAGTTGTGCTATGCATGCTGCATTATCTTCATATAAAGAAGTGGATACTTTATCACATTCCAAACCACATTTCTCTCGAATGAGATGTATCATAGACCTCAACGACACACATTCTCTACTTGCTTTATGAATAGTTATTATTTCAGCATAATTAGATGAAGTGGTTACGATGGACTGCTTTGTAGATCTCCAAGATATGGCAGTCCCCCCACATATAAACACATAACCTGTTTTGGATCGAGCTTTGTGTGAATCAGATAAATATCCTGTATCAGCATAACCAACAAGATTTGGGCTACAATTAACAGAATAAAATAAGCTCATATCAGTTGTCCCTTTAAGATATCGCAAAATGTGTTTGATCCCATTCCAATGTCTCCTAGTAGGAGCAGAACTACATCTTGCTAACAAGTTAACAACAAAAGCTATATCAAGCCTTGTAGTATTAGCAAGATACATTAGTGCACCAATTGCACTAAGATATGGTACTTCAGGACCAAGAATTTCTTCATCCTTTTCTTGAGGTCGGAATGGATCCTTATTCACATCAAGTGAACAAACAACCATTAGAGTACTTAATGGATGCGCTTCATCCATACAGAATCTTTTCAACACTTTTCTGTGTAGGCAGATTAATGAAAAAAAATACCATTTGTCAAATGCTCAATTTGCAATCCAAGACATAATTTTATTCTTCCCAGATCTTTCATCTCAAATTCATTCTTTAAATAATCAATTGCCTTTTGAAGCCCTATTGGAGTTCCAATAAGATTTATGTCATCAACATAAATAGCAAGTACAACAAATTCCGATATTGTTTTCTTTATAAAGATACATGGACAAATTGCATCATTTGTATAACCTTCCTTAATTAAATACTCACTAAGACAGTTATACCATATGCACCCAGATTGCTTCAAACCATATAATGATCTTTGCAATTTAATTGAATACATTTCTCGAGATTTTAAATTACATGATTTAGGCATCGCAGATCCTTCAGGAATTTTCATGTATATCTCATTATCAAGTGATCCATAAAGGTAGGCTGTAACCACATCCATCAAATGCATTTCAAGTTGCTCATGGACTGTGAAACTAATGATATAATGCAATGTTATTGCATCCATAACGGGTGAGTATGTCTCTTCATAGTCGACGCTAGACCTTTGAGAAAATCCTTGTGCCATAAGGCGTGCTTTATACCTTTGTATTTCATTTTTCTCCTTTATTTTTCACACAAAAATCCATTTGTAACCAACAGGTTTAATACCATTAGGTGTTTGAACTATAGGTCCAAAAACTTCACGCTTGGCAAGTGAATTCAACTCTGATTGAATTGCTTCTTGCCATTTTGGCCAATCATTTCGTTGTAGACATTCTATAACAGATTGAGGTTCATGATCCTCATTATCTTGCATGATATTTGTTGCGACATTATATGCAAATACATAATCAACCACTATTTCTGATCGATTCATATTAGTTTCAACATCTGTTAAATTTATGGATAGTTCATTATTTCTTTGAGTTTCAAGTTCATTGATTCTTTCATGAATATCAGACTTATTCAAATTTTGAACTTCCATATGAGATTCTTTCATATTGTCATCTTGACATTTAATCTTTCTTTTTCTAGGATTTTGATCCTTAGACCCCAATGGTCTACCACGCTTTAGGTGTGTTTTTGACTCATTAGCTATGACACTAGTGGATTGTCCTTTAGGGACATCAATTCGAATTGGGACATTCTCTGCAGGAATATGTGATTTAGTAATCCTTTTCAAATCTGTAAATGCGTTTGAAATTTTTATTTGCAATTTTCTGCAGATGAATAATCTTTTGTACTTCTTGTTTGCAAGTAGAAAAATATGGATCAAGATGAGGCAATGATAAATTTTTCCACAAAATTTCTCGTTTTATTTCACTATTCTCTCCCCCTAATTTTGGGAAAACTGTCTCATCAAACCGACAATCTGCAAATCTAGCAGTAAACATGTCTCCAGTCAATGGTTCAAGATAGCGAATAATGGAGGGTGACTCAAACCCAACATATATTCCTAACCTTCTTTGAGAGCCCATGTTAGTGCGGTTTGGTGGTGCCACATGCACATGTACAACACTTCCAAAAATTCTTAGATGTGATATATTAGGTTCTTGACCCATAACCAATTGCAATGGAGAAACCTTATGATAACTTGTTGGTCTGAGACGAATAAGTGTTGCAGCATGCAAAATTGCATGTCCCCACACAGAAGTGGGCAACTTAGTTTTCATAAACAATGGTCTTGCTATTAATTGCAAACGTTTAATTAATGACTCTGCGAGACCATTCTGAGTATGAACATGAGCAATGGAGTGTTCAACTCTTATCCTAATTGCTAAACAATAATCATTAAATGATTGGGATGAAAACTCTGCAGCATTATCAAGACGAATGGACTTAATCTGATTATCAGGAAAGTGTGCCCTTAACCTTATTATTTGTGCCAATAATTTTGCAAATGCCAAGTTACGAGATGACAATAGGCACACATGAGACCATCTAGAAGAAGCATCTATTAGAACCATAAAATATCTAAATGACCCACTAGGTGGGTGAATAGGTGCACAAATATCCCCATGTATACGTTCCAAGAACGCAGGGGACTCAATCTTAACTTTCATTGGTGATGGTCTCACAATTAACTTGCCTTGATAATAAGCAGTACAAGAAAATTCACCATTTAAAAGAACTTTTAGGTCTTTTAGTGGATGTCCATTCGAATTTTCTATAATTCGTCTCATCATTATTGACCCAGGATGTCCTAGACGATCATGCCAAAGTACAAATGTATTGGAATCAGTAAACTTCTTATTTACTATAAAATGTGCCTCAATTGCACTGATTTTTGTCCAATACAAGCTAGAAGATAAGGCAGAGACCTTTTCTATAACACATGTCTGCCCAGAGACATTCTTGGTGATACCAAGATATTCAAGATTTATTTCATCTATTGATTGGATATGATAACCATTTTCACGGATATCTTTAAAACTCAACAAGTTTCTCTTAGATTTTGGAGAAAACATAACATTATTAATGATGAGTTTAGTTCCTTTGGGCAAAATTACAATGGCTCTTCCGAAACCTTCAATCATATTAGTACTACCAAAAATTGTAGTAACATTTATTTTACCCATACATAAATGAGAAAAATATTTCTTATTTTTGAATATCGTATGTGTTGTACCAGAATCAATCAAACAAATATCTTCATATTTCGACAATATGTTCTTAGAATTATCCATATCTTCACATGAAATGACATACACAAAATAAATATATATTAAATATTAGTGTTGTCAAAAGGGTACAATATATTCAAAGGAATAAATTAATAATTAAATATTAGAAATTAAGCCTTAATTTATTGTTTCCTCTAAGTCAAAAACGAGTTGTTAGGAAAATAAAATAAAATCATTATTTAGTCCTAGTTAATGACAGACTGCATGTTTTTAACATTAGATCAAATAAAAGACCTAATATAATACAAACACATGATAAAACCTAAAACCTAGTTAATATCAGATTTTATGTTTTTAACATTAGACTAAGTTAAAGACCTAATATAATACAAACACGTGATAAAGTTTAGTATTTGACTAACTCTATCATATTAGAATCATATAAATAAATCAATGAAAAATATATATTATTTTATTAAGAATTAAGGAACAAGCTAATGAACGACTAAATTAATTTAAAATACTAATACTCATGCAAACAACTATCATTACATGAAATTTATTAATAAATACTACAAAAAAAAATATCACTCTTCCATGTTCACAGAACCATCACCAATTAAGTGATCTATTTTTCCTTCAGGATGTGCGAAGAAATCTGCTACATCCAAGTGCGTGATGTCAACTTGATTTTCAGAGATAAAATTTGCCTCAGGATTTTTCTCTTTCTTCTTTAGTGATTCTTGATAAAGATCAAACAAGTGTTTGGGAGTACGACAATCACGTGCATAATAACCTCTTCCACCACATCGAAAACAACCTTCCCTAGTTTCTTCACTTTTCTCATCCTTTCTTTTTCCTTTTTATTTGATGAATGATTAATGTCAGGAATAGAATTACGTTCTTGACCATAATCACGACCATGTCCACGTCCACGACCACGTACACGTCCATGATTAGGACCGCGACCTTTTCCATGCCTAGCATGGTGGGCGTACGCCTCATTCACTTCAGGAAGTGGTTCAGATCCAGTAGGTCGATTCTCATGATTTTTCAATAATAAATCGTTATTTTGCTCGGCCACAAGAAGATGAGAAATTAGTTCAGAATACTTTTTGAAACCTTTTTCTCGATATTGTTGCTGCAAGAGCACATTCGAGGCATGGAAAGTGGAGAACGTCTTTTCCGTCATATCAATCTCACTAATCGTATCTCCACATAATTTCAATTGAGAAGTGATTCTGAACATGGCAGAATTATACTCATGTATAGACTTAAAGTCTTGTAGCCTTAGATGCATCCAATCATATCGTGCCTTTGGATGTATGACCATCTTCAAGTGGTCAAATCTTTCTTTTAGGTTTTTCCACAAAACAAGTGGATCCTTAACTGTCAGATATTCGATTTTCAGAATCTCGTCAAGATGATGACGTAAGAATATCATTGCTCGTGCACAGTTTTGATTTGATGCCTTATTTTCTTCTTTTATGGTGTCTCCAAGACCCATTGCATCAAGGTGAATTTCAGCATCCAACACTCATGAGAGGTAGTTCCTGCCCGAACTTTGAAGGGCAGTGAACTCTAGTTTTGTAAGATTGACCATTAAAATTAAAAACAAAAAAAATAATAATACCTTTATTAATTCTTCAAATCTAATCTTCACTTTTGAGAAATTAGAGTCTCGTGCTGATAACGTGTTATAAAACTATAGAATAAGAAGAAGAAACTAGAGAGAAAAGAAGAGAAAACTTGTTATTTCTCTTGATGAATGAATTTACAATGAAGAGGAGCACTCTATTTATAGGAGAAATCTAACTTGGTCCACAAGTAGGAGGACTCTTTAATCATATCCTAAAAAGGACTCCACATGATAGGCATTCACTATAATACAAATACTTTATAACAATATACCTTTTGTTGCTCTAATAATTTAATATTTGTTAAAATAACGAACACATCGCTAAATGTATGTTCACTAAATCCTTTACCATTTATGCTACAAATTTACCATTCACTATAAAATTATGAATAATAATAAAATTCATCCCTTTATTATATTTTAGACATTTTTGACCATATATTTTAAACAACTTTAGAAATTTTTTTAAAAGTTTTAGTTCTTCAAAAATCCTCAAGACTTTGAAGTTCAAAACAAAGAATTTGATGTTCAAATCATAAATTATAATTGGGAAATCATGATTTAGGATCACAAACACATACCCAAATGATTTAACTCCAAAAAAAATTCTTCGAAATCGCTTCTACCGAGCTCCCAATTTTTATATTTTTAAAAATATGATGAAATAGAGATGAGACCCTGACTTTTGGATAAGAACACTGGAAAATTTATTCATTGCGATCGTTACTCTAAGACCACTCCATCACAAATTAGTTGACCATCACGATTGCGATGATCAGAGCACAAAATCTACGCAATCACGAAAGACCCACATGATAACGACACACAAAGATACCCTTCTCTGATCACGAGAGTGTGTCCCTCGAACACAATTAACAAAGTAATGGGCAACAAGCATCATCACACACAACACCAAGACTCAACAAAAAACATGGAGAGGACCCTCCAGATTCATTCGAAAGCCCAATCACACTAATCAAGTATGCTACTCTACTAAATTCAACGTTCCAAACTTAATGGATCCATTGAAACACGGATTCAAGGTACTCTTGACCCGAAATCCGAGAATGTCACAATAAACTAACTTTCATATGAATTTACCAAACTGGCCTTGGAACCTCTGAAAGTTCAATAAAGAAACTATGGCTCGTTCCATTATTGTGTTACTTGTTTATTAACAACTCTAAATTGCATTCTTTCTTATTATTAATTTTAAAAAAAAAGAAATCCAATCATTTTCACTCATTAAAAGAAACGATGGCTCGTTCCATTTGCTTCATGACATTTGTGGTCTTGGCAATGATGCTCTTTGTTTCCTATGGTTTGTCTTTCATCATTTTTTTTTCTTAAACCTCATAAAATAAAATAATGTGCAAAATTACTCTATTTTTTCCTTCAAAATATTAACTAGTCCCTCTATTCCAATTTATATATATATATATGAGCCAGTTTGACTTGACACGAAGTTAGAATCTTTAATTTGTTATGAAATCATGATAACAAAATGTAAAAAAGTAGGCTGCGAACCGTTCAAACAAAGCCTAATGAATTGTGAATTGATACATGCTTTAAAATTTTTTGCTATTCTTTTGACAACTATGAAAACCCTTGAAATAATTTGTTTGTTTATATATATTCCTCTAAACATTATATGAGCAATATTTCTTTCGATTACATCTCTCTTATTATAATATTTGTAACCATTTTTGAATGATTGTAGAGGTTCAAGCTCAACACATGTGCAAATCAACAAGCCAAAGCTTCAAAGGATTATGTTTTACCGACTCATCATGTAGAAAAGCTTGTCTCAAAGAGGAGTTTGAAGGTGGACATTGTAGCAAAGTCCAAAGAAAGTTCCTATGCACTAAGATTTGTGTATTTGTAAAAAATCAAATGAAGTTAAACCAACTTTAATTTGGGTGGGGAAGCAAAAACTCTAAGTGAAACTGTGCTTGGAGGTGAGATTATGATGGAGTAATTAAGTGAGATTAATTAAGGATTTGAGTGTCAAAAGCAAAATTAATAATGTTGTGTTATAGGCCTTTAGTAGCCAAGTTGACACATTAAATAAGTTTTAACACATCATTTAATCCTTTTAGAATCTTCTATCAAGTTTATTTTGATTCAATTTATGTATAAACTATGTATTATGTTTATTTGATCACTTTCTATTACTATTCATTTTTTTAACAAGCCAAGATATCTCCTTCTTGAACGAAATAAGGAGTGATATGAATCAACAACTAACCTTCAAACACAGAGGTGTAGAACTTCCTCATTGATTTGATTTAAGCTTTCTTATGACTTTTCAAATGTTGCATTGACCTTGTTCCATGATTCATGATTTTGGTTTGACAAGCTTTACTACACTTTACTTGGTAATGTATTATCATATTTTGAATTATCATGTTGCATATTGTTCTTATATTATTTTATAATATAGGATCTGACGCTTCTCTAGCTAGTCATGGCTAGTTGGATTGCTCTGCTTAGCACTTGGATTGGTGAGTCCTCATGGTTCGAAGACAAGACCATGGTCATTTTATTACTTTTGATGTCTTTTCAATTTTCAAACTTTGTACATAGTTTAGGGGTTTGTCCTGACCATATGTACTGTAGTAGAGGCTTTGATAGACAAAGTTGATTTCCGCATTATTTTAGTCTTGTACTCTCTTGATATTTCCTTAATTATGAGTTGAATGTGTTCTGAGACTTATATTTCATTCTAATGTTGAAATCTCTTTATTTGATATTCATATTGTCATTCTTATATCAAGTGGCTTGTTTAGGGTCTCATGAATTCCTTTTCTCCATGTCACGTCTAAGGTGTACTTTGGATATCGTGTCAAATAAGTATTACAAAACAAATGCGAAATATGGATATTTGAGTAGCTCATGAAAATACTATCTGTAAATACTGATTTTATAGATGAAAATGCAAGCTCAAACTATCCATGAAGAAGAATGAGCAAAATAATGAAAAATCATGCTTTATATAAGAACCCCAACTTATGTGGAAATCATGAATTCAAGTAATAGGTTTACTTTGAGACTCCATGGATTAACGAATACTCATTGATGAAATAACACACCTTAAATGGAAATCCTAGCTTGACTCCTTAAGCTGAGACTTGAATATAAATAACCCTAGTGCTTGCTTTAGAGAAGTTTGATTACATTGTCTAATGATAGACCAAAACTACATAGTCTAGGAGTTAAAAGAGTGCGAAAACACCAAAACATCCCTCAAAAACTATCTTCAATATTTGATCAAACCTCAATATACTTCACTATATGTTAACCAACTTAGTGACATGTAGCATACATAATGAATATTTGTAAGAAAACTAAGTATGATATATTTAAGAATAAAAACGTAGATGCACACTCCTAAATTAAGGGATCATTTAAGTTATATATTTCTATATTGAGTTTCCAACAACATGCTTAAGCTATTTAAATTTGTTTGCACATCACATAAGTAATTTCAATCTAAAATCTTGATAGATTTTGTCTATATCTCCACAATTAATATATTTTCCTCTTTGTTGTCTTTGATTAAATTTTGAGAGAAAAATGAAAGTTTTATTTAATACAATTTACCACTTATGATACTATGACTTTACAATTAACACACCGAAATTAGAAAATTAATGTTATTTCCATGTTTTAATTAGATTTGATTTATGGATACTTTAGATTCGTTCATTCATGATATATAAATATATACATCTATATAATGTCTTCACTTGTCTTTTTCATCTAAACATTGCTCACTCTTTGCTTCCTTTTCCCCATAAATTCACTAAATCTAGCTCTTCTAACTTGAATCATACGATGGTTAGGAATCCTTATTGTTGGAAAATTGAACATCAAAAGGACCTCCTAGAGAATGAAGATCAAAATTTGTCAAAGGGAAAACTTTTCATTCTATGTGGAATTCGAAAAGTGAATCTTAATAACTATTTCACACAAGATAGTAATTGGAGATTATATGATCGAACATATTTCATCTATGAAAACACGAGAAGATTGTGTTTTGACATAGAAAAACATGAAACATGGCCCTCTAAGTTCAATCAAATGGTTGAGACTTTATATGTTCCACTCATGTATCAACCTGAAATGGTTCAAGACATTAAAGAGAAGGCCTTTTTTATTGTTCAAGAAAATGTATTAAATACCTCTCATGTATAGTTCTCGTAATGTATCATCATTTTGTTTTGCATGTTCAATTTCTCAACTTTGTAAAAAAAAATTGAAAATTCTTTATTGTTGTGATTTATGCAGTTTTGATAATTGACAAAGAAAAATGAAACACGTCAGTCAACATTGTCCAAAGGTGCATTGTCAGAAGTAGTAGAATTTGAGAAAGCTTCTAAAATGAATAAAGACAAGAGTGCAGAAATAAAGGGATGGATAATGTTAATTTCGTGAGAAACCCCAAGAAAATAAACATCTGATGAATTGAAAAGAAAGAATCAATGAGTTTGATTTGAGAAAAAGTCTAAAGAGGCAAGTAGTTTTAATTGAAGGAGTCTCACTTAAAGTAGAAATCTAAAAGTTATTGTTGAATTGAAGTGTTGGAGTTCGACTACAATACAAAAGAATCAATGAATATCTTTTGAAGAAGAAGTCCAAAGAAGCTAGGAGTTTGAATTAAAGAAGGAGTCTTACTTGAATTAGAACTCGGAGTCAAGAGAGCTCAAGTCAATAAGGAGTTTGAAGTGAGCAATAACTCTATGAAGAATTGTGCTTAAATAGAAGTGAAGTCTTTTAGAATACTAGTGCACTTACAGAGCAAAAGAGCAATTGAGAAATTCACTACGCAAGTGCAACCAGCGAACTGAAGGAACACATCGAAAAACTGATCCTTTTACAGGGTTTATGTGTTAGGAGTTTTTCTTTGTGAATGAGTCTTGATGTAATCTTAGTTCAGTGAGCTATAAACTAAATTAGGAGTGTTGTCTTCATGTTGTGATAACTCGAAGAGTTTGGAAAACATACCTTGGGAGGTTTGTGTTGAAGGTTAGGAATTATAGTTAGTTCCTACGATTACAAGAGTTGTAGTCCAAATCCATAACTTGAAGTTAAGGTAGGTTGCAAAGTTTGTAATCTATCTATTGTGGCGGCTTGTAGTTGATTTAGTGAAGTTGGAGTTAAATCCTGTAAGGATACATGTCGTGGTTCTTACACCTTTTGAGGCATGTGTTTCCACGTTAAAATATTGTATTTTTACAACTAGTACAAATTTGACTTAAACGCTTATATAGCAATGGTTATACTATCGTAGCAATAGCTCACCTATTACAACGATTATAACTGTGGCCAAATATTCTTGAATCTAATAGAATAATTCATAAAATAAACGGTTGCATCATCCCTATAACCATCCATATAGAGAATCTATAGCAACAAGTTTTAGAACTATCGCGATAGATAACTCTATGGTCACGGTTATTTTTAGATAAATAATTCTGATTTTTATCCCTAAATATATTTCCATCCATAAAAATATATTTCCCTCCAATAATTTGGCAAGATATATTAATCCCTTATTAAAAAATCTACAAGAAAAGGAACAAAACCTTAGTTTCAGAAACTTCATTCAGCGATGTGAGCTATGGAACTTTTGTTTAGCAACTAAGAACAGAGAGCGATTCAAGAAATTTCAGCGAAGCTTTTATTGAGGAAAACAAAATCTCTAAGACTACGAATCTCTTGGATAAAGAAGTTGTTTGTGAAGCTGTTTGTGAAGCTCGTTGAGGAAAACAACAACGAACAACAAGATCATTCTTCTTGGTGAAGTTTTTGAGGTTCGACTACAAATTCGTTTTAAAGGTGAATAATGTTTAAGGTTTCTAAGCTAGTTCATGATTTCTAAGTACCCATTGAATTATTTTTGAAGAATCTTAAAGAATAATATATGGGTTAGCCTTAAATCTATGTTATTTGCTCTAATATAGGTAGTGTATATACTTCCCCTGTTTGACTCTATGATGTATAGTGAAACAGGAAAAGAAAACACTCTGAATTTGAAGTTACAGTTGAGTATTTAGGGTTAAAAATGAAGTGGATTTAGGGTTTAACTTGAAGAGGATTTGAGATAGAGTAATGCTCTAGATTCAAAACATTAATACTTTTTGATTGTCTGTGCTATATGCAAGCTGACTCACTATGCCTAATGACTTTAAGATAAGCTAGATTGCTATTGAATATGCCCTCTTTATTGTTTAAGAGTTTCCTTGTCTTTATTGAAATGAATTTGATGGAAAATCTTTGAAGTATGGTTATAAAATATTTATTGTATTGCAGAAGACACAAAAGATACAAGAAGCAAACTCTTGGTAAAGAAGAACTGTAGAAGAATCGGTTAGAAACCTTTCTGTGTTTTCGTATCAGTGTCGCTGCCCCGAAAAGGTAATCCTTTTGGCCACTACTTGTTTAAGCTGACATTTTGTTTTGATGATATGAAGCTTATTCTCCTTCGCTCCAATGCTTCTTTTTTTCTTTGATTTACTATTAATGTCTAGTGATGGACTGTTTGATTTCAAATTGAGTGCTTTTGAGTTGTTGGAGGTATAAGTTATGCTCTTGTGTTTGTTGTTGTTTTGTTTGTGAGTGATATGGCTTTAATCACTGGTTCCGTCGAATTTTTTAGCCAATTATATTTTAGGAGTTATCTATCAATTTTATTTAAGTTTGCTTAGCATGGTTTCTAATTTTCTGGTTGCTTTACTATTCCTCTAGTTCAACTTGTGTGCTTGATTCCCTTTACATACCGGAAATTATTTGTCTTGATCTTTCAGTAGTTCTATTTGTGCTTTTTTGTTTCTGGAGAATAGTTGAATTCTTAGCCCAATTTTCTTAGGGATCACATATCTATACTCTGCAGCAACAACAATTTCTTATTAAACCTACCACACTGCATACTTCAATTAGGTAGGTACTTGTTTTATTTGTTTGTTTCCTGATGTTAGAGTTTGAGGTTGTTATTTTATTTTCTTCTACATTACAGTGGGAGAACTTTGACTTATCGTGGTCATGAGTTGTTGTTTTAGTTGAAAGATGGACGAGGATAAGAATTAAGTGATAGTTGAAGAAGTGAAAGATGGGTAGGGAGGATCTGAAGCAACCAACAAGACTGTCTAGTAGCTATTTTCTATTGTGATTGTATGTCGAAAGTTATAATTTTTCACTTAAAAAAGTATAATATAAGTTTTTCATTCTTGTGTAGGGAAGTATTATTCTTCATGATGCATATACTTTTCATGTTTCATTGACTAACTTAGAAATTTTTTTATGTTTAGACAAAATTAAGTAGAATCTAGCATAAAGGAATCCCACGATACAACTTCTGCTATCTTAATTTATAGCTGGAGATAAAGTGACTCAGGACTTAAGAATGTGTAAATTACAATCATTTTTTATATAATTGTGTATCTATGATCTCTAATGTCTAAAGATAAGACTTTTTGAATATTTTTGTGTTGTTTCTTGTCATATATGGATTTCAATCAGAAAGAATCTGAACTGGACTGGTCCAAAAACTATTGGTGTAGTAGTGGGACTTGTTCATACTTCTCTGTCTCACTGTTACCACGTGGACACTGCATGTCGAATCTAGTTACAAGAAACCTTGTTTTTGATACTAAGCTAGTAAAAATATAAAATATCACTAAAATTACATTAGTTAAACACTTTACAATCCTTTAACATAAACTAAGATGTGGTATCTCTTATCCTAAACAAAAAGAGATACATAAAAAAGATGTGCAACTCATTGCTTAAATTGTTCTTGTAGTCTCTGTGCAAATGAAACCTTGTTTTTGATACTAACAAGAGTTTGTCAGCAGAGTAGAACTTTTTCTCGCTGTTATTCATTCATTGGAAAGAATATTGTGTAGATAGGATTGTAAAAGTAATTTATAATTCAAAAGCTAAGAATATATATACAAGATCCTTGTTCACAAATTTGTTTCACGAAAATAAGGCACTTCACATTTCATATATTATCTAGAATTGGGTGCTTACTTGAAAGAATATATATATTTTTGAAAAGGTAAGATAACATATAATACATATATCTTTTAAAATATGATAAAAGATAAGACTCTAATTGTTAAAAACCACTCATACATTGAATACTTTTATATCTATGGTAGTTGTTAAACTGATCAGCCAACACCCTTGTGTTTTTTTTATAATGAGATAGCAGTTGTTACTGTTTGTCCTAATCACATTGTCCATGTGAACAATCAACTCCATTACTATTTTAGAACACATGTAATTTGTTTGCTAGAATCAAAATAAATGTATTGATAGTTATTTGATTTGCTTGATGCAGTATGTTGCATTGTGGTGTCACTACTTAAGTTCTTTTCAAGAGTACGACCAATCAGATTGTACACTTTCTGCAGCTGGAATTTCAAAGGTGAGAAATCTGCCCTTATTGCTTCGAAATATGTTTTAGTGTGCCTTTAGTCATTTATGTGTATAAAGTTTCTTAAATGGTGGAATCTTCTAGCAACTTATCAATTGGGTTATACTATTAATGCTGTCAAATTTGGTGTGAAGGTTTGTGATTCGATTAATCTAAAAGTTCAAAAGGTTAAGTTCTTCCAATATTGCTTGTACTCATGAATTTATTGGCTTTAATGTTTTGATCATGTCATGCAGGATATATATTCAATGGATTTTGGAGATAAAAGTTGGATGAATCTCCGAAGATCCACCAATGAATATATTCATGGAGTTAATGATATTCTTGATAAAACATTTGAACGAGCTTCCCTAGGTTATTGTGTCCTTGTAAGAAGTGTTTTAATTGTAATTGACGCTGCCAAAATATGATAGAGGATCACTTGGTTTGTCATGGATTTGTTCATGGTTTTTTCATGAAGAAGAATTTTCCTCAACAAATACGTCACATCCAACCAATCAAGAAGAAACTTCTCACATGCATGACGACATTGATAGATTACTTCATGATACCTTTGAAATGTAGTAGATGATCAGAGACATGAAGGAGTGAGAGAGGGGCCACGTGAAGATGCAAAGAGATTTTTTAAATTAGTGGAGGAAGGGAAATAAGAGTTGTATCCGGGGTGTACGAATTTTTCTAAGTTGAGTTTTACCATCCGGCTATACTTGTTTAAATGCATTCACAAGTTGACTGATGTGGCCTTTTCAGATTTGTTGGACTTGATAAGAGAGGCATTTCCATTTGCTCAGATACACGAGTCGTTTTACAAGGCAAAAAAGATTATAAAAGATTTGGGGCTTCATTATGAGAAAATCCATGCTTGCACTAATGATTGCATGTTATTTTGGAATGACAATGCAAAGTTAGATAATTTCTCTGTGTGTGAAGCTTCAAGATGGAAGAGTGTTCGTAATGACTTAACTAATAAGGTTACTAAAATTCCAGCGAAGGTTTTAAGGTACTTTCCTTTAAAGCCTAGGATTCAAAGGATATTTATGTGTTCTGAAACATCTATAGCTATGAGATGACATGATACTGAACAACTTAAAGATGGAAATTTAAGACATCCCACAGATGGTAAAGCTTGGAAGGATTTTGATTCATTGCTCCCTGACTTTACTAATGATGCTCGTAATGTTAGATTGGGTCTTTCAAGTGATGGTTTCAATCCATTCAGAACTATGAGCATTTCGCATAGCACATGACCAATTATGTTGATGAACTATAATTTATCACCATGGAGTGGTAGATATTATGTTGTCAATGATTTTTCCAGGTCCATCGTCTCCGGGAAATGATATAGATGTATACTTGCAACCACTGATTGCGGAGTTGAAGGAACTATGAGATGTGGGAGTTGAAACATATGATGTTGTAA
This sequence comes from Solanum habrochaites, assembly GCA_027704765.1. NCBI lineage: Eukaryota > Viridiplantae > Streptophyta > Magnoliopsida > Solanales > Solanaceae > Solanum > Solanum habrochaites. The sequence continues at coordinate 7,397,720 of JAKWJA010002495.1, read as the reverse complement.
CTAATCAAACATTTCTAATGTGTGCAGCTTTATTGTGGACAATTAGTGATTTTTCAGCTCTAGCAATGTTTTTTCGATGGAGCACCAAGGGGAGATGGGCATGCCCCACTTTTAATCATAATATCTCAAACATAGTCGTAAGATGTGTTACTTGGGTCATCGGATATTTTTACCTCCTGATCATCCATTCGGAAGAGATAAAAAATCATTTAATGGTAAAGAGGAGCATAAAGTTGCACCTACTCCATTATCAGGTGCACAAATTCTTGAAGAGCTTCATGAATTCAATAATGTATTTTAAAAGAACAAAAAAAAAATGAAAGAATGATGGTCTATGGAAAAAAAACCATATTTTTTGAGTTGCCGTATTGGGCAACAAATAAATTGAGGCACAATCTTGATGTGATGCACATAGAGAAGAATATTTATTACAGTGTGCATGGGACTTTATTGGATATATTGGAAAGTCCAAAGATCATATAAATTCTCGCTATGACTTGTATGTAATGGGGATACGTAAAGAGCTTCAACCTCTAAAAGATTGTGATACAAGAAATATCCATCTAGCTAAAACTTGTTTCTCTATGACACCAGATGAGAAAATGTTATTTTGCACCGTCCTAAAAGATGCCAAATTACCAAAAGGGTGTGCTTCTAATATATCAAGTCGTGTGCACATTGAAGAGATGAAAGTATCAGGATAAAAAATTCATGATGCTCATTTCATAATGCATTACTTGCTCAAGGTTGCAGTCAGAAAAGTGTTACCCAAGAACGTAGCTATGGTCTTGATTTGGTTGGGGAACTTTTTTAGATACATATTTAGAAATGTTATAAGAACCGTGGCAATAGGTCCATCTATGACTACAATTATATGAACAGTCCTAACATATCTATTACTACACAATCTGTTATAGCGGTTGACGTAACGTAGCCTTAGACCTATGGCTACGATAGGAATGTCTATTGCAACGATACATGAATTGTGGCAGTAAGTCAAATTTCTAGTAGTGTACCTAATTCTTATGGCTGGACTTATATCTAATCTTATGGTCATGCAAAATTTAGAAAAACAAAATGAAAGATAAATAATGTCCTTTTGATGAAAACTTTAAGACTGAAATTCTGTCCAACCTTAGACATTTTGACCAAATATTTTAGAATCCAAAAATGAAAATCACATAGAAAAACCAAGTTGAAATCAATCTCAAATCATCATTTTTAATTGTTCAAGTTTTTAAAAAATCCTCAGACTTTAAAGTTCAAATTTAAAGTTAAAAAATCATAAATTACTATTGGGAAATGAGGATTTAGGATCACAAACAAATATCCAAATGATATATCTTGAAAAAATTTCTTTGAAATTGCATCTACCGAGCTCCAAAAATTAAAAAAGTAATGATGAAATGGAGATTAGACCTTGACTTTTGGAAAAGAACACTGGTAAAAACTACTCATCCTGATCGCGCCGACTCCAAGGCCACGGGATCACAATGAATATTGTGTTGGGATTTAGTAAGTGTGAATGGAAAAAGAAAAGAGAGAATATGAAAAGTGAGGGAACTACTTTGGAGGGAAAATGAAAAGTCATTTCTCCCATATCGGCAAAAGAAAGAGAAATTGTTGTCCTTATAGAAGGAAACACTTCCATTACTTCTTAAAGAGCTAAGAAGAAGATGCCCCCTCGCGCCTTCGTCGTCGTCGCTCGCTCGGCCTCGGCTTTGATTGATAATTTTTTTGGACAATATTTATTTAATCAGTTTTTGTTAAATCAAATAAATCCTGTTAATCTCTTATAAATTTGCGGGTAACGGTAACATTCTTAAAAGTTGTTACTCTTTCCGAAAAGTCGTTACTTTCCAAAAAAAATCGTTATTTTCCTAACAGACACAATTTTCTGAAAAGTTGTTATTTTTTCCAAAAGACACACCTTTCTGGATAAAATGGGTCTGAACAGATTTCACTGAACAGAGACGTTCCTTGCTGAAAATGACTATAAAAGGAAGTCAATTTTCAATTTTTTTAAGATACAGAAAATTTTTTCCTTCTCTGCATTTATTTTTCTCTCAAATAAAATCAAAGTGTCGATCGACTGAGTCTGTTACTTGTTGTTGTTCTTAAGTTCGTTGAAGTTAAAGAAGTTTGAGGTACCACTATTTCTTTAACAATTTTAATCCGTTTTATCTTGGAAGAAAATAATCCATAACCTTGGGTACACTGAGGAGATTAAATTTCTTAAGGACACATAGTAGTTTCTGTGGACTCGGATTAATTCTTGTATTTTATGTATTTTCTGCTTCATCTTATTTTTGTTTCGGTTCATTGGTTAACCTTATAAATACAGGTTACTATAAGTATAACAATCTTAAGAATTTTATCAGTTTCTGTATTTGAGGTTTCTGGAGATTAAAACCTTTATGGTTTTCTACTCTACTTGAATTTTTAAAATTCATTCGATTAACAATTAAAAGAACATAAAAACGTTATCGTTAAATCAGAAACATTTTGTGTAAAGATTTGTTCTTTTACTGTTAGTATTTCAAATACTTAACTTATCTGCCATTTGTGACAGAAAAAAAAAGACTAATTCAAGTCAAACAAATGTTGGAAAAGTAAGTGCTGCAACAACAACGGTTGCACATAATCGTTCAAATGCTGCCTTAGCGTCGGCTGAGAAACCTGCAAAGTTTTCTTGAGTCGACTTTAAGAGATGGCAGCAAAAGATGTTCTTCTATCTCACTACGTTGAGTTTGCAGAAGTTCATTAATGAGAATGTTCCTGTTATGTCATATGAAACTCCGACTGATGAACGATTCTTGGTAACAGAAGCATGGACACACTCAGATTTTTTGTGTAAAAATTATATTTTGAGTGGTCTGCAAGATGATCTGTGCAATGTGTACAACAATGCCAAAACCTCAAAAGAACTCTGGGATGCTTTAGAAAAGAAGTACAAAACAGAAGATGCCGGAATGAAGAAATTCATTGTGGCAAAATTTTCTGACTATAAGATGATAGACAGTAAGACTGTCGTCACCCAAGTTCGAGAATTGCAGGTCATAATCCATGATCTCCTTGCTGAAGGTATAAATTTATTTAATACCTATGTTAGAAATATTAAGTTTTCACTTAATACTCACATAATCTTTAATGTAGGATTGATTGTGAATTATGCTTTTTAAGTAGCTGCAATTATTGAAAAGTTACCTCCATTATAGAAGGACTTCAAAAATTACTTGAAACATAAACGTAAGGAGATGACAGTTGAAGATATCATAGTAAGGTTGAGAATCGAAGAGGATAATAAGGCTGCAGAAAAGAGGTCACGTGGTAATTCAGCAGTATCTGGAGTAAAATTTGTTGAAGAAGATCCCAAAAAATTAAAGAAAAGAAAGAAAGCATCTAGTCTAAAAAGCAATCCTCCTAAGAAGAAATTCAATGGAAACTTCTTTAACTGTGGTAAACATGGTCATAGGTCTAATGAATGTCGAGGTCCAAAGAAGGACAAGAAAAAGAAGGATCAAGCAAATTTGGCTGAATCCAAAGGAGAAATGGACGATCTCTGTGCAATGCTTTCAGAATGTAACTTGGTTGGAAATCCAAGAGAATGGTGGATACATTCTGGTGCCTCATGCCATGTTTGTGCCAACAAAGAATTATTTTCATCATATACTCCAGCACTTACAGATGAAAAATTGTTTATGGCAAACTCCGCTATTGCAAAGGTGGAAGAAACTGGCAAAGTCCTATTAAAGATGAGATCAGGCAAGGTGATGACTTCGAATAGGGTCTCATATGTTCCAGAATTGAGAAAGAATTTAGTTTCAATTCCAGTTCTGACCAAGAATGGATTTAAATGTGTATTTGTTTCTGATAAAGTAGTAGTAAGCAAAAATGATATGTATGTAGGAAAAGGCTACCTTAGTGATGACCTTTTCAAACTCAATGTAATTGCAGTTGATATGGATAAAGATTTTGCTTCTTCTTACTTGCTTGAGTCTAAATGTTTATGGAATGAACGTTTCAGACATGTTAATAACAAAACCTTGCAAAAACTGATTAACTTAAATATTTTGCCAAAATTTGAGTGCAATAAATCAAAATGTCAAATTTGTGTTGAATCTAAGTATGCTAAGCATTTTTATAAATGTGTTGAAAGGAATTCAAATCCTTTAGAATTGATTCACACTGATATTTGTGACATGAAGTCAACACCATCACGTGGTGGGAAAAAGTATTTCAAAACTTTATTGATGATTACACTAGATATTGTTATGTCTATTTGCTAAATAGTAAGGATGAAACAATAGATGCATTTAGGCAATATAAAACTGAAGTTGAAAATCAATTAGATAAAAAGATCAAAATGATCAGAAGTGAAAGAGGTGGAAAATATGAATCTCCATTTGCAGAAATATGTTTAGAAAAAGGAATAATCCATCAAACTACTGCTCCTTACACTCCTCAGTCTAATGGAATTGCAGAAAGGAAAAACAAAACTTTAAAAGAAATGATGAATGCATTACTTATAAGTTCAGGTTTACCATAGAACTTGTGGGGGGAAGCTATCCTTACAGCAAATCAGATACTTAACAGAGTGCCTCACTCAAAGACAAATGTAATTCCATATGAGAAATGGAAAGGTAGAAAATCCAATTTGAAATATTTCAAAGTGTGGGGGTGTCTATCCAAAGTCCAAGTTCCTATACCTAAGAGGGTAAATATAGGACCTAAGACTGTGGATTGTGTATTCATTGGATATGACACAAACAGTAAGGCATGTCGATTTTTGGTTCATAAGTCCGAACATCCGGATATTCATGATAATACGGTAATGGAATCATATAGTGCTCAATTTTTTGAACATATCTATCCGTATAAACTAGACTTGAGTCATCTAGTGGGGGATCTAAACAACCCAGAGAAGAACCAAAAGAGAATGAACAAAATGAAGAAAGTCCAAGACGCAGTAAACGTTAAAAGACATCTACTTCATTTGGATCAGATTTTGTAACATTTCTTCTAGAAAGTGAGCCTCAAACATTCAAGGAAGCAATGTTTTCTAGCGACTCAACCTCTTGGAAAGAGGATGTTAATAGTGAAATTGAATCAATCTTAAGCAATCATACTTGGGAGTTGGTTGATCTTCCTCCAGGGAACAAACCCTTGGGTTCAAAATGGATCTTTAAAAGGAATATGAAAGACGATGGAACTATTGACAAATATAAAACAAGACTTGTTGTCAAAGGTTTTAGACAAAAAGAAGGTCTTGATTATTTCGACACATACTCGCCAGTGACTAGGATTACATAAATTCGGATGTTAATTGCACTAGCTGCAGTGTACGGTCTTGAAATTCATCAAATGGATGTGAAAACAGCCTTCTTAAATGGAGAGCTTGAAGAGGAAATTTAAATAGAACAGCCTGAGGGTTTTGTAGTTCCTGGTAAAGAAAAGAAAGTGTGCAAACTTATTAAGTCACTTTATGGACTAAAACAAGCACCAAAACAATGGCATGTAAAGTTTGATCAAACCACGTTGTCAAATGGATTTAAGATCAATGAATGTGATAACTGTGTTTACTTTAAAGATACTCCAAATCAGGAAGTCATTTTATGCCTATATGTAGATGATATGCTTATAATGAGCAAAGACATTGCTAATATAAAAGCAACAAGGCGTATGCTTGCTAGTAAGTTTGATATGAAAGATTTAGGAGTTGCTGATGTGATATTAGGAACTAAAATTCTTAAAACTCCTAACGGTGTAGCATTTTCTCAAACTCATTATATTCTAAAGATACTTGAAAAATTCAAATTTTTGAATTTTAAAAGGGCAAAGACTCCAATTGATGTAAACCTTCATCTTGCAAAAAATAAAGGTGAAAGTCAGTCTCAAATTGGACTATGCTAGCGTATTGGGAAGCTTAATGTATGTCATGAATTGTACACGACCAGACATAGTTTGCGCTATCAGTAAACTGAGTCGATACACAAGTAATCCTAATCATAATCATTGGTTGGCAATGAAGAGAGTTTTGGGATACTTAGATGACACTCAAAACTATGTTTTACATTACAACAAATATTTAGCCGTTCTTGAAGGATATAGTGATGCAAATTGGCTTACTGGGTCAACTGAAACAAAATCCACAAGTGGATATGTTTTTACTATTGGCGGAGGAGCAATATCTTGGAAATCATCCAAACAAACATGTATAGCTCGCTCTACAATGGAGTCTGAATTCATTGCTTTAGACAAGGCAGCTGAAGAAGCTGAATGGCTCCGAAATTTCTTAGAAGATATTCCATTTTGGCCCAAACCAATGGCCCCTATATGCATACATTGTGATAGTCAAGCTGCAATAGGAAGGTATGGAAGAATTATGTATAACGGCAAGTCTCGTCACATAAGACGAAGACATAAGTCTGTGAGACAACTACTCTCTAGTGGAATTATCACAATTGACTATGTGAAGTCAAAAGATAATGTGTCGGATCCACTTACAGAAGGCCTAAATAGAGAGGGAGTTGATAAATCATCGACGGGAATGGGACTATGACCGAGAACAAGACATCGTGGCGGTAACTCTACCTAGAAGACTAGATATCCCAAGATCTAGGTTCAAGGAGATAAAACAAAGTCATTGATGACGGTTCAACATTGTCAAAGCAAAATTTTTTTATTATTATTTTATGGTCCATACTCATGATGAGACAACGTTTAGTAACCAGGATAAAGACATAAGGACTATTTAATGATTTCTAAGTTTGATACAGGGAATGTCAAATGATGTATCTATGGGATAACACATTTAGAAATCACCTACGTAAGTGTGAAGTGTAAGCTGCTTCAAGGAGAATTCGGTAAGGCCAGTTCTTTAAGCACTTACTATCCAAGATGTGTTCATGGCTGAAACGAACAAAACAATGAGAACTAAGAACAGTTCAAGGGTTGATTGTGTGACATATGTTGTCTAGGTATACACCAAAGCTCGACAGTTCAAAGATATCAAATCTACCGATTGACCGAGTATATCCGATATATGTTCACTACGGAAAGTTTAAAGGGAAACCTACTTATCCAGATACGATTAAGCTTTACCTACAAGACACACAAATTTTTTCATGCATATGTTTTAACAATAGCCTTCCCCATTCATGTGGGGGATTGTTGGGATTTAGTAAGTGTGAATGGGAAAAGAAAAGAGACAATATGAAAAGTGAGGGAACTACTTTGGAAGGAAAATGAAAAGTCATTTCCAAAGTGCAAATAAAAAGTCATTTCTCCCATATCGGCAAAATAAAGGGAAATTGTTGTCCTTATAAAAGGAAACACTTCCATTACTTCTTAAAGAGCTAAGAATAAGATGCACCCTCGCGCCGTCGTCGTCGCTCGCTCGGCCTCGGCTTCGGCTTGGCTTTGGCTTTGGCAAATGATGTGATTGATTGATAAATTTTTTGGACAAAATTCATTTAATCAGTTTTTGTTAAATCAAATAAATCCTGTTAATCTCTTATAAATTTGCGGTTAACGGTAACATTTCGAAAAGTTGTTACTCTTTCTGAAAAGTGTTACTTTCCCAAAAAAAATCGTTATTTTCCTAACAGACATAATTTTCCGAAAAGTTGTTATTTTTTTCCAAAAGACACAACTTTCTGGATAAAATGGGTCTGAACAGATTTCACTGAACAGACACAACTTGCTGTTCTTAAGTTCGTTGAAGTTAAAGAAGTTTGAGGTACCGCTATTTCTTTAACAGGTTTAATCCGTTTTATATTGGGAGAAATTAATCCATAACCTTGGGTACAGTGAGGGGATTAAATTTCTTAAGGACACACAGTAGTTTCTGTGGACTCGGATTAATTCTTGTATTTTATGTATTTTCTGCTTCATCTTATTTTTGTTTCTGTTCATTGGTTAACCTTATAAATAAAGGTTACTATAAGTATAACATATTGTGGCCAACTCACTTATATTGGCCATTGCAATCGCGATAATAACCATGCGATCGTATGATCAAAGCTCAAATTGTACGCGATCATGATCGACCTCACATGATAACAACACACAAAATACCCTTATGCGATCACAAGAGTGAATCCCGCGATAGCAATGAACAAAGTAATGGGCAACAAACATCATCACACACAAAAACACCTAGACTCAACCAAAAACACGGAAAGGACCCTCTAGATTCCTTCTAAAGCCCGATCACACAAATTAAGTATGCTACTCTACTAAATTCGATATTATGAAATCAGTGGAACCATTGAAATACGTATTCGATGTATTCTTGACCCGAAATATGTGAATATCACAATGAACTAACGTTCACCGGAACATACCAAACTGTCCTCGAAACCTCTGAAAATTTAACCAAGTCCTCACATAGGTATAGACTCATCCCTTAATCCAATGAAATCGTCGAATACCAATCTAAGCTTCCAAACTACGAATGTTAACCATAATTAACTTTTGTCCTAATTTCACTTATACTTCAAACTCAACGGCTTAATTCCACAAATAGATCCTTACACTAAAATGACAGCACTCCTATAATTTTTTTTAGGAGGAACATATTTTTTTTAATTTCGCACTGACAATTATATTAGAATATGATCAAATTCGTATTCATGGAGAGAGGTTCGAACTATAAATTGCAATCTTTCTTTGCCGATGGAGAGATTCGTTTCTTTACTGACCTACCTCTTTTTTTTAAAAAAAAAAGAAATAAGAACATGTTTATTGTGTTTATGACCTACCAAAAACCATTGCTCCACATGTTATTGGCTTACTCTTATAATTTCACTGCCTATAAATTACCTCCACATTGTGTTACTTGTTTATTTACAACTCTAAATTGCTTTCTTTCATTAATTAAAAGAAAGATTTCCAATCTTTTTCACTCATCAAAATGAACTATGGCTCGTTCCATTTGCTTCATGGCATTTGTGGTCTTGGCAATGATACTCTTTGTTTCCTATGGTTTGTCTTTCATCATTATTCCTCTTAAACCTCAAAATAAAATAATGTGCAAAATCACTCTATTTTTTCCTTCAAAATATTAACTACTCCCTCTATTCCAATTTATATGAGTTAGTTTGACTTTAAAACAGTGGTAGGATCTCTAATTCTTTTATGAAATCATAAATAAAAAGAATGTGACTAAGCAGGCTACGAACCGTTCAAATAAAGCCTAAAGAATTGTGAATTCATACATGCTTTAAAGTTATTTGCTATACGTTTGACAACTATGAAGAACTCTTGAAACAATTTGTTTGTTTTTATATATTCCACTAAACATCATGCGAGCAATATTTATTTCGATTATGTCTCTTATTATAATATATTTAACTATATTTGAATGATTGTAGAGGTGCAAGTTCAACAGGTGCAAATCAACAAGCCAAATCTTCCAAGGATTATGTTTTACCGACTGATCATGTAAAAAAGCTTGTCTCAAATAGGAGTTTGAAGGTGGACATTATATTGTAGCAAACTCCAAAGTAAGTGCCTATGCACTAAGATTTGTGTATTTGAGAAAAATCCAAATGAAGTTAAACCAACTTTGGGTGGGGAAGCAAAAACTCTAAGTGAAACTATGCTTGAAGATGATATTATGATTGAGTAAATAAGTGAGATTGATTAAGGATTTGAGTGTCAAAAGAAAAATTAATAATGTTGTGTTATTGGCCTTTAGTAGCCAAGTTGACACATCAAATAAGTTGTAACACATTATTTAATCCTTTAAGAATCTTCTATCAACTTTATGTTTGTTTTGATTTATGTATAAACTATGTACTATGTTTATTTGATCGCTTTCTATTCCGATTCACATTTTGAACAAGTCAAGATATCTCCTTCTTGAACGAAATAAGGAGTGATCTGAAGCAAGAGTTAGCCTTTAAACGTAGCGGTGCGCGGGCGAGCATATATATATATATATATATATATATATATATATATATATTATATCTCACTTTGTTTATGTCGGTTAGTAATAAATAAACTTTCTTATGACTTTTCAATTGTTGCATTGACCTTGTTCCATCATTCATGATTTTGGCTTGACTAGCTTTACTTTTTAATGTATTATCATATTTTTAACTCACTATATTATCACGTTTACGTTTATGCATGTTTTGCATATTCAATATGCTTATATTATTTTATAATATAGGATCTGACGCTCCTTTAGCTATTCGTGGCTAGTTGGATTTCTCCACTTAGCACTTGGATTGGTGATTTCTCATGGGACCATTGTAACATCTTTTATTCTAGACAGACAAAAATTAGCTAAGAGAAAAAACAAGGAGAAACAAATTTGGAAACAAATGGGAAAATCTGGAAAATTTCCATATTTTAAAACTGGGTTTTGGCCATTTTCAAATGATCATAACTTCCAGATCAGGAGGAGGTTGGGTAAGTTCTTTACATGGACATAAAGCTCGTTGGAAGATCTTTCCAACGACACTAAGTTTGTGAATTTCCGAGGTCGTATGAGTGATACATTACATTCGGAAGATGGATTGTTGAGCAGAGAAAGTTCCAAAACTGGATTTAGTAAGGGTGTTTTGGTCTTTTTCTTAAGCCAATTTATTTCTTTTTGGAGTAATATGTTGGGGTATAAAGTGATCCCATTCAGTTTACGCACATAGAAAAATAGACTAGGATTTTGAAAGCAATAAGAAAAGAGGAGAATGAAGAAGAAGACGCAAGAACACCAAGTTTAGATTCGTGGATTTTCGTTGGGGTGATCCCCAACAAGGTATGCGGGCTCTTTTGTGTTGGGTTACTTCACCCACACACCAATTTTATTCAAATTAGTCAAGTTCATGAATTTACTCATGTTAGAGGTTGGAATCTTGAAAGAAAAATTGAGGTTCTTGTTAATTGGATTGTTGTTGATCGCTGTTAGTTGTAATCCATGTTTTAAGACTGTTTTCGGGTCTAAATCATTGGGTAATAAGTTAATTAGAGATCCTAAGTTTTTGTGGTATCTAAGTGAGTTTGGAAAGGTTTAGAGATGAAAAAACAAAGAATAAAGTCGAAAAACCCATTGGAGGAACGCTGGGGCGCTGCGCCTCCAAAGCCCATCAGGACAAAGTATGTCCGTTAGGCTCTGGAGCGCCTCTCAGAGCGCCTGAGGACAGCCTCTGTCCGTCAGGATATGGCTCTCCGTGACTTTCAGAGCATCAGGACCCCCTGGAGACCCCATTTTTTACCTATCTTTTCGTACTAGTTCCTAAGTGATGTACTCCTCATTCCTAGTTTTTTACAACACTCTAAGGTACCTCTAAACATCATGAAATCATCCACATGTTATCATGATCCTTAAATCCATAATTCAATTCAAGGAAAGTAAGGTCAAAGTCAAAGAGGTTAAGAGCCAAGTCTAGAAGTTAAGAAGCAAGAAAATATAAAGTCTTTCATAAATGTTTTTAATTTGTTTTAAAGACTTAAAGTTCAAGTCAAGTAAAGATTTTGAGTTCATTTCTCAAAAGCTATAAGGGAACTAAGTATTCCCTAAGAGTTAAAGTTTCAAGTTAAGTCAAGTAAAGAATTGAGTTCATATCTCAAAAGCTATAAGGGAACTAAGTATTCCCTAAGAGTTAAACTTTCAAATTAAGTTAAGTAAAGAGTTGAGTTCATATCTCAAAAGCTATAAGGGAACTAAGTATTACAAAAGATTTAAAGTTTCAAGTTAAGTCAAGTAAAGAGTTGAGTTCATATCTCAAAAGCTATAAGGGAACTAAGCATTCCCTAAGAGTTAAACTTTCAAGTTAAATAAAGAGCAAGAGTTTAGTTCAATTCTCAAAAAGATATAAGGTAACTAAGTATCCCATAGAGCTTTACAAATGTTTCACATTTGAGTAAAGAGGGGAACTAGAAGTTCCAAAAGAGTTTTGAACTAAAAGTGGAACATTGATTCCAAAAAGGAGCTTTTTTAAACTAATGGGTTCAGTAAATTATCTCAACCCAAAGGAAGGAAGTTTTATTAAAAGTATGAGCTAAAGAACATTTTTGGGAGTAGTATTGAGCACCGATGTGGAGATGAGAGTTCATATTAACTTAAGTCTCCATGTAAACCATGTATATGTATGTGTGTATATATATATATGTATATATATGTATATACACACACATCTTGCATGTGATTTAAACTGCATACTTGTATATTCAATGTACTGATGCTAGTTGGTTTGCATTGTTTCATGATGCAGACGCAGGTACCCAGGATCAGAACGCAATGCTTTGTTGATTCCAGATTGAGCTTCAGAGTTTGTGGTGAGCCTCCTTGCGTTCTGGAGAACATCCTTTTCATTTCTATATTAGCTTAGATTTTAGGATGTTTTGGGGTCTGTCCCAACATTTATCTCTAGACAGTTTAGAGGCTTCATAGAATAAAGTATTTAGTTGGAGTTGTTTTCAGTTATTAAGACTTAAGTGCCATTTTGGCCAAAGTTATGACATGCGTATTTCCTATTTTTATGTTTTACTCGTGTCAAAGTTGAGATTTTGTCTTTTACTGATTTATGTAGTCAGGCCAGGGGTTCGCTTGGGTGCCAGCAATGGTCTTCGAGTGTCGGTCCCCCTAGGGTGTAGGATCGGGGCATGACAACCATGGTCATTTAAGGGGTTTGTCCTAACCATATGTATTATAGTGGAGGCTAGGGGTGTGCAAAAACTGGATCGATCGATAAATCGAACCGAGAAAAATGTAATTGGGTTGTTATTATTGGGTAATTGCGTTATTGGATTTTTAATGGGTTTATAAAAAAATTTATTGGGATATTGGTTCGGTATCGGGCTTTACTGTTGGATTATTGGGTAAATCGATAATCCAATAAGATGGTAATAATTTACTATTTTAGCCTCCTTATATATTAATAATATAATATATCACTAGACCCTATAATTATATCAAATAATTTGTACACTACCACTTCATACTAGGCCGTTTGACTAGTTTTTGTTGTTTACTAAAAACCTTAAAACTAATGTAAGGGTTTGCAATTGTAGCTTTTGATTTTAGTTTTAGTCTTGTTGGACTATTTGATTTTAGTTCTAATTTGTAACTGTAGAATGTAGCATTTGTAAGTTTGTAAAGGTCTGTAATTTAATTAACATTAAAAATCTCATACTATGTTTTGGCGGTGAGATGTAATTCTAACCTTTGTATTATAATTAGATAAGTAAGAAGTCATATAATATTTTTATGGATATTTTCTTATTGGATAAACCGGATACCGAATCGATAACTATCAAAAATCGATAAACCAAAAACTGATAAAGAATATCTTATTGGTTTTTTATCGGGTTAATATATTTAAAAATCTAAAACCGATAAATCGAACCGATAATACATAAGACGGAACCGAACCGACCGATGCACACCCTAAGTAGAGGCTTTGATAGACATAGTTGATTTTGGCATTATTTTAGTCATGTACTCTCTTGGTATTTCCTTAAGTATGAGATGAAAGAGTTCTTAGAATTTTATTCCATTCTTATATTGAAATCTCATTATTTGATATTCATTGTGTCATTCTTATGTCAAGTGGTTCGTTTAGGGCCTCATGAGATCCTTTTCTCTATGTCACGTGTTAGGTGTATTTTGGATATCGTGGCAAATAAGTACTATAAAACAAAAGCTAAATATGGATATTTGTGTAGCTCATGAATACCGGTAAGTTCATAAAAATATGACATATAGATTCGAAATTATTAGCTACAACATAAAACTCGTCGCTAATTATTTGCTTTAGGGACTAAATTTATTTTTCGAACTTAAATATATGAGACACATACTTTTAGTGATCAAACATCAAAATTCGTAGCAATGTTTTGTCAATTAAAATTTCTCACTAAAATATTTAGTGGCGTCATTTGTTAAGTAGTGTTTGTCACAAATTTAAAGTTATCGGTGACACATTATTTCGTCACTAATAGTGTATCTAATTCATGCCAGATTATTTTTTGTCATAAAATTTATGTTTTGGACACAAAAAAATTTCATTTCAAAAAATATTTTATTACACTATCGACAAATTATAGTTCGTAGTTAAATATTATAAGTTTTACATTTAATTATGACATTTATTTTCGTCGCTAATAATATAAATAATTGGTGACAAAGATTTTATTGTCTCTAATCAATGTGTGATTTAGTGATAACAAAAAAATTGTCACAAAATATGTAAGGTGTTAAATAACGACGACTTCAAATTTGTAGTGAATATTTCAACTATTTGCTACGAAAAAATTCATAGCTAAATTCAATTTTTTTTTTTGGCTACAGTTGTTCATAATCCCAATTGACAACTTATAAAAAGAATAATACAAGCACTTCATAAAAAATAGAAAGAGACCATTCGTTCATTGGCGAGGGAAGATATTAAATCTAACGAATTCAATGGATTCTGTAAAAATGAAAAAATTCAATTCATGTAATTATAAAATGCATCAGTTGAAAAGTACAATCTAGGTTATACGTACTGTGAGTAGTGTATGGTTCTACCACTAGATTGCTACTATTTGTTGGTTTAACACTTTTTTTTAATTTCATACACATTTGTCAATAAAGACGATAGAAAAAACATTTTTTCAAGTCTTGGTGTAATTTTTGTGTGTGTCTACTGATTTCTGATTTGTGAACTTCATAGACTAAGTCGATCTATTTGCTTCTATTTAAAAATAATTACATATTTAATAGTAATTCCACAGAAGTAGGTGGAGCAACTATACAGAGATAAGATCGATTTACAAACTTAGACTTCACAAAGGTGCGAAATTTTTCATGAATTTATTTTAACTTTTTTCCATCAGTGTGAAAATTGAAATAAGCTAAATAATGAAAGCACAAATGAAAGAAATGAATCAACCAGAATTATATATTAGTAAAAATGCACAAGTACCCCGCTAGACTATGACCGAAATCCCAGAGACACACCTTTACTATTCTAAGGTCCTATTACCTCCTGAACTTTTTTTTTTTGTAATTTTGTGCAACTTTTTGGCTTACGTGGCCTCAAAATATATCTCACGTGCCTCAATCGTGTGGAGTCACGGAGTGTGCCACGTAAGACAAATGGTGTACAAAATTACAAAAAAAAAAGTTAAGGGGGCTAATAGGACTTTAGTTTAGTTAATGTGTCTCTGGGATGTTGGTTATAGCTTAGGGGGTACATGTGCATTTACCCAATATATTATGATGAAGTACTATAGTTATGGGTATTGATGTTTTTTTTAAAACAATTGATTTACTGATCGAGTTGAACTGATTATTCAATTATTTAAAATAAAATCAAAAGTTTAATTTTATATGAATTTATAATTGTACTAAATAATTTTTAAAATTTATAGTGACGAATCATACTGAATATATTAAAAGGTATTTTATAAAATATATAATATAATTTAAAATATAATCTACACTTGAAATAATTGTGGGCGGTGAATTTCATGCATTTGCTTAAATGTTTTAATAATGATATAATATGTTAAATATATCGAAGTTTAATGTTAAAGAAGTGAATGAAGTTAAAAATAAAATAAAAATGTGACATAAGAGTAGAACTGTCAATATGGGCTAGGTCACCCCATCCGGGCTGACCAATACAGACTTCAAAATTTCACGGTCCAGGTGGGGCTAGCCCAATTTTGGTGTGGACCAGAAAATGGTCGGCCCAACCCACAAGTACGTGGGCTACTGGCTTACCGGTTCAGTTCACTTTTTTTAAAAATTATATTATTTTTAGAATTATTAAATTAAATTATAAATTATAATTTACAAATATTATCATAAATATTGACAAAACAATATAGTATGATGTTAATTTTACTAATTTTAATTTTACTAATTTTAATCAAATCCACATATGAAATTATCTTTATAATATTTATTAAGTTTTTTTTAAGTAAACGTATAGATTATCTAAATAGAAATATTACCCTAATTGTTTTGAGTTTGGACTATCTTTAATTTTAAATTTTAATATTATATTATATTTTTAATCAATTTTTATTGGCCTACACGCCGGTCCTACCGATACTTCTCAAGCCCCACAAATCAGCAAGCTTATTCAGGTCGGGCTAAAAAACTCTTTTCTCATATGAGTTTCAAAAATCGTAGCCCAACCCAATTAAATTCAGGATTAGGCCAGGCCGACCCAACAGTCCTAGCCCATATTGACGGCTCTACATAAGAGAGAGTTGATCAGATGGTAAGAACTTCTCACTTCCAACCTGAAGGTTGTGAGTTCGAGTCCCCAACAAAGCATAATGTGGGCCCTACTAAGGAGGGGTTAAAAAAGATAATTTTTTGTATATATAAAATATAGTCATTAGTGACAAAATTAGATTTTTTTCAACTATAAAATACATATTACTTTAGAGATAATTGACGTCGTCACTGATTGATGTAAAATAATTAGCGACGATATAATTTTGTCGGTAGTGATAACATTTTAATGACAAAACATACTACTAACTAAAAATAAACATAATTATATGACAAATAAAATTGTCACAAATGTTTAAGCATTTGGGGACGATTTTTCTTTTTGTAGTTAACATAATACTTTTAACGACAAAGCACTAAATTGTCTTTGTTTACTTTTAGAGACACTCATTTAGTGACGACTAATTGACGAATTATTTTTTCGTCTCACAAGATTTTTAGTGATAAAATATGATTTATAAATGACGAGATTATTTATCCCTGATAATTGAATTTGTTGTAATAATGCTTCCATTATTTATCACAAGCATTAATGTTTAGTAAGGAAACAAACTATGATATTTTTATGAATAAAAACGTAGATGCATACTCCTAAATTTTAAGGGATCATTTAAGTTATACATTTATATATTGAGTTTCCAACAACATGTTTTAGCTATTTAAATTTGTTTGCACGTGACAAAAAAAATTTCAAAGTAAAATTTTGACAGATTTTGTCGATATTTCCACAATTAATACATTTTTCCTCTTTGTTGCTTTGATTAAATTTGAGAGAAAAATGAAAGTTTTATTTAATGCAATTCACTACTTATAATACTATGACTTTACAGTCAACATACCAAAAATTAGAAAATTAATGTTATTTCCATGTTTCCCTTATAATTATATTTGATTTATAGATTTTTAGATTCCTTGATTCATTATAAATATATACATCTATATAATGTCTTTTTCATCTAAACGTTGCTCACTCTTTGCTTCCTTTCCCCCATAAATTCACTAGGTCTAGTTCTTCTAACTTGAATCATACGATGGTTACGAATCCTTATTGTTGGACAATTGAACATCAAAAGGACCTCCCAGAGAATGATGATCAAAATTTGACAAAGGACAAACTTTTCATTCTATGTGGAATTCGAAAAGTGTATCTAAATTACTATTTCACACAGGATGGTAATTGGAGGTTTTATGATCGAAAATATTTCATCTATGAAAACACGAGAAGATTGTGTTTTGACATAGAAGAACATGAAACATGGTCCTCTAAGTTCAATCAAATGGTTGAATCTTTATATGTTCCTTTCATGTATCAACAAGAAATGGTTCAAGACATTAAGGATAAGACCTTGTTGATTGTTCAAGAAAACGATACATCTAAGAATATCTCAATCATCATTGACATAGCCCATCGTATTCCTCAGGCAATTGCAAATATTTATCAAGGTCATGACCACGAGGAAGCTAATGAGGATGAGCTAGGGTTAATAGAAGAACAAGTCGCGATGGATTTGATGACCTTGGAAGAAACACGTGTGTTTATGCCTGTAGTTCCAACATCAAAGGATGCTATTGAAGGGCTTGAGAAGGTGAAAGTAGAGACATTGAATGGTGACAAGAGTTTTGGTGAAACTTGTATGATATGTCTTGGCAAATTGATTACGAAGGACATTGTTGAACTAACTCGTATGCCTTGCAAGCATGTTTTTCATGGAGATTGCATTATTCAATGGCTTGAAATAAATCATGTTTGTCCATTATGTCGCTTTAAAATTCCAATTGATAAAGAAAATTAAAGCAACTTATATAGTAGTTGAACTTATAAAGCTCTCACTAAGCCTTTCTTCCCTCTCCCCTTTACTTATTAAGTGGAAAATAGTCGTCAGCATTCTATAAACGACTTGATCGAGTCTATGCCCATGGAGGGCTTAGTTTTTTTAATTATTGTTTAGTTGTTATTTTTTTTTTTTTGAAGAAGTTACTTATATGGTAAGGGTTAGATAGATCTCTACTACTCTATATGATGTTAGAAAGAATATTGTAAGAGGGAAGACTTGTGATCTTACCTCTAATATTTCCTATATTGAATAAGTAAGTTTGTTTTGAATATAATATTCATCTATTTTTATTTTTTTTTACTCTTCAAAATTATTGTTAATTTAATTCTATCTAGTTATTATATCTTCATTTTTTTTTGCATGTTTTTTTTAAATTTGTTAAGAAAAAAAGCAAAATTTTTAAAATTCTTTATTTAGAGAGAAAACCAATTCATTCAAAAGGGTATTTTACAATTTAAAATTTTTTACGATCTATCATTTCTTAAGTCGAAATTACACCAGATCTAACTTGCTAGGCGAACCATTTCACATTTTAATACATTTGTGTTATCAATTTGTGAGTTTTACCGACTTGTCATGTAGAAAAGCATATATCAAACAGGATTTTGAAGGTAGAAATTGTAGCAAACTCTAAAGAAAGTGCCTATTCACTAACATTTGAGTGTCAAAAGCAACATTAATAATGTTGTGTTATTGGCCTTTAGTAGCCAGTTGATACATTAAATAAGTTTTAACACATTATTAATCCTTTTGGAGTCTTGTGTCAACTTTATGCATTTGTCAATGAAAAATGATCTATTACGGTCTTTAATTTTATGAATGAACTGTATTATAGTTATTTGATCACTTTATGTTCCATTTTTATTTTTTGAACAAGCCAAGATATCTAGTTTTGAACGAAATAAAGAGTGAGCCAAGGCAGGAGCTAATCTTCAAACACAGACGTACGTATATATAAAGTAGGTCAATATTAAACTTCTTTTTTATGGTTTTCTATATACTTTGTGTTTGACACTCAAATTAAGGTTAAATTCATATTTAATTTGTGCAAGAAGTTTCATATTAAAGGGTAAAATTCTCTCTTGCAAATATTACTTTACTTTGGGTGATGATAAACGAGGACATAATATCACGAATTTTTGTGTCTGGATTTATATCAAATATTATGGTTATGCAAAGATAAGGAAAATTAAATGAAATATAAATAATTTATGTTCCATGAAAGCTATACGACTGAAATTGTGTCCATGGCTTGGCCCAACTTTAGACATTTTGACCAAATATTTTGCAACCCAATAGGGAAAACCACATCGAAAAATAAGTTGAAACCAACCTTTAATCACCTTTTCCCTTAAAGTTCAAGATCTTGAAAAATCTTCAAATTTTGAAGTTCAAAACCAAGAATTTGATGTTTAAAACCATAAATTACAGATGTGCAATGAAGAGTTAGGGTCACAAATACATAGTCAAGTAGTTAATCTCGAAAAAACCCTTTGGAATCACATTTATCGAGCTCCCGAAGTTCAAAATGGTGAATGGGGATGAGACCCTTACTTTTGGACACAATGTAACCATCAAAATACAGATCTGAGTTGTCTGTGACCTGAAACTCATGAAAATTGCAATAAACTAATTGCAATTGATAATATATATATATATATATATATATATATATATATATATATAAATATATATATATATATATTATATCACACTGTTTATGTCGGTTAGTGATAAAATATCTCACAAAAGAATTATGTTTTTCTTCATGGGTTTCAATAAATACCTCATTGATTTGATTTAAGCTTTCTAATGACTTTTCAAATGTTGCATTGAACTTGTTCCATCATTCATGATTTTGGCTTGACTAGCTTTACTTGGTAATGTATTATCATATTTTGAACTCACTATATTATCACGTTTACGTTTATGCATGTTTTGCATATTCAATATGTTTATGCATATTGTGCTTATATTATTTTATAATATAGGATCTGACGCTCCTCTAGCTAGTCGTGGCTAGTTGGATTTCTCCACTTAGCTCTTGGATTGGTGATTTCTCATGGGACCATTGTAACGTCTTTTATTCTAGACAGACAAAATTTAGCTAAGAAAATAAACAAGGAGAAACAAATTTGAAAAAAAAATTGGGAAAATCTAGAAAATTTTCATATTTTAAAAGTGGGTTTTGGCCAATCTCAAACGATCATAACTTCCAGATCAGGATGAGGTTGGGTGAGTTCTTTACATGGATGTAAATCTCGTTGGAAGATCTTTCCGAAGACACCATGTTTGTGAATTTCCGAGATCGTATGAGTGATACATGACATTCGGAAGATGGATTGAAGAGCAGAGAAAGTTCCAAAACCGAATTTAGTAAAGGTGTTTTGGTCTTTTCCATAAGCCAATTAATTATTTCTTTTTGGAGTAATATGTTGGGGTATAGTGATCCCATTCAGTTTACGCACTTAGAAAAATAGACTAGGGTTTTGAAAGCAATAAGAAAAGAGGAGATGGAAGAAGAAGACGCAAGAACACCAAGTTTAGATTCGTGATTTTCGTTAGGGGTGAACCCCAACAAGGTATGTGGGCTCTTTTGTGTTAGGTTACTTCACCTACACACCAATTT
Source organism: Solanum habrochaites (assembly GCA_027704765.1). NCBI lineage: Eukaryota > Viridiplantae > Streptophyta > Magnoliopsida > Solanales > Solanaceae > Solanum > Solanum habrochaites. The sequence continues at coordinate 7,377,010 of JAKWJA010002495.1, read as the reverse complement.
CATTCAAATCAGTCAAAAATTCATGATATAACTCATGTTAGAGGTTGGAATCTTGAAAGAAAGTTTGACGTTCTTGTTGATTGGATTGTTGTTGATTGCTATTAGTAGTAATCCATGTTTTAGGAATGTTTTCAGGTCTAAATCATTGGGCAATAAGATAATTATGGATCCTAAGTGTTTGGGGTTGAATCCATGGGATTTTGGGAAGTTTTAGACACGAAAAACGAAGAAGTAAGTCAGAAAACCCGTTGGGGGAATGCTGGGCCGCTGCACCTCCAAAGCCCCTCAGGAAAGAGTCTGTCAGTCAGGATCTGGCTCACCGCACCTCTTAGAGCACCTGAGGATAGCCTCTATACATTAGGCTATGGCTTTTTGCGCCTCTCAGAGCGCCACGACCCCCTAGAGACCCCGTTCTTTCCCTATATTTTCATACTAGTTCCTAAGTGATGTACCCCTCATTCCTAGTTGTTTCCAACACTCTAAGATACATTTAAACATCAGGAAATCATCCATAAACATGAGATCATGATCCTTGAATCCATAATTCAATTCAAGGAAAGTAAGGTCAAAGTAAAAGAGGTTTAGAGCCAAGTGTAGAAGTTAAGAAGCAAGACAAGGTAAAGTCTTCTAAAGTCTTTCACAAATGTTTTCACTTTTATTTCAAGTGAGTTCATTTCTCAAAAGGTATATAATGAACTAAGTATTCCCTAAGAGTTAAAGTTTCAAGTTAAGCAAAGAGCAAGAGTTGAGTTCATTTCTCAAAAGCTATAAGGGAGCTAAGTATTCCATAAGAGTTAAAGTTTCAAGTTAAGTAAAGAGCAAGAGTTCAATTCTCATTTCTCAAAAAGACAAAAGGTAACTAAGTATTCCCTAGAGGTTTACAAATGTTTCACATTTAAGTAAAGAGGGGAACCTAGAAGTTCCAAAAGAGTTTTGAACCAAAGGGGAACATTGATTCCAAAAGGAGCTTTTTAAAGCTAATGGGTTCAGTACATTATCTCCACCCAAAGGAAAGAAGTCTTATTTAAAGTATGAGCTAAAGTACATTTTTGGGAGTACTATTTAGCACCGATGTGGACATGAGAGTTCATATTAACTCAAGTCTCCATGTAAACCATGTAGACAACATGGTAATTGACATGTCATACTTTTTAAATGATCGCATAAGGAGAGATAGTGGATTCACTAAGTTGAGTAAGGTCCTATACCGATGGCAAGGTGTAGGATGGTCCTCTTGCAACGTGAGGTAAGACGTTGTATCATCACTTAGGCTCATATTGATGGTTGTCGGTTAGAGAAATTCCATAGAGGCGATATTACTTTCTTATATAAGTAAAGTTGAGTTTGTTATTGCATTTCCTTTGACGAACTAAGTTGTTTTCACTGTTTTATGAGTTTATATATATATATATAGATAATATATTATATATATATATATATATATAATATATATATATATATATATATATTATATAATATATATATATATATTATATAACTCATAAGTTTTATCTAATCCCCTCAAGCTTAAGTTGTTGTTTAGCTCTCCAACTCGCATACTAGTACATTCAATGTACTGATGCCAGTTGTCCTGCCAGGATCACACAATGCTTTGTTGATTCAAGATTGAGCTTCAGAGTTTGTGGTGAGCCTCCTTGCATTCTGGAGGACATCCTTTTCATCTCTATATTAGCATAGCTTTTAGGATGTTGTGGGTTCTGTCCCAACATCCCTCTCTAGAAAGTTAAGAGGCTTCGAAAACTAAAGTATTTCAGTTTTATTTGTTTTCAGTTACCGAGACTCAAGTGCCATTTTGTCCGAAGTTATGACATAACGTATTTCCATTTTATTATATTTTACTTGTGTCAGAGTTGAAGTTTTGTCTCCCGTTGATTTAAGTAGTCAGGCCAGGGGTTTATTTGAGGGCCATCAATGGTCTTCGAGTGTCGGTCCCGCATAGTATGTAGGATCGGGGCTTGATAAACTTGTTATCAGAGCACAGAGTTCAAGAGTACTAGGGAGTCTATGAAGCCGTATCAATAAAGTTTTAGTCATCGGTGTGAAGCGCGCCATATCTATGATTAGGAGGCTACGATATTTAGGAATGTTTCACTCCTTTCATCTTATTTCATGCGAAGAGTTTTGCTCTGAAAGTCTCTCTCTAATTCATGCTTACACATATTTTCAAATCATCATGCCTCTAAGAAGAACATTCAGAGGTCGACCACGAAGAAATATTGAGGAACAAGAGGTTCCAAATGCACCAGAGGTGAAACCCCAAAGAGAGGTTACCAATGTCGAATTTCGGGAAGCAATTCGAATGCCTAATCAGGTTGTGACCAACCAGGTTGATCAACAGAGAGCACCTCGAAAAGAAGGAGTTGATACCTCGAGAGTTCGTGAGTTTTGATAATGAATAACCCTAGTGTCACCAGATCAAACACTGGTGAAGATCCAGAGAACTTCATAGAGGAGTTGAAGAATGTGTATGAGGCAATTCATGTGTTCGATGCTGAGAGGTTTGAATTTTCTTTATACCAACTGAAGAGTGTGGCCAGAATATGGTTCGATCAATGAAAGGATGGTAGGACTGAGGATGCACCATATCCAAGTTGGTCTTGCTTCGAGGAAGCCTTCTTGGGGAAGTTCTTTCCTTGTGAACTGAAGGAATCTAAGGTGAGGGAGTTCCTTACTCTGAAAAAGGACTCCATGAGTGTTCATGAATATGGGTTGAAGTTCACCCATCTATCTCTTATGCTCTTGAGATAGTGAAAGACATTAGGAGCAAATGAGTCTATTTGTTGCAGGGTTGGGTCGTGCTTCAAGCAAGGAAGGTAGGGCTTCCATGTTGAGAGGTGACATGGATATATCCATGTTGATATTATACGTTCAAAAATTTGAAGAAGAGACGGTGAAGGATAGAGAGTAGTACCAAAACAAGAAGGCAGAGAATGGGAATGAGTTTGGCCAACAGAAAGGTGGTTTGAGCCGACCACAATTCCAGAAATCAAAGGGGCATGCACCATTATCTACTAGTGCACCTGCGCCAAAAAACAGAGGTTATTATAGTGGTCGTAACTCGCTCCACTCTAATGCTAGACCGGCCAATCCCAAGGTAGTGTGGCATAAAGGGGTAATGGGAGTTCTGTGTGTGTTACATGTTGTAGAATCCACCTTGGCAAGTGTGGTGATGGCCAGACAGGTTTTTTCTAGTGTGGTCAAAAGGGTTACTTCATGAGAGAATTTCCTAATAATAACCAAGGTGGTTAAAATCTGAGAAACAGAGACCAATCTTCATCCGTTGCTCCACCACATAGGTTTGCACCCAAAGGAGCTACTTCTTGTAACAGCGGAGGGGGCAAATCGCCTCTATGCATTCACTAGCCGCCAAGACCAAGAGAACTCTCTAGATGTTGTCACGGGTATGATCAAAGTCTTTACGTTTTATGTTTAATCTTTATTAGGCCCAAGAAAATTTATCCTTTGTAACTCCTTATGTTGCAAATCAGTTTGAAATTCTCCCTGAAAAGCTTTGTGAACCTTTTTATGTTTCTACACCTGTTGGAGAGTTATTCTAGCGGAAAGAGTCTATCGTGATTGTCGTGTCTTCATCAATCACAAGAGTACCATGACAGATTTAATATAGTTATACATGGTGGAATTTGATGTCATTCTAGGTATAGACTGTCTCCATGCCTGTTATGCATCAATAGATTGCAGTTTTTGAGTTGTCAAATTCAAGAGTCTAAATGAGCCAGTCATAGAGTGGGTTAGTAGTTCTACAATGTCTAAGGGTCGCTTCATTTCGTACCTTAAGGAGAGGATGTTAGTTTCTAAGGGATGTATCTATCACTTAGTCCGAGTTAATGACTCAATTGTTGAGGTACCTTCCCTTCAGTGAGTTCCTATAGTTAGTGAGTTTCTAGAAGTCATTTCTAATGATCTACCCGGAGTCCCTATAGTTACTGAGTTTCCAGAAATCTTTCCTAATGATCTACCCGGAGTCCCTCCTGAAAGAGAGACATATTTCGGCATATATGTCATCCCAGATAATCATCCTATATCTATTCTGTCATACAGAATGGAACCAGCAGAGTTAAAAGAGCAGTTGAAAGATCTGTTAGACAAAGTCTTTATTCGACCAAGTGTCTCACCTTGAGGCGCTCCTGTATTTTTCGTTAGAAAGAAGGATGGGTCCCTTAGGATGTGTATAGATTACCGTCAGTTAAATAAGGTGACCATCAAGAATAAATATTCCCTTTCAAAGATAGATGACCTCTTCGATGAACTTCAGGGTGCTTTTTGCTTTTCCAGAATTGACCTCAGATCAGGCTATCATCAGTTAAAGGTTAAGGGAAGTGATATTCCCAAGACTACTTTCAAGGTATGGGCATTATGAATTTCTGGTTATGTCCTTTGGTTTGACTAATGTACCTGCAGCATTCATGGATCTTATGAACAGAGTCTTCAAACCTTATTTAGATTTGTTTGTCATCGTCTTTATTGATGACACGCTGATTTATTCAAGGAATGAAGAAGATCATGCTGGTCATCTAAGGGTTGTTCTTCAGACTTTGAGAGATAAGAAGATATATGCCAAGTTCTCCAAGTGCGAGTTTTGTCTTAAGTCTTTGGCGTTCCTAGGCCACATTATTTCTGGTGAAGGTATTAAAGTTGACACTCAGAAGATAGAAGCAGTTCATAGTTGGACTAGACCCACATCTCCAATAGATATAAGGAGTTTCTTGGTTTTGGTTGGGTATTATAGGAGATTTATTAAAGTATTGTCATATATCTCTTCTCCTTTGACCAAGTTAACTCAGAAGAAAGTTAAGTTTCAATGGTTTGAAGCTTGTGAGAAAAGCTTTCAGGCGTTGAAAAAGAGAATGACTGCCGATCTGGTTTTGACCTTACCAAAGGGTACTCAAGGCTTTGTGGTGTATTGTGATGCATCAATAATTGGCTTGGGCTGTGTGTTAATAGAGAATTCCAAGGTCATAGCTTATGCTTCCAGATTGTTGAAAGTACATGAGAAGAATTATCTAACTCATGACTTAGAATTGGCTGCAGTAGTATTTGCATTGAAGATATGACGTCATTATTTATATGGTGTTCATGTGGATGTATTCACTGAACACAACAGCCTCCAATACGTGTTTACTTAGAAATAGCCTAGCCTCAAACAGAAAAGGTGGTTGAAATTACTCAAGGATTATGACATGAGTATTCTTTACCACCCATGTAAGGCTAATGTGGTTGTTGATGCCTTAAGCAGGTTGTCCATGGGAAGTACTTCTCATGTCAAAGAAGAAAAAAGGGAGTTAGCAAAAGATGTGCACAGACTTGCACATTTGGGAGTCAGACTTATGGACTCACAGAAGGAGGCATAGTGGTAACCAATGGGGCTGAATCATCCTTTGTGTGAGATTAGTTAAAGAGAAGCAAGATGAAGACCCCATTCTACTTGATTTGAATGCAAGTGTCCATAGCCAAAGAGTATTCGCTTTCGAACAAGGGGGATATGGGGTTCTGAAATACCAAGGAAGATTATGTGTACCTAAGGTGGATGGACTTCAAGAGAGGATATTGGAGGAGGCTAATAGCTCCAGACATTCCATTCATCCAGGTTCCACCAAAATGTACTGTGATTTGAGAGAGGTGTATTGGTAGGAAGGCATGAAGAAAGATGTTGTTGAATTTGCTTCCAAGAGTTCAAATTGTCAACAAGTGAAGGTAGAACACCAAAGACAATGAGGTTTAGCTCAGAATATAGAACTTCCGGAATGGAAGTGGGAGATGATTAATATGAACTTCATCACAAGCTTGCCAATATCGAGAAGGAAACATGATTCCATTTGGGTGATTGTCGACAGAATGACAAAGTCAGCCCATTTCATTCCGGTAAAGACTACCTATTCGGTTGAGTATTATGCTAAGTTGTACCTTCAGGAATTGGTAAGACTTCATGGAGTTCCGATCTCCATTATTTAAGACAGGACTGTAGAATTTACTGCACAATTCTGGAAATCTTTTCACAAAGGTTTGGGTTCAAAGGTGAATTTGAGTATTGTTTTTCATCCTCAGACAGATGGACAATAGGATCATCCTATCCATACCTTGGAATATATGCTTAGAGCTTGTGTGATCGACTTCAAAGGAAATTGGGATGATCACCTACCTCTCATCGAGTTCGCTTACAACAAAAGTTATCATTCGAGCATCCAAATGACTCCATATGAAGATCTCTATGGGAGAAGGTGCAAATTTAGTTGATAGGACCATATTTAGTTCACCAATCTATGGATAAGGTGAAAGTGATTTAATAAAGGTTGAAGACAATGCAGAGTTGCCAAAAGTCCTACACATACGTTAGAAGAAGTCCATTAGAGTTTGAAGTTGATGATTGGATGTACCTAAAGGTTTCACCTATGAAAGGAGTTATGAGGTTTGGTAGAAAGGTGAAACTTAGTCCCCGATATATTGGACCTTATAGAATCTCCAAAAGAGTGGGCAATGTGTCTTATGAGTTGGAGCTACCCTAAGAGTTAGAAGCGATTCATCCAGTATTCCATATTTCAATGTTACTTCATTGGTAGTAATAACAGAGAATGTTAGGACTAAGAATAACTTATCCTATGAAGAAGTTCCGGTTTAGATTTTGGATCGGCAGGTTCACAAGTTGAGGACAAAAGAAGTTGCTTCAGTCAAGGTCCTTTGGAGGAACTAATTTGTTGAAAAAGCGACTTGAGAAGCAGAGGAGGATATGAAGAAGAGATATCCACATCTCTTTGAATCTGGAGAGGAGTAAAATCAAGGTAATAAACTCTCTTCTTAACACTTTATGAGGTATTAGCATGTATTAGTTGCTTTGAGTCGTTGAGTGCCGAAATAAAATTTGTATCCTTTAGCTTAGAGAAACAATTCTCATTCGAGGACGAATGCTACCAAGGGGGAGATATTGTAATATCTCATATTCTAGATAAACACAAATTCAGCTAAGAAAAGAAAGGAGAAACAAATTTTGACAAAAAATGGGAAAATCTAAAAAATTACCATATTTCAAAGTAGGTTTTGGACATTTCCAAACGATCATAACTTCCATCTCAGGAGAATTTTAAGTGACTTATTTATATGGATGGAAAGCTCGTTGAAAGATCTTTCCAACGACGTCAAGTGTACGAATTTCCAAGGTCGTATGAGTGAGATATGACCTCAGAAGATAGGCTATTGAGTAGGGAAAATTCCAATACCGGATTCAGTAAGGGTATTTTGGTCTTTTCCTTAAGTTAATTAATTATTTCATTTTGGATTAATATGTTGGGGTCTAAACTGATCGCATTCAGTTTACACACATAGAAAAATAGACTAGGGTTTTGAAAGGAAAAAGAAAAGAGGAGAAGGAAGAAGAAGACGCGAAAACACCAAGTTTAGCTTCGTGGATTTTCGTCGGGGGTGACTCCTAACAAGGTATGTGGGATATTTTTTGTTGGGTTACTTCACCCAACACAAATTTCATTCAAGTCAGTCAAGTTCATGAATTAACTTATGTTAGAAGTTAGAATCTTGAAAGAAAGTTTGACGTTCTTGTTGTTTGGATTGTTGTTGATCGATGTTAGTTGTAATCCATGTTTTAGGACTGTTTTTGGGTCTAAATCATTGGATAATAAGTTAATTAGAGATCCTCAGTGTTAGTTGTGGGATCTATGGGAGTTTGGAAAGGGTTAGAGATGAAAAAGAAAAGAAGAAAGTCGGAAAACCCGTTGGAGAAACGCCAGGGCGCCGCACCTCCAAAGCCCCTCAGGACAAAGTCTGTCTGTCAGGCTTTGGCGCACCTCTCAGAGCGCCTGAGGACAGCCTCTGCCCGTCAGGATATGGCTCTCCGTGCCTTCCAGAGCGTCAAGACCCCCTGGAGACCCCATTTTTTCCCTAACTTTTCTTACTAGTTCCTAAGTGATGTGACCATCATATCTAGTTGTTTACAACACTCTAAAGTACATCTAAACATCATGAAATCATCCATAAACATGATATCACGATCCTTGAATCCATAATTCAATTCAAGGAAAGTAAGGTCAAAGTCAAACACGTTAATAGCCAAGTCTAGAAGTTAAGAAGCAATAAAAGGTAAATTCTTTTAAAGTCTTTCATAAATGTTTTCACTTTGTTTTAAAGACTTAAAGTTCAAGTCAAGTAAAGAGTTTGAGTTCATTTCTCAAAAGCTATAAGGGAACTAAGTATTCCCTAAGAGTTAGAGTTTCAAGTTAAGTCAAGTAAAGAATTGAGTTCCCATCTGAAAAGCTATAAGGAAACTAAGTATTCCCTAAGAGTTAAAGTTTCAAATAAAGTGAAGTAAAGAGTTGAGTTCATATCTCAAAAGCTATAGGGATCTAAGTATTCCGAAAGAGTTAAAGTTTCTAATAAGTCAAGTAAAGAGTTGAGTTCATATCTCAAAAGCTATAAGGGAACTAAGTATTCCCTAAGATTTAAACTTTCAAGTTAAATAAAGAGCAAGCGTTGAGTTTAATTCTCAAAAAGATATAAGGTAACTAAGTATCCCATAGAGCTTTACAAATGTTTTACATTTGATTAAAGAGGGGAACTAGAAGTTCCAAAAGAGTTTTGAACTAAAAGAGGAATATTGATTCCAAAAAGGAGCTTTTTAAAGCTAATTGGTTCAGTAAATTATCTCAACCCAAAGGAAGGAAGTTTTATTAAAAGTATGAGCTAAATTACATTTTTGGGAGTAGTATTAAGCACCGATGTGGAGATGAAAGTTCATATTAACTCTAGTCTCCATGTAAACCATGTAGCCAACATAGGAATTGACGTGTCATACATTTGAGATGATCACGTAAGGAGAGCTAGTGGATCCACTAAGTTGAGTAAGGTCCTATACCGATGGCAAGGTGTAGAATGGTCCTCTTGCAACGTGAGGTAAGACGTTGTATCATCACTTAGTCTCATAGTGATGGTTGTCGGTTAGAGAAACTCCCATAGAGGCGATATTACTTTCTTATATAAGTAAAATTTCTTATTGCATTTCTTTAACGAACTAAGTTGTCTTCACTGTTTTGTATATATATATATATATATATATATATACACACACACACACACATCATGGATGTGATTTAAACTGCTATGTATATCATTTGGGTTAAGTATGCTCTTGAGTTGAGCAGACCAAGGTAAGTTCATCTAATCCCCTCAAGCTTAAGTCGTTGTTTAGATTTCCAACTCGTATACTTGTGCATTCAATGTACTGATGCCAGTTGGTTTGCATCGTTTCATGATGCAGACGCAGGTACCCAGGATCAGCACGCAACACTTCGTTGATTCCAGATTAAGCTTCAGAGTTTGTGGTGAGCCTCCTTGCATTCTGGAGGACATCCTTTTCATTTCTATATTAGCTTAGATTTTATGATGGGTTGGGGTTTGTCCCAACATTTCTCACTTGACAGTTTAGAGGCTGCATAGAATAAAGTATTTCAGTTGGAGTTGTTTTCAGTTATTAACACTCAAGTACCATTTTGACCAAAGTTATGACATGCATATTTCCTTTTCTTATGTTTTACTCGTGTCAAAGTTGGGATTTTGTCTTCCGCTGATTTAAGTAGTCAGGCCAGGGGTTCGCTTAGGGGCCAGCAATAGTCTTCGAGTGTCGGTCCCACCTAGGGTGTAGGCTCGGGGCGTGACAACCATGGTCATTTCAGGGGTTTGTCCTAACCATATGTGTTATAGTGGAGGCTAGGGGTGTGCAAAAACCGAACTGACCGATAAATCAAATCGAGAAAAATGTTATTGGGTTGTTATTATTGGTAATTGCGTTATTGAATTTTTTAATGGGTTTATAAAAAATAGTTATTGGGTTATTGGTTCGGTATCAGGTTTTACTGTTGGATTATTGAGTAAATCGATAACCCAATAAGATGGTAATAATTTACTATTTTACCCTCCCTAATAACTAAATATTAATATAATATATCACTAGACACTATAATTATATCAATTTATTAGTACACTATCCACTTCACACTAGGCCGCTTGACTAGTTTTTATTGTTTACTAAAAACCTTAAAACTAATGTAAGGGTTTGCAACTGTAGCTTTTGATTTTAGTTTTAGTCTTGTATGACTATTTGATTTTAGTTTTAGTTTGTAATTTTAGGTTGTAGCATTTGCAAGTTTGTAAAGGTCCGTAATTTAATTAACATAAAAAATCTCATACTATGTTTTTGTGGTGAAATGTAATTTTAACCTTCGTATTATAATTAGATAAGTAAGAAGTCATATAATATTTTATGGACATTTTCTTATTGGATAAACCGGAAATCGAATCGATAACTATCAAAAATTGATAAATTAAAAATCGATAGGGAATATCTTATTGGTTTGTTATCGGGTTAGCATATTTAAAAATCAAAAACTGATAAAACGAATCGATAATACATAAGACCGAATCGAACCGACCGATACACACCCTAAGTAGAGGCTTTGATAGACATAGTTGATTTTTGCATTATTTTAGTCATGTACTCTCTTGGTATTTCCTTAATTATGAGATGAAAGAGTTCTTAGAATTTTATTTTATTCTTATATTGAAATTTCTTTATTTGATATTCGTAGTGTCATTCTTATGTCAAGTGGTTTGTTTAGGGCCTCATGAGATCCTTTTCTCTATGTCACGTCTAAGGTGTATTTTGGATATCGTGGCAAATAAGTACTATAAAGCAAATGCAAAATATGGATATTTGTGTAGCTCATGAATACTGGTAAGTTCAAAAAAATATGACGTATAGATTCGAAATTATTAGCTCCAACATAAAACTCATCGTTAATTAATCGGTTTAGTGACTAAATTTATTTTTCGTACTTAAATTTATGAGACACATACTTTTAGTGATCAAACATCAAAATTCCCACTTTTAGCAAATTTTTGTCAACTAAAATTTCCCACTAAAAATTTTATTGGCGTCATTTGTTAAGTAGTGTTAGTCACAAATTTAAAGTTATCGGTGGCACATTATTTCGTCACTAATAGTGTATCTAATTCATGCCAAATTATTTTTTGTCATAAAATTTAAATTTTGGACACAAAAAAATTTTATTTAAAAAAATATTTTGTTACAGTATCGACAAATTATAGTCCGTAGTTAAATATTATAAATTTTACATTTATTTATGAAATTTATTTTCATCGCTAATAATATAAATAATTGGTGACAAAGATTTTATTGCCTCTACTCAATGTGTGATATAGTAGTAACAAAAAAATTATCACAAAATATTAAGGTGTTAAATAGTGACGACTTAAAATTTGTAGTGAATATTTCAACTATTTGCTACGAAAAAATTCATAGCTAAATACAATTTTTTGTCTACAGTTGTTCATAATCACAAGTGACAACTTACAAAAAGAATAATACAAGTGCTTCATAAAAAATAGACATAGACCATTCATTCTTTGGTGAGGGAAAATATTAAATCCGACTAATTCAATGGATTCTGTAAAAATGAAAAAATTCAATTCATCAATTTTCATAAATAATGCGATTATAAAATGCATCATTTGAAAACTACAATCTAGGTTATAAGTACCGTGAGTAGTGTATGGTTCTACCACTAGATTGCTACTATTTGTTGGTTTAACACTTTTTTTTAATTTCATACACATTTGTCAATAAAGACGATAGAAAAAACAATTTTTCAAGTCTTGGTGTAATTTTTGTGTGTGTCTACTGATTTCTGATTTGTGAACTTCATAGACTAAGTCGATCTATTTGCTTCTATTTAAAAATAATTACATATTTAATAGTAATTCCACAGAAGTAGGTGGAGCAACTATACAGAGATAAGATCGATTTACAAACTTAGACTTCACAAAGGTGCGAAATTTTTCATGAATTTCTTTTAACTTTTTTCCATCAGTGTGAAAATTGAAATAAGCTAAATAATGAAAGCACAAATGAAAGAAATGAATCAACCAGAATTATATATTAGTAAAAATGCACAAGTACCCCGCTAGACTATGACCGAAATCCCAGAGACACACCTTTACTATTCTAAGCTCCTATTACCTCCTGAACTTTTTTTTTTGTAATTTTGTACAACTTTTTGGCTTACGTGGCCTCAAAATATCTCACGTGCCTCAATCGTGTGGAGTCACGGAGTGTGCCACGTAAGACAAATGGTGTACAAAATTACAAAAAAAAAAGTTAAGGGGGATAATAGGACTTTAGTTTAGTTAATGTGTCTCTGGGATGTTGGTTATAGCTTAGGGGGTACTTGTACATTTTTCCAATATATTATGATGAAGTACTATAGTTATGAGTATTGATGTTTTTTTTTTTAAACAGTTGATTTACTGCTCGGGTTAAACTGATTATTCAATTATTTAAAATAAAGTCAAAAGTTTAATTTTATATAAATTTATAATTGTACTAAATAATTTTTAAAATTTATAATGACGAATCATACTGAATATATTGAAAGGTATTTTATAAAATATATAATATATTTAAAATATAATCTACATTTGAAATAATTGTGGGCGGTAAATTTCATGCATTTACTTAAATGTATTAATAATCATATAGTATGTTATATATACCGAAGTTTAATGTGAAAGAAGTGAATGAAGTTAAAATAAAATAAAAATGTGACATAAGAGTAGAGCTGTCAGTATGGGCTAGGTCACCCCATTCGGGCGGGGCTAACCAATTTTTTGTGTAGACCAGAAAATGGACGGCCCAACCCACAAGTACGTGGGCTACTGACTTACCGGTCCAGCCCACTTTTTTTAATATTATATTATTTTTAGAATTATTAAATTAAATTATAAATTATAATTTAAAAATATTATCATAAATATCGACAAAATAATATAGCATGATGTTAATTTTACTACTTTTTAATCAAATTCACAAATAAAATTATCTTTATAATATTTTTCAAGTTTTTTTTTTAAAGTAAACGTATAAATTATCTAAATAGAAACATTAACCTAATTGGTTTGAGTTTGGACTATCTTTAATTTTAAATTTTAATATTATATTATATTTTTTAATCATTTTTATTGGCCTACGCGCTGACCCTACAGATATTTCTTAAGCCCCACAAATCACCAGGCTTATTCAGGCCGGGCTAAAAAACACTTTTCTCATATGAGTTTCAAAAAATCGTAGCCCAGCCCAATTAAATTTCGGATTAGGCCAGGCCGACCCAACAGTCCTAGCCCATATTGACGGCTCTACATAAGAGAAAGTTGATCAGATAGTAAGAACTTCTCACTTCGAACCTGAAGGTTATGAGTTCGAGTCCCCAACAAAGCATAATGTGGGCCCTACTAAGGAGGGGTTAAAGAAAATATAATTTTTTGTATATATAAAATATAGTCATTAGTGAAAAAATTAGATTTTGCTCAACTACAAAATACATATAACTTTAGAGATAATTGACGTCGTCACTGATTGAAGTAAAACAATTAGCGACGATATAATTTTGTCGGTAGTGATAACATTTTAGTGACAAAACATACTACTAACTAAAAATAAACATAATTATATGACAAATAAAATTGTCACAAATGTTTAAGCATTTGGGGACGATTTTTCTTTTTGTAGTTGATATAATACTTTTAGTGACAAAGCACTAAATCGTCTTTGTTTACTTTTAGACACACACATTTAGTGACGACTAATTGACGAATTATTTTTCGTCTCACAAGATTTTTAGTGACAAAATATAATTTATAAATGACGAAATTATTTATCCCTGATAATCGAATTTGTTGTAATAAAACTTCCATTATATGTTAACGAACTTAGTAACATGTAGCATACATAATGTTTAGTAAGAAAACAAACTATGATATTTTTAAGAATAAAAAACGAAGATGCATACTCCTAAATTTTAACGGATCATTTAAGTTATACATTTATATATTGAGTTTCCAACAACATGCTTTAGCTATTTAAATTTGTTTGCACGTCACAAAAAAAAAAATTCAAAGTAAAATCTTGACAGATTTTGTCTATATTTCCACAATTAATATATTTTTCCTCTTTGTTACCTTGATTAAATTTTGAGAGAAAAATGAAAGTTTTATTTAATGCAATTTACCACTTATAAGTATACTATGACTTTACAGTCAACATACCAAAAATTAGTAAATTAATGTTATTTCCATGTTTCCCTTATATTATTTTTGATTTATAGATTTTTAGATTCCTTGATTCATTATATAAATATATACATCTATATAATGTCTTTTTCATCTAAACATTGCTCACTCTTTGCTTCCTTTCCCCCATAAATTCACTAGGTCTAGCTCTTCTAACTTGAATCATACTATGGTTAGGAATCCTTATTGTTGGACAATGGAACATCAAAAGGACCTCCCAAAGAATGATGATCAAAATTTGTCAAAGGGCAAACTTTTCATTATATGTGGAATTCGAAAAGTGTATCTTAATTACTTTGCACACAGGATGGTAATTGGAGGTTTTATGATCGAACATATTTCATCTATGAAAACACGAGAAGATTGTGTTTTGACATAAAAGAACATGAAACATGGTCCTCTAAGTTCAATCAAATGGTTGAATCTTTATATGTTCCTCTCATGTATCAACAAGGAATGGTTCAAGACATTAAGGATAAGGCCTTGTTGATTGTTCAAGAAAACGATACATCTAAGAGTATCTCAATCATCATTGACATAGCCCATCGTATTCCTCAGACAATTGCAAATATTTATCAAGGTCATGACCACGAGGAAGCTAATGAGGATGAGCTAGGGTTAATAGAAGAACAAGTCGCGATGGATTTGATGACCTTGGAAGAAACACGTGTGTTTATGCCTGTAGTTCCAACATCAAAGGATGCTATTGAAGGGCTTGAGAAGGTGAAAGTAGAGACATTAAATGGTGACAAGAGTTTTGGTGAAACTTGTATGATATGTCTTGGCAAGTTGATTACAAAGGACATTGTTGAACTAACTCGTATGCCTTGCAAGCATGTTTTTCATGGAGATTGCATTATTCAATGGCTTGAAATAAATCATGTTTGTCCATTATGTCGCTTTAAAATGTCAATTGATAAAGAAAATTAAAGCGACTTATATAATGGTTGACCTTATAAAGCTCTCACTAAGCCTTTCTTCCCTCTCCCCTTTACTTATTAAGTAGAAAATAGTCATCAGCATTCTATAAACGACTTGATTGAGTCTATGCCCATTGAAGGCTTAGTTTTTTTAATTGTTGTTTAGTTTTTTTTTTTTTTAAGTTACTTATATGGTAAGGGTTAGATAGATCTCTACTATTTTATTCGATTTTAGAAAGAATATTGTAAGAGGGAAGACTTGTGGTCTTACCTCTAATATTTCCTATATCAAATAATTAAGTTTGTTTTGAAAATAATGTTCATCTATTTTTATTTTGTTTTACTCTTCATAATTATTGTTATTTTAATTCTATCTAGTTATGATATCTTCATTTTGTTTTGCATGTACAATTTCTTAAATTTGTAAAGAAAAAAAAAACAGAATTTTGAAAATTCTTTAAATAGAGAAAAATCCATTTATTGAAAGGGTATTTCACAAGTTAGAAAATATTACTATTTATAATTTCTTAAATCGTGATGACTTCTTATTTAACTTGATAGGTGAAGCATTTCACATTTTAATACATATTGTATAGTTTAGATAGATGGAATTCTGCTAATTAATGAGGTATTCCTCTTTTTTTTTTCTTATTATTATTTTTTTAAAAATAAATCAATTCGCCTAATAATTTTATTTGTTTAGTTTCCTTCCCACCTTATTAAAGTGTATGTGTGGTTTATTTAATAATCATAATATTATATTTGATTTGATAAATGGGATTCTTATTGCAAAATGTCACTATTATTAAATTTGGTCAAATGCATGATTTTTATTGAACTTTTGACTATTTTCACAAATAACCCTCCCCCCTGCTGCTATAATTAGATTTTAATGTGTTCATTTAGTTTTTGAAGATGTTGTTACAAATGCAAGAAATTTTATAATTTAATTTTGACGTTAACATGTCAAAATTTTGTGTAAATAAGTATATAATATCAACTGAGAAAAAATATTTTTATTTAAGCTCTATTAGTTTTTATAGTTACGCGTAAATGATTAAAAAATACAATATAAATTTTATTTGTAAATGAAATTCTTTATTTGTAAATACTCAAGTATAATAAAGGACATTAAGAAATATACCTTTTGTTGCTCTAATTATTTTATATTTTTTAATAAAAAAATGAACACATCGCTAAATATATGTTAACTAAATCCTTTACCATTTATGCTACAAATTTACCATTCACTGTAAAATTAGGAAAAATAATAAAATTCATCCCTTTATCATCGCAATCTGATTTATAATAGGAAAAATTACGCGGCTATGCAAACTTATACTATTTAATTAATCATCATAGTTATAGTTTGCTATAATTACCATTCTCGACTAACATTATACATTAATAACGCGGGTTGATTTCGAGTTTGTATAATTAATCAGGTTTGTATATGTACAATTCGTCAGGATATACAACTAAATATGTATAATATACAATTTCTTAACCTATATACATATACAATTCACCTCTCTGCCCTCTCTCGCTCGCCTCTCTCCTCCTCTCTCAATCTCGCTCACCTCTCTCCTCACTCTCTCAATCTCGCTTTCCATTTATACAAATGTATATGTATAATATACAATTATATATAATTATATACATATACAATTCACCACTCTCCCACTCTATGCCCTCTCTCGCTCGCCTCTCTCCTCCCTCTCTCGATCTCGCTCGCGTCTCTCCTCTCTGTCGCAGTCTTGCTTGCGTCTCTCCTAGTCTCGCTCGCCTCTCTCCTCCCTCTCCCAATCTATCTTGCCATATATACAAATATATATGTATAGTATACCATTATCTAACAAATATATATGTACAATTCACCTTTCTCCACTCTTTTCCCCCTCTCTCTCCCAATCTCACTCGCCTCCCTACTCCATATAACATGTAGCTACAAATTGTAATTATCAAACGATAGCTAATGGAGAGTAATTAATTATTTTTAACTAGTTATATGAAAGTTTCCCTTTATAATATATAGGTATTTAAATGTTCCCAACCTTATTATGGTAACTAGTATATTTGTTTGCGCTTAATTCAATAAAAAGAAAAATATAATACAATAGAAGCTTAGGGTCCAGGTGAGGTCTTATGGTCATGCAAAAATAAGAAAATATCATGAATTCGTATGGCTAGATTTATATCTAATCTTATGGTCATGCAAAAATTAGAAAAATAAAATAAAAGATAAAACAATTTCTATTAAAAGAAAACTTTATGACTGAAATTGTGTCCTCGGCTTGACCCAACTTTAGAGATTTTTTTTTAAGTTCAAGTTCTTGAAAAATCCTCAAAACTTTGAAGTTCAAAACAAAGAATTTGATGTTCAAATCACAAATTATAATTGGGAAATGAGGATTTAGGATCACAAACACATACCCAAATGATTGATCTCAAAAAATATTCTTTGAAATTGCCTTTACCTAGTTCTCAATTTTTTTTTAAAAAAAATGATGAAATGGAGATGAGACCCCGACTTTTGAAAAAAAAAACAGTGGTAAAAACAATTCATTGCCATTGCGACTCCAAGGTAACTCAATCACAATGAGTATAGTGGTCAACTCGTTTAATTTGACCATTGCGATCACCACACAAGACATGCGACCACGATGATCAGAGCACGAACTCTACGCGATCACGACATACCCCACATGATAACGATACACAAAAATACCCTTATGCGATCACGAGAGTGAGTCCTGCTATCGCAATGAACAAAGTAATGGGCAATAAACATCATCACACACAACAACACCAAGACTCACCCAAAAACATGGAAACGACCCTCTAGATTCATTCGAAAGCCTGATCACACAAATCAAGTATGCTACTCAACTAATTTCGACATTCCGAACTCCATGGAACTATCGAAACACCGATTCAAGGTATTTTTGACCCGATATCCGTTAAAGTCACAATAAACTAATTTTCATTTGAATGTACCAAACTGCCCCCGAAACCACTAAAAATTCAACCTAGGCCTCACTTGGTCCTAGACTCTCCCTTAATCCAATGAAATCATCGGAATTCTGATCTAAGCTTCTAAACTCCGAATGTTAACCATAATTAACTCTTAACCTTATTTCACTTAAACTTCAAACTCAAGGGCTCAATTCCCCCCAAAGACCCTGACATTAAAATTAACAACATTCTATAATTGTTTTTAGGAGAAACATTTTTTTTTTGATTTCACACTAAATATTTGACAATCATATTAGAGCATGATCAAATTTGTATTCATGGAGAGAGGTTCGAACTATTAATTGCAATCTTTGTTTATCGATGGAGAGATTCGATTCTCTACTGAACTACCCATTTTTAAAAAAGAAAAGAAAAGAAATAAGAACATGTTTATTGTGTTTATGACCTACCAACAACCATTGCTTCACATATTATTGACATACTCTTATAATTTCACTGCCTATAAATTACCTCCATTGCGTTACTTGTTTATTCACAACTCTAAATTGCATTCTTTCTTATTATTTTTTTTAAAAAAAAAAACACATTTCCAAATCTTTTTCACTCATTAAAAGAAACTATGGCTCGTTCCATTTGCTTCATGGCATTTGTGGTCTTGGCAATGATGCTCTTTGTTTCCTATGGTTTGTCTTCATCATTTATTCCTCTTAAATAATGTGTAAAGTTACTCAAAAAAAATTTGGTCAAAATATTAACTACTCCTTCCGTCTCAATTTATATGAATTAGTTTGACTTGATACACATTTAAGATCTCTAATTCTGTTATGAAATCATAATTAAAAAATGTACTAGGTTGTGAACCGTTCAAATAAAGCTTAAAGAATTGTGAATTGATACATGCTTTAAAGTTATTTGCTATACGTTTGACAACTATGAGAACTCTTGAAATAATTTGTTTGTTTACATTCCTCTAAATATTATACGAAAAACATTTCTTTCGGTTACGTCTCTTATTATAATACTGTAACAATTTTTGAATGATTGTAGAGGTGCAAGCTCAACACATGATGTGCAAATCAACAAGCCAAACCTTCAAAGGATTATGTTTTACCGACTCATCATGTAGAAAAGCTTGTCTCAAAGAGGAGTTTGAAGGTGGACATTGTAGCAAACTTCAAAGAAAGTGCCTATGCACTAAGATTTGTGTATTTGACAAAATTTCAAATGAAGTTAGAACCAACTTTGGGTGGGGAAGCAAAAACTCTTAAGTGAAGTTGTGCTTGAAGATGAGATTATGATGGAGTAATTAAGTGATATTAATTAAGGATTTGAGTGTCAAAAACAAAATTAATAATCTTGTATTATTGGCCTTTAGTAGCCAGTTGACACATTAAATAAGTTAAGACACATCATTTATCCTTTTTGAGTCTTGTATCAACTTTATGTTTGTTTTAATTTATGTATAAACTATGTTCTATGTTTATTTGATCACTGTTACGATTATTTTTAAAACAAGACAAGATATCTCCTTCCTGAATGAAATAAGGAGTGATCTGAAGCAAGAGCTAGCCTTAAAACACAGAGCTCGCTCACACTATTTATGCTGGTTAGTGGTAAAATATCTCACAAAAGAACTATGTTTTTTCTTCATGGGTTTCAATAACTTCCTCATTGATTTGATTTAAGCTTTCTTATGACTTTTCAAATGTTGCATTGACCTTGTTCCATGATCCATAATTTTGGCTTGACTAGCTTTACTACACTTAACTTGGTAATGTATTATCATATTTTGAACTCACTATATTATTCACGTTTACGTTTACGCATGTTTCATATATTCAATATATTCAAAGTATTGATGCATATTGTGCTTATATTATTTTATCATATAGGATGTGACGCTCCTCTAGCTAGTCGTGGCTGGTTGGATTGCTACACTTAGCACTTGGATTGGTGAGTCCTCATGGTTCGAAGACAAGACCATGGTCATTTTATTACTTTTGACGTCTTTTCAATTTTCAAACTTTGTATGTGGTTTAGGGGTTTGTCCTAACCATATGTATTGTAACAGAGGCTTTGACAGACATAGTTGATTTCCACATTATTTTAGTCATGTAATCTTTTTATATTTCCTTAATTATGAGTTGAAAGAGTTCTGAGACTTGTACTTCATTCTTATGTTGAAATCTCTTTATTTGATATTCATAGTGTCATTCTTATATCAAGTGGCTTGTTTAGGGCTTCATGAGATCCTTTTCTCCATGTAACGTCTAAGGTGTACTTTAGATATCGTGACAAATAAGTATTATATAACAAATGTTAAATATGGATAATTGAGTAGCTCATGAATACTGGTAAGTTTATAAAAAATACTATCTAGAAATATTGATTTTATAGATAAAACTGCAAGCTCAAACTATCCATGAAGAAGAATGATCAAAATAATGAAAAATCATGATTTATATAAGAAATCCGATTTCTGTGAAAATCGTGAATTTAAAAAATAGGTTTAATTTGAGACTCCATGGTGAAAGGACACTCATTGATGAAATAACACATACCTGAAATGGAAATCCTAGCTTGACTCGTTAAACTGAAACTTGAAGATAAATAACCCTAGTTCTTTCTTTAGAGAAGTTTGATCGCAGGTGTTTGGTGTGATGGTAAAGGTTTTAGTCTAAGAGTTAAAAAAATGTGAAAACACCAAAATATCCCTAAAAACTATCGATAGGTCTTCACTATTTGATCTAGATTTTCAGTTTCTAGGGTGTTACATATTTGGGCCTAAAATAATCAAACCTCAATATACTTCATACATAATGATTATTAAGAAAACTAAGTATGATATATTCAAGAATAAATACGTAGATGCATACTCCTAAATTTTAAGGGATCATTTAACTTGTATATTTTAATGAGTTTCCAACATGTTTTAGCTAATTAAATTTGTTTGCACATCACAAAAGTAATTTCAAAGTAAAATCTTGACTGATTTTGTTTATATCTCCACAATTAATAAATTTTCCCTCTTTGTTGCCATGAATAAATTTTGAGAGAAAAATGAAAGTTTTATTTAATACAACTTACCACTTATGCTACTATGACTTTACAATTAAGATACAAAAGATTAGAAAATTAATGTTATTTCCATTTTTCCCTTATAATCATATTTGATTTATAGATTTTTAGATTCCTTCACTCATGATATATAAATATATACATCTATATACTGTCTTTTTCATCTAAACTTTGCTCATTCTTTTCCTTCTTTCCCCATAAATTCACTAAGTTTAGCTCTTCTAACTTGAATCATACGATGAATAGGAATCCTTTTTGTTTGACTATTGAACATCAAAACGACCTCCTGGAGAATGATGATCAAAATTTGTCAAAGGGCAAACTTTTCATTCTATGTGGAATTAGAAAAGTGTATCTTAATTACTATTTCACACAGGATGGTAATTGGAGGTTTTATGATCGAACATATTTCATCTATGAAAACACGAGAAGATTGTGTTTTGACATAGAAGAACATGAAACATGGTCCTCTAAGTTCAATCAAATGGTTGAATCTTTATATGTTCCTCTCATGTATCAACAAGAAATGGTTCGAGACATTAAGGATAAGGCCTTGTTGATTGTTCAACAAAATGATACATCTAAGAATATCTCAATCATCATTGACATAGCCCATCGTATTCCTCAGACGATTGCAAATCTTTATCAACATCATGATCACGAGGACGCTAATGAGGATGAGATAGGGTTAATAGAAGAACAAGTCGCGATGGATTTGATGACCTTGGAAGAAAATCGTGTGTTTGTGCCTGTAATTCCAACATCAAAGGAGGCTATTGAAGGGCTTGAGAAGGTGAAAGTAGAGACATTGAATGGTGACAAGAGTTTTGGTGAAACTTGTATGATATGTCTTGGCAAGTTGATTACAAAGGACATTGTTGAACTAACTCGTATGCCTTGCAAGCATGTTTTTCATGGAGATTGCATTATTCAATGGCTTGAAAAAAATCATGTTTGTCCCTTATGTCGCTTTAGAATGCCAATTGATAAAGAAAAGTAAAGCGTCTTACGTAGTGGTTGGCCTTATAAAGCTCTCACTAAGCCTTGCTTCCTTCTGTCATTCACTTATTAAGTGAAAAATAGTTGTCAACATTCTATATGTGACTTGATCGAGTCTATGCCCAATGGAGGGCTTTGTTTTTTTAATTGTTGTTTGGTTGTTATATTTTGTTTGAAGAAGTTACTTATATGGTAAGGGTTATATAGATCTTTACCATTTTATTGGATGTTCGAAAAGATATGGTAAGAGGGAAGACTTGTGGTCTTACCTCTAATATTTCCTATATTGAATAAGTAAGTTTGTTTTGAAATTAAATAATATTCTTCTATTTTTATTTTTATTTACTCTTCATAACTGTTGTTATTTTAATTGTATCTAGTTATTATCTATATTTTGTTTGGCATGTTTTTCTTAAATTTGTTAAGAAAAGCAAAACTTTTAAAATTCTTTATATAGAGAGACAACCAATTCATTCAAAAGGGTATTTTTACAATTTAAAAAATGTTATGATCTATCATTTCTTAAGTCGTAATGACACAAGATCTAACTTGCTAGGCGAACCATTTCACATTTTAATACATTTGTGTTATCAATTTGTGAGTTTTACCGATTTTTCATGTAAAAAACATGTATCAAACAGGATTTTGAAAGTGGACATTGTAGCAAACTCTAATGAAAGTGCATATGCACTAAGATTTGAGTGTCAAAAGCAACATTAATAATGTTGTGTTATTGGCCTTTAGTAGCCAGTTGATACATTAAATAAGTTTTGACACATTATTAATCCTTTTGGAGTCGTGTATCAACTTTATGTGTGTGTCAATGAAAAATGATCTATTACGGTCTCTAATTTTATGAATGAACTGTTTATAGTTATTTGATCACTTTCTGTTCCATTTTTATTTTTTGAACAAACCAAGATATCTAGTTTTGAACGAAACAAAGAGTGAGCCAAGGCAGGAGCTAATCTTCAAACATAGACGTAAATATATATAAACTATGGTTTTCTATATGCTTTGTGTTTGACACTCAAATTAAGGTTAAATTCATATTTAATTTATGCAAGAAGTTTCATATTAAAGGGTAAAATTCTCTCTTGCAAATATTACTTTACTTTGGGTGATGATAAACGAGGACATAATATCACGAATTTTTTGGGGCTGGATTTATATCAAATCTTATGGTTATGCAAAGATAAGGAAAATTAAATGAAAGATAAATAATTTATGTTTCATGAAAGCTATATGACTGAAATTGTGTCCATGGATTGGCCCAACTTTAGACATTTTGACCAAATATTTTGCAATCCAATAAGGAAAACCACATCGAAAAATAAGTTGAAACCAACCTTTAATCACCTTTACCCTTAAAGTTCAAGTTCTTGAAAATTCTTCAAATTTTGAAGTTCAAAACCAAAAATTTGATGTTTAAAACCATGAATTACAGATGGGCGATGAAGATATAGGGTCACAAATACATACTCAAATAGTTAATCTCGAAAAAACCCTTTTGAATCACCTTTATCGAGCTCCCGGAGTTCAAAATGGTGAAATGGGGATGAGACCCTTACTTTTGGACACAATGAAACCATCAAAATACGAATCCGAGTTGTCCTGACCGGAACTCATGAAAATTGCAATAAACTAATTTCCACATGAAAATACCAAACTGCTCTCGGAAACTCTTAAAATTCAACTAAGACCTCACATGGGCCTATACTCATTCCCCGAATTCAATGGAATCTTTGAAATTCCAATCTGAACGCCCAAACTCCAAACATTGACCAAAGTTAACTCTTGACCTAATTTCAATTGACCTTCCAACTCAAGGGCTCAATTCGACAAGATCCCGACACTAAAAATGACAACACTCCTTATAAGTATGTAGAAAAACAGATACATAAGAATACATAAAAGAAACTGAAATAGTTCATGGTCCTACTTTTAAATCATGGTTGTAACCATGGTAACTACCTCCTAAAATAACTAAAAAGTGAAATACAGAAAACTTATATAAAAATATTATAGTCCTAAAGAAACCAACTAAAATTCCTTGTTGCATTAGGAGCTGCAAATTCGAAATTGTGGCCTTAGGAACTCAACCTTGTTGACAAGAAGGGATTTCGTAAATACATCGGCTAGTTGATCTTTAGATTTGCAGTAAACAAGAATCACTTCTCTTTTTTCTGCACGTTCCTCATGAAAAAAATCTTGTCGTTGTAGTGTTAGTCTTTCCATAGGACATCGAATTATGCGAAATAACTCTTGCAGTTTGATTATCAGCATGAATCTTAGTATTAACCTTTTGTTTCTTATGCAAATTAGAAAATATTTTTCTCAGCCATAGGGTTTGATTTACCGCTCCCATTGCTACAATAAATTCAATCTCTGTTGTGGATTGTTCCATAATTTTCTGCTTGTGGGAACACCAAGAGGAAATCCTTGATTCTAGACTACAGCAATATCATGATGAACTTTTCAAGTATTCAATGGATCCAAGCCAATAATGTATGAGAATTCATACAACATTAAATTCTCACACTTGATGAATTTGACACCATATTCAACAGTACCCTTAATGTATCTTATAATTCTTATTCTGCTCGCAAATGTATTTCAGTAGCACAATGCATAAATCTAAGTAAAATACTTACAACAAATAGAAATATCCGACCTTGCAACAATAAGATACATCAAACATCTAATCAAGCTTCTAACTTTCCTTCATCAATTTTATTAGTTCCACCCTCTTTGCTTAACTTCTCCTTTGGATTCATTGGTGTGCTTGTCGCCTTGCAATTTTCCATATGGAGTTTCTTTAGTATCTCTCCAGCATCATTCTTTTGGTAGATACAAATTTCATCATAACCTTGCTTATTTCCACTCCCAGAAAGTTTGACATCAGCCCTAGGTTTATCATCTCAAAGACTTGCATCATTTTCTTCTTCAATTCTTCAATTAGCAATACATTGTTTTCTGTCACCAAGAGATCATCAATATAAAGGGAAACGATAAGAACATATGTTCCTTTACGCTTGACATGAAGTGCAACTTCAAATACACTTTGTTCAAACCCCAAACTAAACAAGTGATCATCAATCCTGCTATACCAAGCTTTTGGAACTCGTTTTAAGCCAGATATATCCTTTTTAAGCAGACGCAATATATTTTTAATTTTTCTGGAATCTTATAAATAACTCATTTGAATATCTGAAATTTTACCTTATTGGTGAGTGTATGATTCCCCACATTATATTCTCCTACCCCATTTTTTTTAGAAAAAAGAAAAGAAAAGAAAGAAGAACATGTTAATTGAGTTTATGACCTACCAACAACCATTGGTTCACATATTATTGACCCATTCTTACAATTTCATTCCCTATATATTACCTTCATTGTGTAACTGGTTTATTTGTAACTCTAAATTACATTCTTCTTATTATTAGAAAAAGACATTTCCAATCTTTTTCACTCATTACAAGAGACTATGGCTCGTTCCATTTGCTTCAAGGCATTTCTGGTCTTGGCAATGTTACTCTTTGTTTCCCATGGTTTGTCTTCATCATTTATTCCTCTTAAATAATGTGTAAAATTACTCTATTTTTTGGTCAAAATATTAAGTACTCCCTCAATTCTAATTTATATAAGTTAGTTTGACTTTACATGAAGTTGTTTATGAAATAAAGATTGACTTTTGAAACTTATATTATAAAATAAGTAAACCTAAAGAATTGTGACTTATAACATGCTTTAAAGTTATTTGACAACTATGAAAAAAACTAAAATAATCAGTTTGTTTATATTCCTCTAAATATTATAGGAGCAATATTTCTTTCGATTACGTCCCTCTTATTCTAACATTTGTGAATGATTGTAGAGGTGTAAGCTCAGTAAATTTGCAAATCCCCTAGCCAAACCTTCAAAGGATTATGTTTTACCGACTCTTCATGTACAAAAGCTTGTCTCACAGAGGAGTTTACAGATGGACATTCTAGCAAACTCCTAAGAAAGTTCCTATGCACAAAGATTTGTATATTTGATAAAAAATCAAATGAAGTTAAAACAACTTTGGGTTAAGTGAAGCTTTGCTTGAAGAAGAGATTATGATGGAGTAATTAAGTGAGATTAACTAAGGATTTGAGTGTAAAAAACAAAATTAATAATGTTTTATTATTGGCCTTCAGTAGCCATTTGACACAATAAATAAGTTGTGACACCTCATTAATCCCTTTGGAATCTTGTAACAACTTTATGTATGTTTTAATGAAAAATGATTCGTACGAACTATGTATTACGCTTATTTGATCACTTTTTGTTACGATTCGTTTTCTGAACAAACCAAGTTATCTCGTTTTGAATGAAATGCATAGTGATTCTAAGCAAGAGCCTTCAAATGCAGACGTACATAGCATGAATGGTAAACTTTATTGACATGAAACATAATATTTTTCAAAAATCACAAACAACCACAGTGCTAAGTAGAGGATCAGCAGCCCCTTTAAGAAAAGCTCCTTTGTCCTTAACTTGAATGAGATAATCCATAGCTCTCTTTGTGATGATTTCCCCTGGGATTAGCATTGGGATACCTGGAGGGAAAGGGCATATAAATTCTCCACAAACTTCCCCGATACTTTTTTCAAAATTCACTTTCTTTTTCTTAGCAAAAAAGGCTTCTCTTGGTGTACAACTCATGTAAACTTCTCCAAATGGCACCCTATCCATACCATGATCTATTTTGATAATCTCTCTTTCTTCTTGCAAGAAGTTGATTGATAAATACTTCAATCCACTAACAAGTCTTTGAGTATGTTCTTTAGTTGTTCCTAAACTAAAGGCTAATGTGAAAGATTGAGTTCCAATAAGTTCTGGCTCAATTCCATGACTTGTTGACAATATGTTATATGCTTCTAAACCCGACAAGCCAAGTTGTTGTACGCTAATTGTCATCCTCAAAGGATCCATAAAAGAGAAATTGTTGGAGAAACATGAGAGATCCAAAAGTGAGACTCCAGGAATGTGGTTTATTAGTTCTTTCACTTGTTGGACTAGTTCCATTACTTTATTGAAAAGGGTGTTTGGATTTTTACTTAATTCATCTCTACTTGCATCCAAGGAAGCTAATAAAAGCCAATTTGGACTAGTGGTTTGTAAAGATTGAAGACATTTGTGCACTCTATCTCTATCGATGCGATCCCCGGATAAGTGTAGCATTGATGATTGGGAAAATGAGCACAAAACTTTGTGTGTAGATTGTATGACAAGATCTGCTCCTTGAGAAAGAGCTGTTTTAGGCATATCAGGATGAAACTTGAAGTGAGATCCATGTGCTTCGTCCACAATTAGAGGGATACCATGAGAATGACATATTTGAGATATCTCAGAAATATTGCTACATACCCCATTATAAGTTGGCGATGTAATAAAAACTCCTGCTGCCTTTTTGCCTTCCTGTTCCAGTTCTTCAATTGCTATTTTCACCTGAACAATATGGAAACAATATCTAACATATTTTTACCGCAAAATTCATTGCTAATTTGATTTGATGATGAATTATCATTAAATTATGTTTGTTACAAGCAATTTACGACAGATCAACAAAAAGTTAGTAGCTCATTTCAGTTTAATTTATTGTTTGTAGTGAGTGTATCTAATGTTTATATGTTGGAAAACTATATGCACAACGGAAGCATACCAGAATCGTACAACTTACATGAATAATAGACAACACGTTGTTTATGCTAGAACAACTACAATCATGTTATAACATATAAACTTTTTGAATTTAATTTCAGAAAATACCCTCAAGTGAATCCACACGTTAGTCGGTAAACTACAACCATCAAGCAAATCTACAAGGTAGTCCACAAACTAGACCACAGTTCTGTGGTCTTCTACAGTGATTTCAAGTTCACTTCTGAAATATCTTAACACTTGAGTGGACAAGTATTTTATAGAAAAACTTCTCTTCTATAAAGGGATTGAAAAATCTCTATTTATAGAGATTTCTTCCTAGTCCAAGGAGAAGGAATACTATGTCTTTCCTTAGAATAGAAAGATATGTACATCTCCCTTTCGTTAAAAAAGAAAATGTCACACCCTTCTCCCTTTCCTTAGAATAGAAAAAGTGATATACTTCTCCCTTTCCTTAGAACTGTAACACCTCAAAACTAGAAAAAACTAGAAAAGAGTTTAAAATCTGAAAATACTTATTTTTGAAAAGAATAAGAAAATCAAGAAAATTTGTATATGTTAGGAAAGTGAGTTTTGATCATTTTCAAACAACCACAACTCCTAACTCAAGATGAGTTAGGAGTAGTTCCAGATATGGTTAAAAAGACCTTATAATCTTTCCAACGCCGCTGAGTTTGCACGATTTGGATCTCGTATGAGTGAGTTATGTCTTTTGGAAGTTGGGTTGTTAGATTAAGGAAAGTCCAATCAAGATACGGGAAGAGCCCAAGTTGTCTATTCCTTACCTAATTTAATTCATTCGATTTAGGGATTAAATTGGGGTAAAACAAGACTTTATTCAGTTTAGGAAAAAAGAGAATTCACGCTAGGTCTTGGAGAAAGGAGGAGAGAAGAGAAGAAGAAAGAGGGCAAGATTCGCCAAGATCATCGAATTAACTTGAGAATTTCTTCGGGGGTGATCCCTAAAAAGGTAAGTGAGTCTTCCATAATGCTATGTTCGTTCAGCCACGTTCCAAGCATGTTTGATTCACTCTGATTTCATCCTAAAAGATTGGATTTTTGATTTCTTGAATGTTGCTCTTGAATTGCTTTCGTTCTTGAATATGAGTTGAAGTTTATGAATTTCTTGAGGTAGAAAGTGTTTTTTCTTGAGTTTTTTGGATTAGATCCTTGTATATATGAATTGGGTACATAGATAAAAGGTAAATTTGAGAAAAGAAATCGAATTAGAACGATTTACGGACAGGAAAGCGAGATTAAAATTCATCAGGAATCACCTGGGCAGGGCCAGGCACGGCGCACCAGTAGTGCCCCAGAAAGGAGTCTCAGTCAAATGAGGCTGGCGCGGCGCACCCAAAACGCGCCCGAATTGATGTTTTTTGCTCAATTTTCGTAATTCATTCTGATTAGGACTTTTAAAGTGTTTTAACACTTCCTAAAGATTCTAACTACTCTAAATGATTTCTAGTCATATAGAAATAATCCAGAAACATGAATTACAACCTTGAATCCATAACTTCAAATTCAAAGAAAGTTTAGAGCCAAATCTAGAAAGTTCTTAGAGTCCTTTCAAGAAGTCTTTCACAAATACTTTTATAGTTGATTTAAGACTTAAAGATAGGTTGATTAAATAGTAATGATAAGAAGAACAAGTTCCTTTCAAGTTTCATAAGTCTATCAAAACAATTTTAATGTTGTTTCAAGACTTGAATTTGAGTTCGGTTCAGAGTATAGTGAAGTTTTTTCTTCAAAGTAGTATATAAGGACTAAGTATTTCCCATAGAAGTATAAAATGTTATCACACGTAAAAAGAATGGAAATTGAGATGTCCAAAGATCCTTCGCTCTAGTTTTCAGAAAAGAGTAATAGTTTTTTAAATGAAGCAAGCAGGGAAAGCTTACCAAAATAGCCTTTGACCTATGTTTTTTAGTACTAATCTCAGATCACAGATTAAGTATGTTATAATAACATAAGAGACAGTATATTTAGGGAGTAGTATTGAGCATTGAATTGGAGACGAGCATGAGTTCAAATAACTCACATCTCCATAAAACCATGTAGCCACATGGGTAGAAAATTGTCATACTTTTTAGATGAACCCTTTTCATAGTAGACTATTGGATCCATTAGGCAGTTCAGGTCTTATACCCTTGGCCGGGTACAGGATGCGCTGACAGCATTAGGTAAATCGTTGTATCATCACTGTAACTCTTAAGTGATGGTTGTCGGTTAGAGAAACTCGCATAGAAGTTAAATGTATTTATATATACATAAGTTTATTTGTATTTTTACATACATCCAGAGTTATTTGTATCCTTGTATACATTCAGAGTTTAAAACATGCTTTTGGACAACTTTTCTTTATATCGCACTTGCTTTTAAATTGCTTTGTATTGAAATGAGTCAATATTATTGAGGTATGTTATTCATGAGTTGAGCAGAGACAAGATAAGTATTACTTCTTACTCTTTTAAAGCTTAAGTTGTTTTAGCATCCAATTCTCATACTTGTACATTCAATGTATTAATGTCTGTTAGCCTGCATCGTATCATGATGCAGAGCAGGTAACGAGGATCGGCATCCAGCGCACCGTTGATCCAGTTGAGCAATCCAAAGTTAGTCGGTGAGCCTCATTGTATTTTAGAGGATGTCTTTTATTGCTTTCTAGTTATTACATTTTGATGTTGTGGGGTTCGTCCCAACATCCATCTTAGTCTTTTTAGAGGATTCATAGTCAGTTAGTAGTTCAGTTGTCTTTACACTATATATATACATTTTAGCTATATTTCTTATGTTTAAGACTTCCGTTGAGTTAAGTAAGCCAGTCAAAGGGTCCACTCAAGTCCTCGAATGGTCATTAAGTGCCGTCCACGCCCAAGGTGTAGGATCGAGGGTTGACAAACTTGGTATTATAACAAAGAGTTCAAGAGTCCTAAGGAGTCTATGAAGTCATATCTGTAGAGTCCTGGTTATCGGTGTGAAGCGCTCCACTCTATAATTAGGAGGCTGCAATATTTAGAAAATTCTTCGCTTCTTTCATACTCCTTTCATACGTTAGAGTTTATCTCTAAAAGTTTCTCTCTAATTTGTGCTTGCATGTGTGTTCAAATAACTACGCCTTCACGAAGAGCAACAAGAGGTCCTCCAGTTAGAAGGAATGTTGAGGAACAAGGGTACCCAACGCTCCTAAAGTGCAACCCCAAGGAGAAGTCACTAATGTCAAATTTAGAGAGGCAATTAAGATGCTGAGTCAGGGTGTGGCAAATCAGGTTGGTCAGGAAAGAGGAGTTTGACAAGAAGGGGCCGACACTTTAAGGATTCGTGAGTTCTTGAGGATGAATCCCCCAAGTTTCACTGGTTTGAGAAATGGTCAGGATCTAGAGAACTTCACTAAGGAACTAAAAAAGGTGTTTGAAGTGATGCATGTTGATGACACCGAGAGATTTGAACTATCTGTTTACCAACTCAAAGGTGTTGCTAGAATTTTGTTTGATCAATGGAAAGATGGTAGAGATGCAAATGCACCACCTACGA
Organism: Solanum habrochaites; assembly: GCA_027704765.1. NCBI lineage: Eukaryota > Viridiplantae > Streptophyta > Magnoliopsida > Solanales > Solanaceae > Solanum > Solanum habrochaites. The sequence continues at coordinate 7,345,631 of JAKWJA010002495.1, read as the reverse complement.
GTTGGACTTGTTTGAGAAGGCCTTAGTGGGGAGTTTCTTTCCCAAAGAATTGAAAGAGGAAAAGGTAGGTGAGTTCCTCACACTTAAGTAGGATTCTCTCAGTGTTCATGAGTATGGGTTAAAGTTCACCAAACTATCTTGTTATGCTCCGTAAATGGTTAAGGACATGAGGAGTAGGATGAGTTTATTTGTTACTGGATTATGTCGTTCTTCTAGGAAAGAGTTTCGGGTAGTAATGCTTGTTAGGGACATGGACATTTCGAGGTTGATGATCTATGTGCAGCAGGTACAGAAAGAAAAAGATAATGAAAAGAGAGGGTTTCAAGAATAAGAGAGCTAAGAGATGGAATGAGTTCGGGCAGCAGAAGAGTAATGTCAACCGGTCATCCTTCCGACAGAAACCAAAAGGTCTCGCTCCATCATCTGCTAGTGCACCTGCACCTAAGAACAAGGGTGAGTACTATCGTCAAAATTCCATGGTTAAACCTGAATATTCACAGGGTAGTGTGGTGCAAGAGGTAGTAAGCCTCCTGCCTACGCCAAGTCTGGTAGAAACCACTCTGGTGTTTGTCGTGAGGACTCCACTGATTGTTTCAAGTGCGGTCAGATCGGGCATTTCAGGAGAGAGTGTCCAAAGAATAAGCAGGAAAATGGTAGTGGGGAAATAGAGCCCAGTCTTCATTAGTTGCTCCACCAGACAGGGATGCACCTTGAGGAGCTACTTTTGGTACTAGCAGGGGAACAAATTGCTTGTATGCTCTCAACAACCGCCAAGAGCATGATAATTCGCCAGATGTTGTCACTGGTATGATTAAAGTCTTTGACTTTACTGTATATGAATTGCTAGACCCAGGAGCGAGTTTATGTTTTATAACTTCATATGTTGCCATGAACTTTGATATTATTCCTGAGAAACATAGTGAACCATTCTGTATTTTTACACCTGTTGGTGAGTCCATTCTATCAGAGAGAGTATATCGTGGTTGTCCCGTTCCCATTAATCACAAAAGTACCATGGCTGATTTAATTGAGTTAGACATGATAGACTTTGATGTCATTATTGGTTTGGATTTCTTACAACTTGTTATTCCTCAGTTGATAGTATAACTCGAGCAGTGAATTTTCAGTTTCCAAAATGATCCTGTCTTAGAGTGGAAAATCAGTTCAGCAGTGCCTAAGGGTCGTTCAATTTCGTACCTTAAGGTGAGGAAGTTAGTTTCTAAAGGGTGTGCCTATCACTTAGTCCGAGTTAACGACTCTAGTGTTGAGATTCATCCTAGTCAGTTCCAGTAGTAAAAGAGTTTTCAGAAGTCTTTCAATATAATCTTGTTGAATACCCTCCTGAGAGAGATAGACTTCGGTATAAATATTCTTCTAGATACTCGTTCTATCTCTATCCTTCCATATTGGATGGCTACAACAGAGTTGAAAGAATTGAAGAAAAGTTGAAAGATCTGTTAGATAAGGGTTTTATTCGACCAAGTGTCTCACCTTAGGGGCGCTCTGGTCTTGTTTGTGAGAAAGAAAGATGGTTCCCTTAGAATGTGTATAGATTACCGTCAATTGAACAAGGTTACCATCAAGAATAAATATCCTCTTTCAAAGATTGATGATATATTCTATCAGCGTCATAGTGCTTCTTGTTTTTCCAAGATTGACCTCAGATTAGACTACCATCAGTTGAAAGTTAGGGAATGTGACATTTCAAAGAAAACTTTCAGAACTAGATATGGACATTATGAGTTGTTGGTCATGTCCTTTGGGTTGACCAATGCACTAGCGGCATTCATGGACCTTATGAATAGAGTCTTCAAACCTTATTTTGATATGTTTGTTATCATCTTAATCGATGACATACTAATCTATTCAAGAAATGAAGAAGTATGCTAGTCAACTCAAGATAGTCCTCCAGACCTTGAAGGATAGAGAGTTGTATGCCAAGTTCTCCAAGTGTGAATTTTGGCTTGAGTCTATGGCCTTCTTGGGTTATATAGTTTTAGGTGATAGTAATAGAGTGGATACCCAAAAAATTTAGGCAGTACAGAATTGTCCTAGATCCACATCTCCAACTAATATTAGGAATTTATTGGGCTTGGCTGGACACTATAAGAGATCTGTAGAAGGTTTTTTCGTTTATTTCGTCTCCTTTAACGAAGTTGACTCAAAAAACAATGAATTTTAAATGGTCTGAAGCTTGTGAGAAAATCTTTCAACAGTTGAAGGAGAGGTTGACTAATGTTCTAGTTTTGACTTTACCAGAAGGTACTCAAGGTTTTTTGGTGTATTGTCATGCATCTAGAGTAGGTTTGGGTCGTGTGTTAATGTAGAATGACAAAGTTATAGCATATGCCTCTAGGCAGTTGAAAGTTCATGAGAAGAATTACCCAACCCATGACTTAGCTTTGGCTGTTGTAGTTTTCGCCTTGAAGATATGGCATCACTATCTGTATGGTGTTCATGTTTATGTCTTCACTGGTCATAAAATCCTACAATATTTGTTCACTCAGAGAGAGCTTAATCTCACACAAAGGAGGTGGTTAGAATTGCTCGAGGATTATGACGTGTGTATTCTTTACCACCTAGGTATGGCTAATGTGGTTGTTGATGCCTTAATCAGGTTGCCTATGGGTAGTACCGCCCATCTTGAAGAAGAGAAGAAAGAAGTAGCAAAAGATGTGCATAGACTTGCACTTTTATGAGTCCGACTCATGGATTCCACAGAAGGAGGAATAATGGTGACAAATAGGGTTGAGTCATCATAAGTGCCAGAAGTGAAAGAGAAGCAAAACCAAGATCCCATTTTGATTGAATTGAAGGCAAATGATCATGAGCAAATAGTGTTGAATTTTAACCAAATGGGAGATGGTACATTGAGATATAAAGGTATATTGTGTGCACCTATGATGGATGGACTTCAAGAGAGTATCATGAAGGAAACTCATAACTCCAGATATTTCATTTATCCTGGTTCCACAAAGATGTACTACGATTTGAGAGAAGTATATTGGAGGAGCTGTATGAAGAACGACATTATTGAATTTGTTTCCAAGTGCCCGAATTGCCAACAAGTTAAAATAGAGCACCAAAGGCCCAGATGTTTGGCTCAGAATATAGAACTTCCAAAATAGAAGCGGGAGATGATTATTATGGATTTCATCACAGGTTTACCCAGATCTCGTAGGCAAAATGATTCTATTTGGGTGATTGTCGATAAAATGAAAAAATCAACCCACTTCTTGCCATAAAGACTACTCATTCGGCAGAGGATTATGCTAAATTGTATATTCAAGAGGTGGTAATACTTCATGGAGTTCCGGTCTCCAAAATTTTACATAGCGGTGCATAATTTACTGCACAATTTTGGAAACCCTTTCAAAAAGGTTTGGATTCAAAGGTGAACTTAAGTACTGTCTTTAATCCTCACACTAGTAGAAAAACAGAGCGTACAATTCAGACATTAGAAGATAATTAAGGTCATGCGTGATCGATTTAAGAGGGAGCTGGGATGATTACCTACCTCTCATTGAGTTTGCTTACAAAATATACCACTCTAGCATCCAAATGGCTCCTTATGAAACTCTTTATGGGAGAAGATGCAAATATCCTATTCGATGGTTTGAAGTTTGTGAAGCAGGGTTGATAGGAACAAATTTAATTCACCAAGCTATGGAGAAGGTGAAGGTGATTACGGAGAGATTGAAAATGGCATAAAGTCATCAAAATCTTACCTTGATGTTAGGAGGAGGCTGTTAGAGTTCGAAGTAGATGATTGGGTGTATCTAAAAGTTTCACCCATGGAAAATGTTATAAGGTTTGGTAAGAAGGGGAAACTCAGTCCTCAGTATAATGGACCTTATCGCATAGCCAAGACGATTGACAATGTAGTTTATGAGTTGGAGCTACCATAAGAATTAACAGAAGTTCATGCGGTGTTTCACATTTTTATGCCGAAGAAGTGCATGGGTGATCCTTCATTGATAATTCCAATTGAAAATATTGGAATCAATGTTATTTTATCTTATAAATAGATTCTGGTTGAGATCTTAGATCGCTAAGTTTGCAAGTTGAGAACAAAAGAGGTAGCATCAGTCAAGGTCCTTTGGAGGAACCAATTTGTTGAAGAAGATTTTTGGGAAGCCGAAGAGGACATGAATAAGAGATATCCACATCTCTTTAAATCCATAGAAAATGCAGACTTAGTACTATCTAGTTATGTGTAAGCATGTTATTGTAGCAATTTCTTGTTTGGTGTTTGAACTTGAAATTACTACCCTTAGTCTAGTTAGGATAATTTCATTTGAGGACAAATGTTCCCAAGGGGAGATATTGCAACACCTCGCAACTAGAAAGAACTAGGAAAGAGTTTACAAACTGAAAATACTTATTTTTTGAAAGAATAAAAAAATCTCAAAAATTTATCCTAGTTAGGAAAGTGAGTTTCGGTCATTTTCAAAACTACCGTAACTCCTAGCTCAGGATGAGTTAGGAGTAGTTAAATATATGGTTGGAAAGTCCTTAGAATAACCATTTTAACGCCGCCGAGTTTGCGTGATTTTGATATCGTATGAGTGAGTTATGGCTTTCAGAAGTTGGGCTATTGGATCAAGGAAAGTCCAATCCGGATTTAGGAGGGCAAAGTTGTCTTTTTCTTACCTAATTTAATTAATTTGTTTTAGGTATTAAATTGGGGTAAAAACAAGACTTCATTCAGTTTAGGAAAAACGAGAATTCACGTCAGGGCTTGGAGAATGGACAAGAGAAGAGAAGAAGAAAGAGGGTAAGGTTCGCCAAGATCGTCGAATTAACTTTAAGGTTCGCCAAGATCGTCGAATTAACTTGAGGGTTTCATCGGGGGTGATTCCTAAAAGGGTATGTGAGTCTTCCATAATATTGGTTTCATTAACCCACGTGCCAAGCATGTTTTATTCAACATGATTTCATCATGAAAGATTGGAGTTTGAATGTTCCTGAATGTTGTTCTTGAATTGCTTTTGTTCTTGAACATGAGTTGAATTTTATGAATTTCTTGAGGTATAAAGTGTTGTTTCTTAAGTTCTTTGGGTTATATCCTAGTATATATGAATTGGGTGCATAGATCTACGGTGATTTGAAAAAAGAAATCGAATCAGAATGATTTAAGGTCAGGAAAGCAAGATGAAAATACGTCAGACGTCACCTGGGCACGGCCAGGCGTGGCGCACCCCATCTGCGCCTGAGGGACTGGGGAGGCGCACTAGCAGTGCACATGAAAGGAGCCTTAATCAAATGAAGTTGGCGCGATGCGCCCAGAACATACATGAATTGGCGTATTTTCTAGTTTTCGTAGTTCAGTCTAATTAAACATCTCTGAAGTGTTTTAATACTTCCTAATGATTCTAACTGCTCTAAATGACTTCTAATCATATAGAAATTATCCAAAAACATGAATTACAACCTCGAATCCATAACCTCAAATTCAAGGAAGGTTTAGAGCCACGTCTAGAAAGTTCTTAGAGTCCTTTCAAGAAGTCTTTTACAAATACTTTTAAACTTATTTTAAGACTTAAATATCAAATTGAGTAAATATTAAAGATAAGAACAAGAATTTCATTTCAAGTTTCATAAGTCTATTAAAAAAAAATTAATGTCGTTTCAAGACTTGAGTTTGAGTTCAGTTCTGAGTATAGTGAAGTCTTTTCTATTTCACAAAAGTATAAAATGTTTTCACCTTTAAAAAGAATGGAAATTGAGATTTCCAAAAAGCCTTGGGGGTAGTTTTCAGAAAAGAGTATAGCTTATTAAATGACGCAAGCAGGTTAACCAAGACTCCCAAGATAAACTTTTAGCTAAGTTTTTTAGCGCTAATCTCAAATCACATAAGTAGTAAGTTTTAATAATATAAGAGACAGTATATTTTGGGAGTAGTATTGAGCATCGATTTACGAACGAGCATGAGTTCAGATAACTCACATCTCCCTATAAAACCATGTAGCCACCATGTGTAAATGGTCATACTCTTTAGATGAACCATTTTCATAGTAGTCTACTGGATCCATTAGGTAGTTTAGGTCTAATACCTTTGGTCAGGTATAGGATGCGGTGGCAGCATGAGGTAGATTGTTGTATCATCACTATAGCTCTTAAGTCATAGTTTTCGGTTAGAGAAACTCCCACAGAAGTTTAATGTATATATATATATATATATATATATATATATATATACACACACACACACACATGAGTTTATTTGTATTTTTACATACATATTAGAGTTGTTTTTATCTTTGTATACAATCAGAGTTTACAACATGTTCTTAAACACCTTTTCTTTATATTTCACTTGCTTTTGAATTGCTTTATATTGAAATGAGTCAGTATTATTGAGTTATGTTATTCATGAGTTGAGAAGATCCAAGGTAAGTGTTGCTTCTTACTCTTTTCAAGCATAAGTTGTTTTAGCATTCCAACTGGCATACTTTTATATTCAATGTTCTGATGCCAGTTGGTCTGCATTGTATCATAATGCAGATGCACATAACGAGAATCAGCATCTATCGCACCGTTAATCCAGTTGAGCAATCCAGAGTCAGTTGGTGAGTCTCCTTGCATTCCGGAGGACATCTTTTATTATTTTCTAATTAATACATTTGGATGTTGTGAAATTTGTCCCAACATCCATCTTAGTCATTTTAGAGGCTTCGTAAACAGTTAGTAGTTCAGTTGTCTTTACACTATTATTCCAAACATTATTCAAAGACTTGAGTTTCTATTTGGGCTAAGTACTTATATATATATATCTTCGAGCTATATTTCTTATGTTTAAGTCTTCCTATATTTCTTATGTTTAAGTCTTCCACTGAGTTAAGTAAGTCAGGAAAAGTGTCCACTCGAGGCCAACAATGGTCATTGAGTGTCGGTCACGCCCAGGGTGTAGGCTCGGGGTGTGACAAATTTGGTATTAGAGCACAGAGTTCAAGAATTCTAGGGAGTTTATGGAGACGTGTATGTTGAATCCTGGTTATTGGTGTGAAGCACGCCACATCTATAATTAGAAGGCTGCAACATTTAGGAAATTATTCACTTCTTTCATATTTCTTTCGTGCGTTAGAGTTTTTCTCTAAAAATTCCCTTTAACTTTGTCTAATATGATATCTATGTCCTACAATTTTTAGTGTGCACAAACATACATCTAAACTTGTATAAGGTTGAACAAGTAATTACCTGTGAGGGGGTAACACCTCCAGCAATATCCCATTGAAGATTATATTCAGGAAGAATGTACTTTCGTAAAGCACCACAAAGTACCATTGCTGAAGTGGCTGAAACATGTGAGTTTCTTGCAAGGATTAAGGTTTCACCAGGTGAACAAGTTGACATAAGTGCTGCTAAAATTCCACAAGTTGTCCACAAACTATGAACCATGTTTGAGATGCACCAAAGAGGTCAGCAGCCATTTTTTGTGCTTCTAATAAAGGTCCAGTTGGATAACCAAATCTATCAAGCTCTGGGAGCTCAGTTGCATCATGAAGAAATGGACCAATACCGATAACATCGACTAGTGAAGATGGTGCAGCCATGCCTCTTTTGTGACCTGGAAAATGGAAAGGTGCTGAATTTTTCTTGACTGATGTTTTTATGGCATTCACTAAAGGTGGGAGTACTTTAGTTTCTTTTCTTTTGACTTCAGCTTGATCTGATAGGGTTGTTCCTTCCTGCTCTCTTGGTCCCATGATCAAACAATCATGCTCCTATGAAATGTTTTTCATAATATTTAAAAAAATTATTTGATTTTGTATGGGGATGGTGGAGGTATGGGGTAGAGTAAAAAAAAAGAATCTAATTTAAGGTATGAGGAGAGTTTTGAAAAGTGTTTATCTTAATGAGAAAAATAAGTTGATTTGGAACAATTTTCCAAAAATAGAAGAATTGGAAAATATTTTCATTCATACCAAGCACACCCTAACAGTCAATTATTATTATGTAAAAATAAATAAAATAATTTTATTAAAAGATATAACATGAGTTTCTTCCTTTTTCTTGAAAGTGTATTTGATATAATCTTCAAATTTTAGAGAGTAGAGTTTTTAGAATTGTGAAATTAGATGTTTCTCTCATTCTACAATCTTTCATTTGTATAATTGGAGAAGGGCCTAAAATACCTCTCAAGTATTTGAATTGGAACAAAATTATTCTCCATTCACCTTTGAGTTTTAAAATATTCTTGTCGTCCACCTTTTGACTCAAAAATACCTTTATGTCTAAGGATTATACTTCAATATTGTAGCAAATCTCATTGTTTAAGGTCATTTTAGGTCATTTTCCATTAAATTAATTTGAAATTACTCAATATATAAACATACATAATTGACTTTATTTTGAATTTCATAGTAGATAAAAATTAAATGAGGTTAGGCATCTACTCTCTACACCCCCCCCCCCCCCCCCCCACACTTCTTATCTCTGTAGTTTTTTTTCTATTTGGATCTTTTTCACCATTTAATTTTTTTTCAAATTATGACAAACAAGAGAGAAAAAAGGAGAAAAATAATGATGCATTCATATAGAACTAATTAGTTCATTCAAAGAAACTTGATTAGGTAAATATGTATGAATATTGCATTTTTCTTTTGTGTGTACCCAAAATTAAAAAAAAAAAGAATAAAAATAATTATTCTCTTATCCCAGCCTCATCCCAACAATAGAAATAATACAAATTGAAAAAATATATAAACATGTAAGTTCAATTCAAGTTTGAGTCCCTGATATTGTAATTAAGAATAAAAAATTTAAAAAAGATAATAAAAGAGAAAATGAACAAGACATTTGAATAATTGATAGAAAATTTTAAATTAATAAAAATAATAAATTTTTTTAGATGGACAATCACTTGAGGTGAGCATGAATTTTAATTGGATCCTCATTTATGACTTGGGTTCCGTTATAATAAGTTTTTCAAATTCATAAACTTTTAACTCAAGAATATATGAAAAACTAAAACAATATAAAAGAGGGAGGCAATCAACCAGTTGCTCAGGAGTGGCCCTTCTTGTTATGGATTGCTTGACAAAAGTTGATCCATAACCCTACATATATAAATACAAGTGTTGAAACGATAATAAACGATTAGTATTTGATAAAAAGATATTGATAAATATTTTTTTTAACTAAAATATCCTTATAAACATATTAATAATATACATTTCAAAGTATATTTTGTATTTAAGAAGTGTGAATGATGAAAAAAATGATATACTATAAAAATTACCTAAAGAAAAGGAATATTAGATAACCGTAAAAAGTTAAATCAAACAAAATATACTTATAAATCATATAAACATACGTAAAGCTGATCAATTTTTAATTGATTTTAATTTAAAAACACTTTTAATATGTATCAAATGCATAAATAGATAAAAAATGTCAATGAATTAATCAAAAACACTCTACTTATACTGCTAATATTTTCTTGTTTATAGTTTTGCCAAAACCATGAGATCCCTATATGTACAAGGTATAAAAAATTATTATCTGTATTTGGAGAGAGAAAAAAGTACTTACAATTTTATGGAAGGGAGAAATTATTGGTAGAAACATTCTGATAGAGTAATATGAGGAGGAAAAAGTAGATGAATGATTTGATACCATAAATAGAAAATACTCTTGTACATGCATTTATTAGATCATAGAACTCTTACATTTGTTTACTATTCAAACTGAAAAGATCTTTTTACTATTCATGCATTATATAAAATAATGGTAGTTAATAACTTTGATGGTCACTAAATATCAATTGTTTTCATAAAAAGTCACTCAACTTTCATTTTCACCTCAAAAGTCACTCAAATATAATGTTTTTGTGTAGAAACTCACGCAACTTTCGTTTTCAACTCAAAAGTCACTTAACTATGACTTCTTTGCAAAGAAATTCACTCAACCTAATTAATTGTTTTTTCATTAAAATTTAGCGACATGAAATTTTAATTATTAACTAAAATTTAAAGAATCAAATATCTATATCCATTTAATGAACCGCTCCATTTAACCCGACCGGCTAAAAATAAAATATTGGACATTTTATTTAACCATTAATTCCCTAAATCATTCTCCCTTGTCTCCCACATTCTTTTAGCGAATTAATGGTAAAAATAAAATGTTCAATGTTCAATGGGGAATGATTTAGGGAATTAATGGTAAAATAAAATGTTTAATATATATATTTTTAGAGGATTGGATTGAATGGGCGGGTCATTAAATGGTTAAATGGATTATATATATATATATATATATATATTATATATATATATATATATATATATATATATATATATTTGATTCTTAAAATTATGGTTAATAATTAATATTTCATGTGACTAAATTTTAATGAAAAACAATTAAATAGTTTGAGTGACTTTCTATACAAAGAAGTCACAATTGAGTGACTTTTTAGTTGAAAATAAAAGTTGAGTGACATTATGTGCAAAGAAATCATAGTTGAGTGACTTTTGAGTTGAAAATGAAAGTTGAGTGACTTTCTGTGAAATCAATTAATAGTTGAGTAACAATCAAAGTTATTAACTCAAATGAATAGGGTACGATATATTCTACAAATTCAACCCCATATCTTTTGAGTAGAGCCAACGCATTGGGCTTGTATACAGTGCAATTCATATTTCCCGTGTGGTTTGCCAGCTTTTACACAATGGGGGATTTATCTAATGTACACAAGTGCTCATCCAAAGGGCAGACACTGTGGCAAAAGGTATAGCAGCCGCAAGTTATCCTCGGACGTTCACCGCCCCTCCCCCCCTCCCCCCCCCCCCCCCCCCCCCAAAAAAAAAGAAAAAAAGACAAGCAATTTATATCTATATCTATATATATAGCTAAGAGCTATTTAACAACGAATTAGATGAAGATTATAAATAAAATATGTGGCTATTGCCATATTTCTTAGTAGAGTGATCTCACGAACTAATTAAGTTCTTTGGAGTGTTCTTATAAGTTATGTTTGGTATGAAGGACAATGTTTTCCTCGAAAACAAGTAGATTTTTGACTTGTTTTTTCATGTTTGGTTGGTGAGTAGAAAATATCTTTCGAAAATAATTTTCTGGGGGGGAGGGGTTTGAGGGTGAAAAAAAGAATTTTGAAGTTGAATATATCTTTTAGGGAAAATGCATAAGTACCCCACCCCTCAACTTATGCCCGAAATCACAGAGACACACTTATACTATACTAAGGTCCTATTACCCCCCCTGAACTTATTTTATAAGTAATTTTTTACACCTTTTCGGCCAACGTATACTAGTTTGAAAGAAAAAGTCAACCAACGTTGGGTCCAAAAGATAGTGCCACTTAGGTCGAAAAGGGTAGAAAATTATTAATAAAATAAGTTTAGGGGTAATAGGACCTTAGTATAGTATAAGTGTGTCTCTGAGATTTAGGTTGAGGGGGGTACTTGTATATTAAAAACAAACTTAATTTTTTTTTTTGGGGGGGGGGGGGGGGGGGTGCGTGGTTGTGGTGGTGGGGTCGGAGATCGGGGTGAAAAAATTAATTTTTAAAATTAAATTTTTTTAAAATAAAGTTATTTTTTTGGGGGGGTGGGGTGGGGTGGGGAGAGGGGCGACGTAGGGGTGGATGAGGTAAAAAGAAAATTTTGAAATAAATAAACAAAATTTTTATGGAGGGGGTGGGGTGAAAAAATAAAAAAGTTGAAACTCAAAATATTTTAAAAAAAATTGATATTTTTCCAAAAAAAAAATTAATTTAAAGTTCGAAGAAACTTTGAAAAATATTTTCCTTAATTTTAGAAGGGAAGTCATTTTTCTTAATTTTGAGAAAAATGAGTTAATTTTAAAAACATTTTCCAAAACTTTTGTCCCAACCAAATATAAAAAAATCGGAAAACATTTCCCGAAAAATGTTTTCCTACATAGCGAACACATCCATAGTTCTTGTCGAAATCTAGCCAATCTAAATATGTATAATATAATACTAATATAAGTAATGCATGCAATATTAAAATATCAATTTAAAAATAATAGTGTTAGACTTTGTAACAAATTCATCAAAATATTACTCTGCTTAAAACGCTAACGAACTTAAATAAATATCTTTGAACGAATACTCCTTAGATACCTAACAAACTATCTAAAATAGAAATATTATTTTGCACATGATATATTAGATAGTAGAGTAGGTATCTTAGAGTAAGGGCTATATAGGGTTGGGGTAATTAGGTCCAATTCGTTGTCATATTGTGCACCAATTGCATACTTTGCGTGTTTGGACACACGATATAATTTGAAATGCTAAATTCTCCAAAGAAAAACATAATTTGGAATTTTAAGTATAAAACTAGATTTATACATAAACTTGTTCTTTGAGTTAGTCTCAATGAACATTTATGTTCTTAATTTTTTAGTGTATATAAATAGACAGTTGGACTTGTATAAAGTTGAAAAAGTAAAGACACTTGTCATTCATGACACAATGCATATAGGACACCACGTAGAATGTTTGTAGGACAACATATGTATCTACTTATTAAACATTATATACATTTAAGTAACACTTGTTTACAATCAAAAGTTGGAGGGCATAGATGTCACCTGAAGCAATGTGCACATTTATATATTGTGCCTATAAAATTTGACTCATAAAGTTTTTATTTTGCATAAAAGGAACCTTATTTTGAAAATAAATTTATATGTATGGAGTCACAAAATATAACCTCACACATGGATCAAGAATTGTATATACTTAAATGTAGAAACTTTGATCATATCAGTGAACACATCACGTTAATTCTCTTGGCGCCTATCCTTTAGTAGCTCCTTTAGGTGAAATTTTGTCTGCCGAAGCCGCTGAAGAAAATTGGTCTCAATTGCTCTCAATACCATTTCCTCACTTGTTCTTAGGGCACTATTTCATGAAGTGACATGTATGACCACACTTGAAACAACCAGTGGATCCATCACGACACGCTCTTGGGTGGTTCCTACCACACTTAGCATATGCATTAGTCCAATTGGTCCCTTGTGCAACACTACTTTGAGATTGAGCAGGTCAATCTTAGAAGTTCTGTGAATTATGATTCTTGAACTCACCTCTATTCTTTGGGGCAGGTGCACTAGCAGATTATTCAGAAGGTACATTTGACTTTTGTTGAAAATATGACTGGTTCACATTACCCTTCTACTGCCCCGACTCATTAAGTGTTGTCTTAGCCTTCTTGCCATGAAACTCTTCTCTATCTGTCAGCTTGTCCTCTTTAATCTGTTGCATGGATCATAAGCCTTGATTTGTCCATGTCCCCTATCAACATAGTAGTCTTAGCCCTTGTGCTTGATAGATGAGACAACTCATACATAAACAAGCTTATCTTGCTCCTCATATCAGCCTCTTGGCGCATCAGTGGCGCAGCGCCCTAGGCCCTTACCATTAAACTCGATAAACCTCCTCGATTTTTGGGCTCAATTCGCCTAGAATGATTAATTTCTCCCAAACTTTGATTCATACACCAAACATAAGTAAGCAAAAATATAATAAAATTAACTATCGAACCCGTAGCATTCACCTCAAGATTCATCAAATCCCATTATTAAAGATTTAAACAACGAAAATTCAAGAAGCTCACCAAGAACCTCAATATACATGATTGTCATAAATGAAATTAACTCAAGAAACTCACTATTCACGTGAGGGTGAACGAACCCATCACTATGAAAGCTTACTTACCTCATAATGATCAAATCCTTTGCAAAATCCCTTGAATATTGCAAGAATCTTGAACGAACGCTTGAACTTCTCCCTTTTCTCCTCTTGAACTTCTCTCTAAAACCCTAAGCGTGATTAGATTTGTGAAAACTTATCTCAATCAGTTTATACCCCTCTTTGTATGAAAAAACACTTAAAGATAATGAGGTAAGGAAAATACCAAAATACTCCACTTTAATTCGGATGAACTTTTCTTAATCGCTAAATTCAGTACCTCGCTTCCATACTAGTACACCTACTAGACCCATACACATTACAAATGTTTTCACTGGATAGGTTGAACTCAAATGGTCATATCTTCCTTTTTTGAACTTGAAATTTATCAAACTCGGTAGCATTGGAAAGAAGACAAGAGATCATTCATTTGATATCTTATGGGCCACATAACTCATCCTGTGCTGAAAGTTATGGATCCAAAACTCAAAATTTAAGACTAACTTGCAAAAATTTTATACTTAGATCTTTCCAAATTGGTTCTTGCTAAAATTAACACTCTCTAAGAATGAGGTGTTACATCCCTAGTTGACGTTATCACATATATCAGAAATATTCCCACTATGACATCACCGTTGTAGCGATGTATCAGCCTCTTTAAAGGGGCCAGCTACCAAAGCCAGAAAATTTTATTTAGGGTGTCCAAGAATAATGGTGTGTGGCTGTCAAAATAAAATAAAAAAAATATTATGATATTTGGGGTTTGAACTCAAAACTCCTTTTCATTCTAATGGACACACATTATCATTGCGCCAGATGCATAGCTTTTTGCAAGGGTGTCCAACTTTAAATATATATCATATAAATGTAAAATTTGACATTTAGATACAGTGCAATTTTTTTATGAAGAGTGTCTAATTGGTAACCCTGGGGTGGATGTGTCTACGCCACTGTGTTAGCGGGGAAGAAACTAAGAAACGTGAAATCTTTTAATATATCTCCTCCTCTTTCGTGATAAAACAGACGAGGGGTTACTCCAAAAACCATCTAAAAACTGCTCTTATGATTGAAACAAGGAAGAGGAGGGATTTTAGCACAAGAAGTGTTAAATCAAATATAGAGTCGGGATTAGGAGTTTAGAGGGTCTAAATTTTAAGACAGAAAAACAACTTCAAATATAAACGACAAATTAAGGAACGACAATATACAAATTTTTAAACAAATTGTTTATACAAAATGTAAATATCATGCTATTATATAATTGCTCTCAACGACTTGTCGTGTCTTGAAAAATGATCAATGACCGCATAATTAGGTAAATACATTATTACTTCACCTTTAAGCAAGTTTACTGAGGTACATTTCAAAGTTTCTTTCTTAACTCTTTCTTTCTTTGAACTAAATATAGGTATGATATAAGTTGACAACTCACTTTGAAAATCGAGAAATATAATAGAAAATAAAAAATTGACGAGATTAAGGCTCCAAATATTTATGAAACCGTGATTTTTTCTTTTTATAGATTTTTCAATAATACATACCCTTTAAAAGGAAGGTTAAGACAAAAGAATAGGGATTTGAGCAATACTAAATATAAAAAACTGGTATCAACCACAATTGAAATATTTGCACATTTATTAACCCACATGAGGATTGCAAATTATGAAAAGGAATATAAATGACAATATAAGAAAATTCAAAAGTAAGAAAGGGATAACATATTTATAGGTTTATAAAAAAATTGGAGTTGAACTTTGGAAAGAAAATGTCATGACCCGACTTCCCGAGTCACGATGACACCTAATAAAATCCACCAGTAAGTAAGCCGACACGTACCCAGAACGACAAGTAAAGAGTATAACGGTAAACAAAACCAAAAATAGTACTAACAATAAGAAGAGACAGAAGCAGAATGCAAACCAAAAACCAAGTACAAAGGAAACCCTCCAAGAACATAAAAGGCACGAGTACAGATCTCTCTAACAAGATAAATACAAGTCCCAAAAGTCGCACCACAAGCCGTCTCAAATGCAAAAGACAAGCTAACATATGAACATAATTAGACAAGCTAGTCCAAAATGCCAAGTCTTTCCCTCGTCTCCGATATCCACTAGCTGCAAAAGACGACACGAACTATTAACGCTAATAGCTGGTACCAGGGCTTGCATCACTAAAAAACACATACTATAGCTTAAGTTCCAAAACAAAAACTACTCAATAGGCATCTCAGATCGACCGATCATGAAAGATAAAAACAATTTGATAGGAATTAATCTATCCAAAACAAAGTTCAAGGCGGGAAAGAAAGAAGGCACACGAGTATACAGAATGTAAATCTAAGTAGAGCTAAAATGAACTTAACTGCGCCCATAAGCCCATAAGGTACATTAGTGTACCAAGTTTAAATAGAAACCCAAACAGACCCCATAAGCCTGCCATGTGCACAGAATATCTAAGTCTATCATAAAGAAAAGTAAACCAGATCTGAACCCAAGAACATCATCCGAGCTCCCAGCCCAAGTATCCAAGAACCAGCGAACAGCCTAACTAGCAAGTGTGACATCAACCTAACCAACCAACTCTCAGCCAACTAGAAAGAGTAACAATCAACCTAGGTCGTTAAACCCTCCCCTCCAAAAATGTAAGCTGCTTGAACTAGGAAGAGTGACTCGAGGGCGTGTTAACTCCGTAGAGGATCTCAAATATTCAGGCTGCCCAACCAGCCAACCCACTCCTAGGGGCATTAGCCTCCCAAACTAGCAAGATTTCTCGGGGGCATACGGACTCTGAAAAGGATCTCAAGTAGGCTCCAGGACACTATGAATCGATGTCCACTCCCAAAGGTATCACAAAAGGCTCTATAAAGGGGTCAGTTGTAGAGCCAGAAAATATTTTTAAGGGTGTCAAAGAATAATAGGTGTGACTATCAAAATAAAATAAAAAAAATATTATGATATTTGGAGTTGGAATACGAAACTCCTTCATTCAAATGGACACACATTACTATTGATGTACTGTGGTTTCACGGTGTTTTCAATGCATTTTTCTTAAGTATGGTGTGTGTCTAAACTTTTTGTAGTAGTTTTAACATGTTTTTGTGGTTTTTTTGTAGGAAAGATGTCCAGGTTGAAAAGGGCACAAGGCAGCTGAAAAAAGTGTAGAGAGGACATACGAAGTCCATCGACGGTCCGGCGTTCAATCGATGGCTCGTATATGGTTATTATCGATGTGCATTTCAGGATAAGGGAGAAGATCAGGAAAATTTGACTAAGTGTGGAAGCACGAGATCAAACGACGGTCCGTCGAATGATCAACGGACCGTATTAGTGAACTGTCGATTGCTTCACAGAAGGTTCCAGTACCTGACTTCTTCAAGATTCTAAGTATGGGGTGATATAGGAGAATCATAAGGTGTAGATGGATCAACGGACCGTACTGTTGGTCCGTCGTTTAATTTAGAGATGATGCTTACCGGTGAAGAAAAAATATTCTAAGTCTTAGCCGACAGAGGCAGTCAACGAACCGTCGTTCCATTGACGGTCCGTCAGTGGGGTCGTTGATCAATGCAGCATTTCTGGACAAAACTTTCCTTATTTTATTTCTTTTTTCTTTAGGACAATGTTTTCTATAAATGAAGGATTAAAACCTCGTTTTTAGAGGTTAAACAATTGGAGTATTATTCTACTTTTTTTTGGAGATTGGTTTTGCAAACTTTGGCAATTGATTAATTTACAAGATTGATTTGAAGGTTTTACTTGCAATTTCATGTTGAATTTCTGGGTTTCTTCTTATTGTTGAGTAAGTTTATGTTTTCTTTATCAAAAACTATGATTGTGTTCTTTCTTGCATGTGTAACTAAATCTACAACTAGGATTGTGGGAACCATGGGTAATTAACAAAATAACCTAGCTAATTAGCAATTCTCAAATAGGTTCTTGTATATATTGATAATTCTTTCGTTTAGAAGTCTTTTTAACGAGTGCACACGTTAAAACTATCCTTGTTGCTATTTGCCGGACCAAGGAGGCAGTTAATAAGAAAAGAATTATAAAACATAGATTTAGTGTGATACTATCTAATATGTTAGTGTTGATTGGTGCGAAGTAATAACTAAGTCATATATCGAATATGATGTCTAATATGAAGTAAAGGTAAGGGTTAGTAGCGTATACACACGTAGTCTGACCAAGATATGGGGTGAAATTCTCTAAATAACGAACCAAGAATTTAGAGATACATAACTTACCACTTTACATGCAAAAAACTAGGGAAGAATTGTTATTGCTAGGAATTACGATGTTATCAACCTATGGAGAACACATATACCCTAGTTAGCTTCATAACTTAATAAAAACTCAATATTTACTTTTGCTTACTTGTTAATTTAGAATTGTTTAAAAACCTTAGTTCATAATCCCCCCATCCCCCGTAAATTACTTGTTTTCGGAAATACCTTGACTAAATAGACATAATAGTGACTTGAATATAAGTCTAAATCATTTTTCTCGTGGGATCGATCCCAACCTACTAGTTGGGTTCTCTACTTGATTACGATCGCTTATACTTATTTAGGGAGGTGTAATTTGAGAGTATTAACTATTGCACCAGATGCATAGATTTTTTCGAGTGTGTCCAACTTTTAATATATGTCCTGTAAATATAGAATTTGTCATTTATATACATGTAATTTTTTGACAAAGGGTGCCCAATTGGACACCTGGGGGTGGCTACGGCTACGCCACAGGGTGAACGAGATACAAACTACAAAACCTGAAATCTTTAATGTTTCTCCTCCTCTTTTTTGGTGAAAAAGATGAGGGTTACTCCAAAAACTGCTCCAAGTTTGAGGACAAGGAAGAGGAGGGATTTTAGGGAAAGAAGGGTTAAACTAGAGGTAAATTCAAGGAGTTTGGAGGTTCTAAATTTTAAGACAGAATAACTTCAAATATAACTGACAAATTAATGAATGACAATATAATATACAATTTTTTAAAATAAATCATTTTTACAAAAAGTAAATATTATGTTATTATACAATTGCACTTGACGATTTGTCATGTTCTTGCTTAATTCTTTCTTTCTTTGAACTAAATATAGGTATAATAAGTTACAACTCACTTTACAAAATAGATAAATATAATTGAAAATAAAGGATTGATGTGATTAAGGTCTAAATATTTGTGAAACCATTATTTTTTTAGATATACCCTTCCAAAGGAAGGTTAAGACGAACAAATAGGGATCTGAGGAATGCTAAATATAAATAAATTGGTATATATAATAATTAAATATTTGCACATTTATTAACACATATGAGGATTGCAAATTATGAAAAGGTTTATAAATGATGATATAAGAAAATTTAAAAATAAGAAGACAACATATTTATAGGTTTAAAAAAATTTGGTGTTGAATCATTGTTAATAAAATGTCGTGACTTGACTTCCCGAGTCTTGACGACACCAATTAAAATCCACCAGTAGGTAAGTCGATCCGTAACTAGAATGACAACTAGTGAGTACAAGGGTAGAACAAAGAAGAAATAATACTAACTATGAAAACACAGAAACAGAATGCAAACCAAAACCAACTTTAAAGGAAACCCTCCCAAAACCTAGGAGTCATGAGTACATATCTGTCTAACAAGATAAATACAAGTCCCAAAAGTGAACCATCACTAGTAGTATCAAATGCAAAAGACAAGCTAACATATGAAAAAAAGTAGAATGGTTGGTCCAAGACGCCAAGTCTCACCCTCGTCTCCAATACCCATTAGTTGCAAAAGACGACACAAACTATCACCACTAGGAGTTGGTACCAGGTCCTGCATCAGGAAAAAATGCATAGTGTAGCATTAGTACCAAAACAAAGATACTCAGTACGCATCACAGGGCTACCAAGCATGAAAGATAAAAAAACAATTTGATAAAATATAATCTAGCCACAACTATGGTCAAAGGGGGAAAGGAAAACGAATTAGAGTATACAAAAAGTAAATCTAAATAGAGCTAAACTAAACCTAACTTGACTTATAAAAACACTCATGTGCAAGTTTAAATAAATATCCGAACAGACTCCCACAAGCCCGACATATACACAAAATAGATATGTTTATCCATAAGAAGAGTAAACCAGATTTGAACCCAAGAACATTAGACGAGCTCCCAGCGTATGTAGCCAAGAACTAGTCGACTCCTAGCCTATCTACCAAGAGTGACAATCAACCCAACCAGTCAACTCTCAGCCCAACTAGCAAAAGTGACAATCAACCTAGGCCATCCAACCATACAATTCACTCCTAAGAATGTAAGCTGCCCCACTAGCAAGAGTGACTAGGGACGTGTCAACTCCATAGATCCAGGCGGCTCAACCAGCCAAACCACTCTCTGAGGCATTAGTCGCCCAACTAGAAAGAGTGTTCCAAGGTGTATCTACTCCGAAGATAATCTCAAGTAGGCTCCAAGTCACCATAAATAGACATCCACTCTCGAAGGTATCACAAAAGGCTCCAAGCTGGAAACACTCTATTCCTAATAAAGCAAACAATCTCTGATAACGCATTAGAGTCGCAAAATAGGCAGAAGAGACCAAAAAGGCCAACAAGCTACACAAACACGTCAAGTAAGTCTCATTCCATTAAACTCAAGTCTGTTAATCCAATCTACAAGGACTTAGTCCATCTGAAAGACCTCAGAGGCATACCAAGGTCACAACGTGCACAAGTCAAAGGCAACAATAGTCTATCCTAGACTAAGACAAAAACATGCTCCTTGAACCATCTAGTAAAACAAGTAAATCACATAGTATGCAATAACTCAAGTACAACCCCAGCTAATCATGGTTCTACCCTCGAAACAGTATAATCAATCCTAAGTCATAGGTTCTAAAATTAAAAGTAGGAATAACTAGGTACCTGTCCCCAATTCACACGAATCATCATGAATTCACATATTCATGTTCAATCTAATAAGAAAGAAATTATTCGCCTACCTGTAGGCCGACTATGTACGCTCCTAATCAAAAGGCTGGAGTTTTTCCTTCAGAGAAGCCTTTGAGCAGTGCCACACTATAAAAATAGGTTCATAGTGTCAGTACGATCGCTTAGACATCAAAATCAATCAAGATGGAGATTGACCAATTTTTAGAGTTAAATGTGAATCGTGGAAACGGCGTCGTAATTTTTGCTATTGACTCCATCAAGAGGTCCTAAACTATTCCCGAACTTGTTTTTTCTAAATATAAACACAATCTGAGGCCTAAAATAGCTCACAATAACACATGCAAATAATCAACAAGTGAAGCAACAAAGAGAGATGGGGCAGAATCTCAATAACAAAATTCATCTCAAACGGAGGTCTTTCAACAAATTCCGATCACTTCATCAAGTATCCCTACTCCCAACGATAACCCAAGGAATTCAAATCACTAAAATCGGAGCTCGAATAAGGGAGAAATTTCCTTTTGTAAATAAGAAATGAGACTGCAAATTCGCTATATAAATAGCCTAGATTTGGTCGCTAAAAGTATAAATATGGTCACTAAAAGCATGCACCAGATATGAGCATTTTAGCTGGTTTGCTTAAACTTTGAATTCTCTGACGAAGTGATCGAGATTCATTTGGATCCCCTTGAACGCAAATGAGGTATAAAATCCTACCAAGCTTGATATTTCGAACCCAATAGAGTAGTAAAAATTCCATATGAGATCATTTTGGTTAAAAGTGGGTCCCACACCCTAACTCTAATCTTACTGAAAGCCTCGGGAGTCCTTACGACCATGCAACTAGCCGAAAATGACCCTTCTAGAATTGATGGAATCATCAAAATTGAATTTTGAGATCATCTTCTTGAACTTTACATCAAAACTCACTGTTAACGGTTTAAAAGCTTCAAAATACTATAACTCGCATAAAAACTACACTAACGGCTAGGTGTCCGAACTATCAATTTTAGAAAGTTATAAATGAATTGGGGTCCCTACATGAAAGATCTAAATGACAAACAGGAGAAACAAACACAACAATGACATAGAGGTCATTACCGAAAAAAAATGAAATTAGTAAATATAAAATAAAATATGAAACAAATGTGAAATAAAGATTTAAAAATCAATTTTGGAAAAATGAGTTGAAAGCGAGTTGAGTGCCCATTTCTTCATGCAACTTACCCCAAAACTTCAAAGTAGACTAAGTTCCACAGTCTCAAAATGAAAAAAAAAAAAAAGGTACCCCGTGTTATCTTACTATGTCCTTGACATAAATCTTCGCAAATTGTTTGGAGCTATAATCCACTCGGAATGAAGTGAGTTGATTTAGTCAACCTGTCAACAGTGAGCAAAATTGGATCATACTTTCCCAAGGTTTTAGGTAGTCCCATTACAAAATCCATGGTTATCCTTTTTCCACTTCTATACTTGAATTGGCATTGACAATAATCACAATATAAAAAATCAAATATATGAATAGAATGACATATTTTTTTAGTTTATCAAAAATTTCGAGTTAAAACATTGGAAAGAAAAATTAGAAAATTGAAAAATACCAAAAGAGGATATGAACAACCCCGAAATAAAAGATATAAAAATTATTTTTGAAAGGGAAAGTTGAAATGGATTTGAGTGTCCAATGCCTCATGCAACTTACCCAATACTTCAAAGTAAACTAAGTGACATGGTCTGAAATGATAGAAAGGAGCACCTCATGGAATCTTTTGATCTCCTTAACATAAATCTTCGCCAACTATTAGGAGTTATAAACCACTCAGAATGAAGTGAGCTGATTTAGTCAACATGTCAACAATTACCCAAATTGAATCTTACTTCCCAAGGTCTTAGGTAGTCCCACTACAAAATCCATGACTGTCCTTTTCCACTTCCATTATGAAATAGGCATTATTTGATGCAAAACTTCGTGCCTTTGATGATCATACTCACCTATTGGCAGTTTTGACATTTAAAAACATACTCAACAATGTTTTTCTTCATCCCAGATCACCAATAAAGTAGCCTCAAATCCCTATACATCTTGGTCACACCAAGAGGAATAGAATACAATAAACCATGAGACATCGCCAACGCATTGTAGATCAATTCACCATCCCGAGGAACACGAATCCTTCCTCTAAAACTGAGCATATCTTCTGCATTGAGAGTAGAATCTTGGGTCTCTCCAAACACCACCTTACTTTTGAACTTAACCTATTCCCCATCCTTGAATTTCTTAGACTTGATATCCTCTATGCATTGAGAGTAGAATCTTGGGTCTCTCCAAACACCACCTTACCTTTGAACTTAACCTATTCCTCATCCTTAAATTTCTTAGGGGTCGTTTGGTACAAAGATCAATAATGCAGGGATTGGTAATGCAGATATTAGTAATGCAGGGATTGTTTTTATCAAGTGTTTGATTCATTGTTTCTTACCTAATTTTGTGTGTGGTTTAAAAGTTTACAAAAAAAAATCTTTCCAATTATACCCTGTTATTATGAGATTTTCTATTTCACGTAATTCAGTCAAGGTAGATAATTAACTGAGAATATTATTTTTTATAACATTTTTAACTAGCTAGGAGAATAAAAATTTTATTGTCAGGTTCACTATTATCTCACTTAAATTATATGAGAGTAAATAATTGTCATCTTAATAAATTGGAGTTAATATCTCAAAAGGACACACAACTTTATGATTTATATAGAAAATTTATTGAACTTTGTTTTGTATAAATAATTTTTTTTAAAACTCTTTATCATAAAATAAAATTTAAAAAAAAATAGCAAAATAAATTAAACTATTTTTATACTCGAGACGTGTGTGTGTGTGTATACTCTTGTTTTAGACTACTTGTGTAATGTTTAATGGACTTCCGTTAAGAGGCAATATTTTATTTATGAATTGTTCTTAAACTCATACATCAACATTAGCATATTAGTCGGATTATAATATTTTATATTAATGATAAATAGATTAAATAACTCATATTTTAGAAACAAAAAATTATATCTAAATAATAAAATTTGTAAGCTAATTTATTTAAAGAAATTTATTAGTATAAATATAAAATATAAAATATAAAATATAAAATATAAAATACAAAATCAAAAAATTAAATAAAATGATTAAAAGGATTTGAGGGGATATTTTGTCTTTACCTAGATTAGTCGCATGGTATTAGCGATAACACCACCAAATGGAAGGTATTACTTATACACCCTCTAATACCATGTACGGTGGTGCATAACTTGTCCCTGGATTGATAATATATAGACCTTAAATTTCTACCAAACATAGTATTAAATAATACCACACATAATACTTGGACTATTATCCTAATACTCCCTACCAAATGACCCCTTAGACTTGATTTTCTCTATGAAGACAGCTTGTGACAAGCTATGAAGATGCGTATCTTGGGTCTCCCAGACACCATATTAATTTCCATACTATTATATAAATCTTGTGCCATGAGTAATAGGGTTTTAATCAGCTTGTGACAATCCTATGAATTTGATGACAATTTCTTTCATTGGGTTTCCATAGTATTATACAAAATTATATGCCATGAATAATATAGTTTTAAGTATCTTGTGACAAATAAACAATAGTCTTTTAACGTATTTATACATTGATGAGTATATGTATATAGCATTAATCTCAACTTTATTGACATAAAATAAAATATTTCTCAAAAATCACAAACAACCACAGTGCTAAGTAGAGGATCAACAGCCCCCTTAAGAAAAGCTCCTTGGTCCCTAACTTGAATAAGATAATCCATAGCTCTCTTTGTGATGATTTCACCTGGGATTAGCACTGGGATACCTGGAGGGAAAGGGCAAATAAATTCTCCACAAACTTCCCCAATACTTTTTTCAAAATTCACTTTCTTTTTCCTAGCAAAAAAGGCTTCTCTTGGTGTACAACTCATGTAAACTTCTCCAAATGGCAACCTTTCTATACCATGATATAGTTTACTCTTCATTTCGATAATCTCCATTTCTTCTTGAAAGAAGTTGATTGATAAATACTTCAATCCATTAACAAGTCTTTGAGTATGTTCTTTAGTTGTTCCTAAGCTAAAGGCTAATGTGAAAGATTGAGTTCCAATAAGTTCTGGCTGAATTCCATGACTTGTTGACAATATGTTATATGCTTCTAAACCTGACAAACCAAGTTCTTGTACACCAATTGTCATCCTCAAAGGGTCCATATAAGAGAAGTTGTTGGAGAAACATGAGAGATCGAAAAGTGAGACTCCAGGAATGTGGTTTATTAGTTCTTTCACTTGTTGGACTAGTTCCATTACTTCATTGAAAAGGGTGTCTGGATTTTTACTTAATTCATCTCTACTTGCATCCAAGGAAGCTAATAAAAGCCAATTTGGACTAGTGGTTTGTAAAGATTGAAGACATTTGTGCACTCTATCTCTATCGATGCGATCCCCGGATAAGTGTAGCATTGATGATTGGGAAAATGAGCACAAAACTTTGTGTGTAGATTGTATGACAAGATCTGCTCCTTGAGAAAGAGCTGTTTTAGGCATATCAGGATGAAATTTGAAGTGAGATCCATGTGCTTCGTCCACAATTAGAGGGATACCATGAGAATGACATATTTGAGATATCTCAGAAATATTGCTACATACCCCATTATAAGTTGGTGATGTAATAAAAACTCCTGCTGCCTTTTTGCCTTCCTGTTCCAGTTCTTCAATTGCTATTTTCACCTGAAACATTATTAAAGAAGTAACTAAGTGATAGTAATGTAGTGAGCTTGTAATGAGTTACCTCCTACCAACCCTGTAGTTTCCTTGGAAGATGATGAGTTGCCTAATGATCTGGTGAGGTCTCAACTTCAGCTATATAAGAGAAAAGAGACAAACCAGATCTTGAGGATGCAACGCCGGCTATTACATAGTGTAGTAATTCGAACAACGGTTCTAGTCACACCTACTGTGGTGAATTCTGAACCTATCAATGCATAAATATTACCTTATGCATGCATCTTCTAAATAGGCTCATCCTGCATGCCTGTATCCCATTTTTGACTATGTTACCTATTCAAAGCTGAATATAAGACATTCTTGACTTCCCTTTCTACAATCCCTGTGCCTACTACTTTCAAAGAAGCCTCTAAATGTCTAGAGTGAGTGACAACAATGCCAGAAAAAACTGTTGGATTTTAAAAAAGATGTGAATGGAAAATGAAGAGTTGCAACTTTTATGAAAAGTAGTGACTTTTATGAAATGTTGCGACTTTGATGAAAAGTTGTGACTTTTATGAAAAGTTGTAATTTTTATGAAAAGTTGTGACTTTTATGGAAAGTTGTGACTTTTATGAAAGGTGACGACCATTCTGAAAGATTGTGACTTTTCCAAAGGTTTGTGACCTTTCCGGTAAGGCACAATAAGAACCTTTTCGCACCACCCTTTGTTTTCTATAAATTGAGGGATTTCCTCTCATTTTAAAAAAAGAATTCATGGACTTCTTCTTCAACTACTAAATCTAGTATTCTAAGTGTACTTTACTGCCGTTGAGTGGTTCGCTGACACCGGAGTTTTTTGGTATCTATACTCTGGTGATTGAGATCATTTTACCCTGGGAGGTCATATTCCAAATCAAACCTCGGATACTAGAGGGGAATAATTTCCTTAAGGGGACACTGTGAATTCAGTGGACTTGATCTTTTTCCTATTAAATTTTTTTCCAGATTCTGGTACGTGTTTTACAAACTTTAGATTTGTGAATTAATTTCAGTTCTTCTCTTCTTTTGTTCTTCACTGGTTCATTAAACTTGGTAACTTCGTGTTTCTGCAAAGTTTGTTGGAATCAGTAAGATTCTTTAGACACATATTAACAACAATTCTTCTTTAAGAAAAATATTTCGTATATTTTTTTAAAAAATATGTTTCTGATTCTAGTTTCGCTACTAGTTTTAATTTTCTAGTTGTGAAAATGTTCTTAAACTTTGTTTTCTTACAAAGATGTTCAAAGTTTTGTTCTAAGTATGTTTGGAATACAAGATGAACAACAATCTTAAGGAAATTATTATACTGTTAGTATTTTTGTATTCTACTGATTGAGAGAATCTGATTATGGAAGTAGAAGATAAACGCATTACTTCTTCATAATTCGTTGCTTTGTTTTGCAACGTCGAAATGAGAATGTAAACAGAAAATTTTTACGGTATTCCGTTTAAAGATTACCAGATAACCTTCTTATTAAATTATCTATGGAGGAAAATAGTTTCTAAGAGTTATCATCTTTGATTTTTTTTAATTATGTGTATCTTTGAAAAAGATCTGCAAACCATATGTTGTGGAATGAATTTTACTTCGCAAATATTGTTGCTTTTAAAATTCTTTAGTTTGCAAAAATGAGAGATGCATATTTTTGTTTGATAAAATAGTATGTCAAAATGTTATAGTTGGAAGACTATTTGATAAGAAAAACATTTCTATGTGATAAAGAATATGTTTTATTCTGTTTAGAGAAAAAAAAAAGACTTTTGTAGTTTTGTACTCCATGAGAAATGTTAGTGTGTCTGATTTTTGTAGACTAAAAACTTTTGTGGTTTTATACTCTGGATAAATTGGACTATGCAATTGGTTTGAAGAATATGAAAACTTCACATAATAAGTCAGTATTGTACTTTTGATTTTCTATAAAATCCAATGTAATATAGAAATAAATTGTACAATTTTTTTTGTCCTTCTTGTTAGTATTTAAACTAAGTGGTATGTCTATTTATGATAGAGGAAAAATACCAATGACTTAGAATTTGTGATTTTGTATCTCTATGGAATGAACTTTGACATTGTGTAAACATTGTCAAAGAGAATTGCAGCACTATAATTCTTTCGGAGAATAATGTTTCCAACATTAAAATATGTGGAAAAACTGTTTTTGAGATCACATTTGAAATGTGGGGGTTATTTGCTTATGATTAGACTTGGTGTCTAATTAAACTTTGGAGCAAAAAATATGAAATTCAATGATACTTTTGTATTATGTTATACCCACAAAATTCTTGAAGTATATTTGGTATTGTGGTTGTTGAGTTTCTCTATTACTAGTATATAGTGTGACTAGTATCAAACATCCAAATTATATATATACTTGTTCAAAAGAATTGTGTTCTTTTATGAGAAAAAAAACACTTAAAATGTTGTGATTTTTCATAAAAAAATATATCTATTATAATAAAAG
Organism: Solanum habrochaites; assembly: GCA_027704765.1. Lineage (NCBI taxonomy): Eukaryota > Viridiplantae > Streptophyta > Magnoliopsida > Solanales > Solanaceae > Solanum > Solanum habrochaites. The sequence goes on along the minus strand of JAKWJA010002495.1, from coordinate 7,317,738 downwards.
TATTTGCATAGACATGAATATTGGTGAATAGTCATTTGTTATGTTTTTGTAAAAATAACAGTTGGACAGTATTGTCTTTATTGAACCCGATGAAACTTTGTTCATAGGTAGTTCTATAACAATCACATTGAAAGTTATGGAAATGTCCTTCTGAAAAGGATATTTGACAATCTAAACAATGTTTGTATCACACAAAATTGTAAGAAGTAGGAACAAAATATTAGTGAGGAAAAAGTTATCTCGCGAAGAGCTTTTCAAACTCAATGTTTTTATTTGTTCTTACTTAGTTTAGTCAATGTTTGTGACATGAACACTTGGGGCATGCCAATTACAAAACCTTGTAAGAAAAACTGATCAACTTAGAAGTTTTCCCTAACTTCGAGTGCAATAAATAAAAATGTCAAGTTTTTGTAGAATCTAAGTATGTTGAGCATTCTAATAAATCTGTTGAAAGGAATTCTAATCCCTTAGAATTGATTTACACTGACATTTATGATATGAAGTTAACACCATCTCATGGTGGAAAAAAGTATTTGTTACTTTTATTGAGAATTGCATTAGAAATGACTATGTCTATTTGCTAAATGATAAGGATGAAGCAATAGAAATGTCTAGACAATGTAATATCGAAGTTGAAAATCAGTGTGAAAAAATATATAATAAGTGATAAGAATGGAGAGTATAAATCTCATTGTGCAGAAATATGTTTGGAAAGTGAAATATCAAACTACTGCCATATTCACCTCAATCTAATGAAAAACCGAACGTTGAAAGAAATGATGGATGCATTATTTATAAGTTCGGGTTTACACAAAACTTGTGTGGAGGAACTATCCTTACTGCAAGAGGGATCAACAAAAAGTTTTGTCCTTGTAGAAAGAAAGTGATTTTATTTTATCAGAATACAATCTTTTCCATATGAGAAATGGAAAGAAAGGAAATCCAAAGTGTGGGGGTAACTAGTCAAAGTCCAAGATCCTATTCCTAAATGAATTAAACTAGGACCTATGACTGTGGACTATAAAATTAGACTTGAGTAGTCTAGAGAAGGGTCTAAAAGGCCTAGGAATTGAAAAGGATAATGTACTTAATAAAGAGATTCAGAGGCTTAGTAAAATGTTAAAGGACATTTACTTCCTTCGAATATGATTTTGTAACATTTTTGTGTCTTCGATAGACTCATCCTTTGGAAAGATGGTGTCAATAAACAATATTGAAAGTTAATTGATCTTCTTCAAGAAAATAAACCTTTGGGTTCAAAATGAATCTTTAGAAGGAAAAATAACAGTTGATGGAACTGTTGAAAAATATAAGCAAGACTTTGTGTCAAAGTCTTTAGAAAAAAAATAAGATTTTGATCTTATCGATATATATACTCGTTAGTAATTAGAATTATATCCATTCGGATGCAAAAATTATTACTGTGGTATATGACCTCCAAATTCATCAAATGAATGTGAAAAGAACTTTCTTAAATGTAGAATTGGAGGAAGAACTTTACATGAAACAACCCGAGGGTTTTGTGGTAGCTGGTAAATAAAAGAAAGTATGTGAACTTGTTAAGTCACATTATTGAAGCACAAAAATAATGACATAATTCAATCAAACCATGTTGGCAAATGGATTGAAGAATGATGGAAGTGATAAATATGTTCACATTAAAATCATAAGGTCATTGTTTGTTTGTATATTGGTGATATGTTAATCATCAATAGAGACACTAATGACATAAATGCTACTAAATGTATGCTATAAAGCAAGTGAAATAAAAATTATTGGAGTTGCTAATGCGATCTTACATATAAGAATTCGTAGAACTCCATAATGTTTAGCATTTTCACGGTCTCATTGCATTGAAAAGGTACTTAACTAGTTCAAATATTTGAATGTCAATATTGTCAAGTGTCCAATAAATGTGAGCTTTGCATTTCAAAAGAGTTAAAACAAAAGTGACTCACAATTGGATTGTTCTAGAGTTTTGGGAAGCATGATGTATATCATATAGTGTGTGCAATCAGATATAGCATTTGCTATTTTAAACTGAGTCGGTTCACAAGTGATCCCAAATAAATTTATTAGATGACAATAAATAGAGTTTTGGAGTATTTAAAATAATACTTAAAACTATGTCTTGCATTATAACAATATCCAACAATATTGAAAGATACAGTGATGAAAATTGAATCATCGGAAGAATGAAGTAAAATTCACGAGTGGATATGTATTTACTATTGCTAGAGGAGAAGTCGCTTAGAAATATTTCAAAAGAGACATGTATCGCTAGCTCTACAATGATATTTGAGTTAGGTGCTCTAGATAAGGTCGGTGAATAAGTTAAAAGACTCCGGAATTTCTTAATAGATATTCTATTTTGGCCCAAACCATTGGCATTAGTATGCATACACTTTCACAGTCAAGATGCAATAGGTAGGGCATAGAGCATGACGTATAACGGAAAGTCTTGTCATATACGACATAGACATGATACTGTTAGAAAACTACTCTCTAGTGGAATTATCAGAATTGACTATGTAAAGTAAAAGGATAATGTGTCGGATCCACTTACAAAAAGGCCTAACTAGAGAGAAAGTTAAAAGATCATCTAAGGGAATGAATTTACGGCTTAGGACAAGTCATCATGGTGGTAACTCTATCTAGCAGACTGGAGATCCCAAGAGCTAGATTCAAGGAGAAAAACAAAGTTGTGAATGATAGTTCGGCATTGTCAATAAACTGAATCCATTCTCATGATGAAGACAATGCTCAGGGACAAGGATACAACATTAAGGCTTGTTAATAAGTTAATAAATCTTAATGGTTTTAATGATTTGCTAAGTTTGGCAGAGTTGAACAAATAGTGTATCTACGCGATAACACGATTAGAAATCACCTATGTGAGTGTGAAGTGTAAGCCGCTTAAAAGAAGATGATTGTCAAAAGCCCATCTCTCTATACACTCATGAAACCAGGAGGTGTTCATGGCTAAAACGAACACAACCGTAAGAATCATAAATGGTAAAGGGTAAATTGTGTGGCATATGGTTGTCTAGGAATACACCAAAGTTCAACGGTTCAAAGATATCGCATCTACCGATTGACCGAGTATATCCGACATATGTTCGCTACGGAAAGTCCAAGGGGAAACCTACTTATGCAGATGCAATTAATTCTTGCTTGTAAAGTACACATACTTGTCCGTTTCTTTGTCTTCGAGTCATTACCCATTCATGCGGGGATTGTTGGATTTTAAAAAAGGTGTGAATGGAAAATGAAGAGTTGCAACTTTTATGAAAAGTAGTGACTTTTATGAAATGTTGCGACTTTGATGAAAAGTAGTGACTTTTATGAAAAGTTGTAATTTTTATGAAAAGTTGTGACTTTTATGAAAAGTTGTGACTTTTATGAAAGGTGACGACCATTCTGAAAGATTGTGACTTTTCCAAAGGTTTGTGACCTTTCCGGTAAGGCACAATAAGAACCTTTTTGCACCACCCTTTGTTTTCTATAAATTGAGGGATTTCCTCTCATTTTAAAAAATAATTCATGGACTTCTTCTTCAACTACTAAATCTAGTATTCGAAGTGTACTTTACTGCCGTTGAGTGGTTCGCTGACACCGGAGTTTTTGGTATCTATACTCTGGTGATTGAGATCATTTTACCCTGGGAGGTCATATTCCAAATCAAACCTCGGATACTAGAGGGGAATAATTTCCTTAAGGGGACACTGTGAATTCAGTGGACTTGATCTTTTTCCTATTAAATTTTTTTTTCCAGATTCTGGTACGTGTTTTACAAACTTTAGATTTGTGAATTAATTTCAGTTCTTCTCTTCTTTTGTTCTTCACTGGTTCATTAAACTTGGTAACTTCGTGTTTCTGCAAAGTTTGTTGGAATCAGTAAGATTCTTTAGACACATATTAACAACAATTCTTCTTTAAGAAAAATATTTCGTATATTTTTTTTTAAAATATGTTTCTGATTCTAGTTTCGCTACTAGTTTTAATTTTCTAGTTGTGAAAATGTTCTTAAACTTTGTTTTCTTATAAAGATGTTCAAAGTTTTGTTCTAAGTATGTTTGGAATACAAGATGAACAACAAAAACTGCAGCATTAGAGCTCAACCACACATGGTCAGTAGTATGTCTTCCATCCGATAAAAGGCGAATGGTTACAAATCGGTTTATAAGATCAAACATAAAGTCAATGATGAAGTTTAAAGATACAAAGCAAGACTGGTTTCCAAGGGTTACAATCAATAAGAAGGTCTAGACTATCATGAGACCTTCTCCTTGTTGAAATAAAATCTTGGCAACAATTAATTTGACAGTCATACTTGTTGAAATTACTATCCACAAATGTGAAGATTGGTAGTCACCAATATGAAAGTTGATAGCCACATTTGTAGAAGTAGATAGTCAAAGTTTGTTATAAGTTTGGTAGAGTTTGGCAGCAAACTTTTTTGTGGAAATTGGCTATCACATTATGTCATTAATGATGTGATCAAGTGTTCAAAAAACTTTATAAATAGAGTAGTAATGAACACTTGAAGACACACCAAAAATAGAGAAGCAATAGAGAGTAGAGAGAGTAACCCACAAACTACTTCTTAGTTTGTGAGAAAATAGTTTGCAAGTAATATTTTTTTGTGAGTTGTAAGAAATAAAAGAGTTTTGAGTAGTAGTCTTTTCATACTACCAAGTTTTTCATCAATATTATTGTATTACTTATTCGGGTATCATACTTACCCATTTTAATATTTGGTGTCGGTGTTACTCTCTTCCTATTTCTATTTAGTTTGGACATTATGATGGATGTGATTATCCTTATATCCAACAATGTGGTATCAGAGTCATGGCAAATAATAGTCCGTTGTCCGTCTTACAAGAGAAAATAATGAAAACTGGTGTCTACGAATGAAAGTTATTCTTGGCTCTAAAGATGTTTGGGATATTGTTGACAAAGGGTATACAAAACCCGCAAATGAGGAAACTTTGCTCTCAAATGAAAAGGAGGTCTTGCTAAAGATAAGAAAGAAATATCAACAGGCCCTCACTCTTATCCATCAATGTTTGGATAATGACATGTTTGAGAAGGTGGCTTATGCAACCACCTCAAAAGAAGCGTGGGAGATTTTACAAATTCTCTCCAAGGAGTTGATAAAGTAAAGAAGATAAAACTTCAAACTCTAAGGGATGATTTTGAAGTTTTAAAAATGAAAGAATCCAAATCCATTTCTGATTTCTGTTGAAGATTGATGGCTATTGTAAATCAACTAAGAAGATACATGGAGGAAGTCGATGATATGTGTGCGGTAGAAATGATCATTCGTTGTTTAACACCTAAATTTGATTATGTGGTGTGTGCTATTTAAGATTCTAAAGATCTAGACTTTATGACGGTAGAACAATTGGAAGGTTCTTTACTAGCCCATGAAGAGAAAATTAAAAGGGGAAAAGAATAGCTACTGGAGAAACTTCTTAAAACCCATCCATCATTCAATAGATTTGAAGGCGAGAAAAGTTACAAAGGAAATGGACAATGGCGAGGCCGTGGAGGTCCTGGAAGAGGAAGAATTTATACCAATCATTTCAACAATGAAGATAAAGGTCACTAGTTATCCAGAGGTCGTGGTCGTGGTCAAGGACGAGGCAGAGGACGTGGATTCTATCAAGGTGCAAATAAAATGAGGTACGAAAAATCTAAAATTGAGCGTTATAACTGTCATAAAATTGGACATTACTCATGGGAATGTCATAGTAATGTTAAAGAGAAAGTTAATCTTATTGATAACAACAAAGATGAAGATGAGTCAACACTGTTATTAACACTCAAAGAAGAAGATAAAGATGATTGCAGATCGTGGTATCTTGACAATTGAGAAAGCAATCATATGTGTGGCCACAAAGATAAATTTGTGGAGATAAAGAAGACTGTTAAAGGTAATATATCTTTGGAGATACCTCAAAGATCCAACTTGAAGAGATAAGTACGATTCTAATATCTTGTAAAGATGGTGGTCATAAATTTATTATCAATGTTTATTATGTGCCAAAATTGAAAAGTAATATTTTGAGTTTGAGTCAAATTCTTGAAAAAGGATATGATATTCATATGAAAAATATGCATCTTTGGCTAAGAGATTCAAGTAACAAATTAATTGCTAAAGTTTATATGGAAAAGAATAGGTTGTTTCCTTTGAATCTTCAAACTATCGATGCAAAGTGTTTGAAGGCTAATGTGCAAGATGACTCATGGTGTTGGCATATGAGATTTGGTCACTTAAACTTTGAAACGCTCAAATCAATGGGAGACATAAACATGGTTGATGGGATACCGTCAATCAACCATCCAAACCAATTTTGTGAATCTTGTCTTCTTGAAAAACATGCAAAGAGGTGTTTTCCAAAGGAGACTACATCAATAACAAGTATGCCACTCCAACTTGTAGACACCGATGTGTATGGTCCAATCGTTCCACCTTCTTTTGGTAAAAGAAAATACTTCTTGCTCTTTATTAATGATTTCAGTAGAAAGACTTGGGTATACTTCTTGAAGCAAAAATCTGAAGTTTTCGTTGCCTTTAAAGATTTCAAAGCAATTGTAGAAAAAGAAAATGGCTATGAAATAAAAGCATTAAGGTCTTATAGAGGAGGAGAATTCACTTCAAAAGAATTTAATGGCTTTTGTCAATATCATGGAATTCGTCGCCTTCTAACGGTACCTTACTCGCCCCAAGAAAATGGAGTTGCAGAAACAAAGAATAGACCAATTCTTAATATGAATAGATGTATGTTGAAAGCGAGACATCTACCAAAAGAATTTTGGGCCGAGGCTATTTCTAGTGTAATTTATTTGAGCAACAGGTCTCCAACAAGAAATGTACGAGATGAAACACCTCAAGCATGAAGCGGAAGAAATCCAACTATTAAGAACTTAATAATCTCTGGGAACATAGCCTATTCTCATGTTCCACATCAAAGGAGAGATAAACTTGACGATCTGAGTGTCAAGTATTGTGTTTGTTGGCTATGACGCAAGTTCAAAAGTCTAATAATTGTAAAATCCAAGCAATGAAAGGGTATTGGTGAGTCGTGATGTTAAATTTGATGAAGAAGAATCATGGAACTAGGAGGATCTGGAAAAAAACATACGATATTCTTCCATACTTCGAAGATGAAGAAAAACAGGAGACCATGGCACCTGCAGAGGATACAACCCTGCCTCGTTCACCAGAAAATTTTGTATCTCCATCTTCTCAAGAGAGTTCAAGTGAAAGACCACATAGGATGAGGAGCATTCAAGAACTCTATGATAACACAGAAAAAGAAACTACTAATGTAATACCTCGAAAATGAATTAGGTGAATTTAGAGCCTAACATATTTTTCATGAGGGTATAAGGTCCTAAAATTGTTTATAATGTGGTATTGAGGCAGTGTCTAGATTTTTAGGTGATTTGGAAGTGAAATGTCAAGGGACGACTAAGACGTTCAACGACTAAGTCACCTATGTGCCTCATGTGTGGTTACATGACTATATGTGTGTTTAATGGGTAAATGAGGTCATTATATAAGTTATTATAGTGTTTATAGGTGGTGTGTCAAGTTTCATGAAGTTTGGAGGTCAAACATCCAAGAACGTCCATGATGTTCGAAATGTTTGCCTTGAAACGACCTTGTGTGTCTTGATATATTTTGTCAATTTTTACGTGTTCGTTTTGAATGAAATTGATTTTTTAGGTCCTAAACTTGTATACGATCATATTTGGGTTAGAAACGTCCAGGAAAATGTCCCCAAGGATCAACCAAGGGTTCTTGAGAAAGGACCCTTCTAAAGAGCCAAGACTGTCCAAAACAGTCCCAAACGACAGAGGTAGTAGATGGCTCGTTAGCTAGTCAACGCCCCGTCGATGGGATTCATGGGTCAGTATTAGGCATGGGAAAATTCCAAGCCAAGGACCATCCTCATTCCCAAACCACGGACCAACAGGAAGGTTCATTGGTTGGGAAAAGAGTCGTCGATGGCCAGGCGTGGTTTGATCTGTTTCTGTGTAGCTTCACTGTAATGTTAAGGGTGAAGTTGTAAATTCATCCTACGTACAATAAGAGAAAGGGAGGTTACTTAAGGGTACCGTGGGTATTTTAAACATTTTTATAAGTCTTAAACACCAAGGATAATTTATTCTTCAAGAATCAAAACTCAAAACCTCTAAAGAGCTCTCTAGAACTCCATTGAAGCTTGAAGGTTGATTTCTCCACCAATTTCTCTCTAATTTCGTGGATTAGCATCAATAATGTATGGTTTTGATCCTTGAAACTCTATTAATCTAGGAACCAATCTTCAAAGTGATTTTCAAAAAGTTCTTAAAAGATGAGTTTTCTAAATTGAAATCTATCTATAGGTTCTTGCACCAAAGGTTTTAAAGCAGTGAATCTTGATTGAATTGTTGTTAATTTGATGATTTTAACTAAATTAACCTATAAACCCATGTAATTGATGAACTCTAGTTTTTGACTACTTTATGGGTTAAGTGATATTGTATTAATGCTTATGAATTCTAGTGTGGTTTTCTATGGGCTATTGAATGATATAATAATTGTATTGAATTGATATCTAGGTTGTATTATATTGATAAATTTATATTTAATTTAACTAGTTTCATTGAATATCATAGTTTATGTATTGAATTATTGGTTATGACCATGGGTAAGGGCCTTACAATACTGAACTGGATGATTTAGCTATTGATTGAAGTGGTGAGAATGGATTGGTGGTACCCTGATGACCTGATTCTCTTTATTTTATGTTGATTAGACTTGAATTATGTTGATATTGGTATGGTCCACTTATAGTGGCGGTGCAATGTGCTTTACTTATAATGATGTGGCTTTGTTGGCGTTACTTTATGTATTATGATGATCATGTCCTTTTTGGCACTACTTGAAGTATTATGATGATTTGTGTAATTGATTTATGTGAAGTATGATCATATCTATCTACATATGATTAAGTGAAAGTATGAGTTCTTCTATTGTTGTTAGGTGATTATGTTAGACTATGACAATGTCTTATGTGTGTAGTCTTAGAGTTGATGCATGATCATTTCTAATTGACTATATGATTCTATGATAATTATATTGATGATGATATAGTAATGTATAGGATGACATAAGGATGATAAGGGTCTTTCCTAAGTGCTTCAAAGAATGATATAATATATGTAATAAAGTAAAGTATGTTGTGTTTTGTTTTTGTAGACTTGTGCCCCTTACTTGATACATGTATGAATGATATGTGAAATATGAGATGTCTTTACTAGGTAAGCTTAGTGAACCCCTTTTAATGTATGAATTAATTATATGTGAGACCTTAAATGATGTTAAGAAGGCCATGTACGTGGAACCTTAAACCTAGTGGTAAGGTTATGTTATGAACTTGTAGTCGAGAGCCATAATGTAATCCTTCTTGTAATGGTTGGTTTGCTGGAACAACATCATACCATCGTTAGGAAACTCATGATGAGCTATCTTTGTCGCCATTGTAAGGTAACCCTAGTGGACCTCTTTGGTAGGGTGAATGTGATTGGGTTATGAACCAGATAAGGGACCTTTTCATGTGATCTTTTAATGTCAATTACTCTATGACAACAAAGGCTAGCACCGAGTGAGTGTGTTATGAGAAGTAGCTTTACTTGAGAAGGAGACTAGAGTACTATGTAATTCTACTTGAGAATTAGACTAGAGTGCATAAAAGCCCTTCATATTCCTTAACCATGTGCCTACATGGGATGTGTCCTAGTTCTACCCTTGGCAAGTATAACACCCTCATTGGAGTAGGTTAGAACTCCGAATTCCATGTTTAGCTATCATGGTCTATGTCGGTTATTGTCTATTCTCATCATTTAGGATACCTACTAGCATTAGAGAAGTTCTGAGGTTTAGGTGGTGGTATGCGACGCTATCTAGACATTGCACAAAAGGTTTTGAAGATGTTAGTGAGAGTCCCTAGGTCTTTAAAAGACCATTACTTGAATGTCCTTATGTGATAAATGTCTCTTAAAGGAACTAATGAATGTAATGACTTAATTTAAGAAAATATATTAAATGAATAAGTACTTATCTAAAGTAATTAATGGTTTTCTAGTTAAGGTGTGAAGGGGGCATAGAAATGGTTACTTTGTATCTTAACTAGATAAGTCTTAAGAATAGAATGACTCTAGTTAGGGAAGATGGTTTATTAGGTAGGCATGATCCAAACTTAGGTAGTCTTAAGGATTATTTAGGTAATCTTTAAGAGGTAAATCATGGACGTTATATTCTTGATTTACTTAAGTAAGTATTTTGATAAACTTTGGAAAAGAGAATGTCATATTATGTATGTTGTTATATTAAGTGAGAATGATTCTATCTTAGGTAGTCTATAGGATCTCTTTAGTGTGTGTGTAAGGGATTGTATGGGCGGTTGCTTCACAACTCACTCAAGTGAACCTTAGAATAACCTTTGGTAGGACGAACTCATGTTCATGTTGTTGGTGTATTAAAAGTGTGTATATCTCATTATTGGTGGTCTTAAGGATTATTTAGGTGTGCCTAGAGAGGGTGTATAGGCGGTCTCTCTTTGTCTTACTTAAGTGAGTCTTAGGATAGCTTTTAGTGAGGGAATTTCATGCTAAGGTGTCTATGGTGAAGCAAAGAAACTTCATTGTACAGTGAACGAACTTTTGTAACAATGATATACTTCACTGTAAGATTTCCTAAAAATTTGCTAAATTGATTATGTAATTTTTATGTATTTCTAAGGTTTTAAATGTTATTCTTATGATTATATTATGATATTTAAATCAAAAGATGCATGTTTTCAATGAATATCCGTTTTCATGATTTTTATGCATTATGTCATACTTAGTACATGTGTTTGTACTAATTCCATGCTTTTATCTATCTCTAAAGTGATTCATAGGTGAATGTGCTTTTGGAGAGCTAATCTTGGATTATAAGATCGTTCAAGCAAGTTAAAGTATACGCTAATTTGACTCGAGAGCATAGATGTCTTTATTTCCTTTATCGAAGTATTGTAATAGACTTAGTAGTACTTATTTCTATAGTGTATGGGTCGTGTCCCAAAGTATTCTTATGTCTAAGATTTGAAGAAATGAGACTTAGTATTTGCTATGTTTTATATGAAAGATATTTTAATGACTTATAGAATGTTTGTGAAAATTTTAAATTTCGCACTACTTTTCATATTTTTATATGCAATGAACAATACAGAAGGGCTTGTACAAGACCTCCGAGAGGTCAAGTACGCCGGCCCACGACCTAGGGAATGACCTAACTTCTAGGGTATAGGTGCGGGTCATGACAACTAATTTTTATTTTTTGGGTTGTCTCTATGCTGATAGTGAACTAATGAATTTTGATGAAGCTGTTACTGACAAAAAGTGGAGACAAGACATGGAGTAGGAGATTCAGTCAATAGAGAAAAACAATACTTGGGAGTTGACAACTATTCCCAAAGACCATCGAGCAATTGGAGTCAAATGGGTATACAAGACGAAGAAAAATGCCCATGGAGTAGTAGAAAGATACAAGGCAAGACATGTGGCTAAAGTCTACAAACAAAGGCATGGCATCGACTATGAGGAATTTTATGTGCATGTTGCCCACATGGAGACAATCCGTCTATTGATCTCTTTAGCGGCGCAAATAAAGTGGAAGATCCATCAACTAGTTGTCAAATCGGCATTCCTGAATGGATATCTTGAAGAAGAAGTCTATGTTGAGAAACTATTAGGTTTTGTGGTTAAAAATCATGAAGATAAGGTATTGAGGTTGAAGAAATCCTTATATGGGTTGCACCAAGCTCCATGAGCTTGGAATAGTCGCATTGAAAAATACTTTTAAGACATTGGGTTTACTCGTTTTCTCCATGAATATGCTCTTTACATTAAAGTTCATACTAATGGAGATATTCTAGTTGATTGTCTTTATGTTGATGATCTCATTCTAATGGGTAATAACCCAGTTTTGTTTGAAGCTTTGAAGAAAACTATGTCCCTTGAGTTTGAGATGACGAACATAGGGCTCATGTCATATTACATGGGCTTAGAAGTGAAGCAAATGGAGGAAGGCCTCTTCATATCTTAAGAAAGCTATGCAAAGGAGACTTTGAAGAAGTTCAATATGTGTTGATTGCAACCCTGTGAACACCCCAATGGAAAGTGAAACAAAATTATCAAAGTTTGACGATGGAGAAAAAGTGGATTCCACTTTGTTCAAAAGTCCCGTTGGAAGTATGAGGTACTTGACATGTATGAGACCATATATACTCTTTGCAGTTGGAGTAGTAAGTCGTTTTATGGAAGCTTCTACCTCCACTCACTTGAAGGTCGCTAAAAAAATTCTTCACTACCTAAAAGGTACAATCGACCTTGGGATATTTTATTCTTCTTCTGACAATTTTAATCTTGTGGGATATTGTGATAATGATTATGCGAGAGATGTTGATAATAGAAAAAACACATCGATTTTTATGTTTTCTTGGGTGATTGTGTTATTTCTTGGAGTTCAAAGAAACAATCAATTGTTACTCTCTCGACTTGTGAAGCTGAATATATGGCAGCGACATCATGTACATATCATGCTATTTGGTTGAGAAGATTGTTGAAGGAACTCAATTTTCCACAAATTGAAGCGACATTGATTTGTGTTGATAACAAATTTGTGCAAGAACTAGCACAGAATCTGGTGTATCATGATCGAAGCAAGCACATAAACACAAGGTATCACTTTATCCGATAATGCATTGCCAAGAAAGAGGTAGAGCTCAAGTATGTGAAATCTCATGATCAAGTTGCGGATATAAATTTAAGGGATAGATTTGTGGAAATAAAATCTTGGCAACAATTAATTTGGCAGTCATACTTGTTGAAATTACTATCCACAAATGTGAAAATTGGTAGCCACCAATGTGAAAGTTGGTAGCCACATTTGTGGAAATAGATAGTCAAAGTTTGGTAGAGTATGGCATCCAATATTTTTGTGGAAATTGGTTATCACATTATATCATTAATGATATAATCATGTATTCAAAAAACTCTATAAATAGAGTAGTAATTGAATACTTGAAGACACACCAATAATAGAGAAGCAATAGAGAGTAGAGAGAGTAATCCACAAACTACTTCTTAGTTTGTGAGAAAATAGTGTGCAAGTAATATTTTTTTGTGAGTTGTAAGAAATAAAAGAGTGTTGAGTAGTAGTCTTTTGGTACTACCAAGTTTTTCATCAATATTATTGTACTACTTATTCGGGTATCATATTTACCCATTTTAATATTTGGTGTCGGTGTTACTCTCTACCTATCGCTATTTAGTTTGGACATTATCCTGGGTGTGATTTTACTTTTGTCCAACACTCATCTATAGCTAAAATTGTCAATGTCAGGACTACCATCAGTGTAGCAGCCTCACACAATTGGCTTCTATATGAAAAAGATGTTCATAATGCATCTTTGCAGGGTGATCTTATTGAAGATGTATACATGGAGATGCCTCGGGGTTTTTCAGAGGCAGGGGAAGTACAAGGTGTGTAAGCTGCTCAAGTCTTTATCTATATTGAAACAAGCCTTCAGGCAATGGAATGTAAAGCTTTCAAAAGTTTTATTGAAAACTGGTTACTCACAAAGCCCTTATGATCATTCTCTTTTACGAAAAGAGATGTCCAGGATATAGCTGTGATTCTTACCTATGTGGATGATCTACTTCTAACAGGCAGTATTAGTAAGTTGATACAAGAAATAAAAGACTCACTTCATAGCAAGTTCAAGATGAAGGATTTTGGTGACACCCGGTAATTTCTAGATTGAGATCCGAAGATCCAAAAATGAGATATTACTAATCAAAGGAAGTATGCTCTTGATCTAATCTCAGATACTGGTCTTAGTGGTGCAAAACCAGTAAATGCACCCTTGGAAGTAAACATTAAGCTCACCACAATAGAGTATGATGAGTTGACTAGAACTACCGTCGATGATCATATTCTCAAGGATATCACAAGTTATCAGGTTAGAAGGTTGTTTTACATTAAGCTGGCCACGAATTTAGCTTGGCCTCATCTGACATTTATATCCTCCAACTTTGAGTGTGAACAAGTAAACACTTAAATTATGTTGACATTAATTGCTCCTAAAATTACCTGTGAGGGGGTAATGCCTCCAGCAATATCCCATCGAAGATTATGTTCAGGAAGAATGTACTTTGGTTGAGCACCACAAAGCACCATTGCTGAAGTGGCAGAAACATGTGAGTTTCTTGCAAGGATTAAAGTATCACCAGGTGAACAAGTTGACATAATTGCTGCTAAAATTCCACAAGTTGTCCCACAAACTAAGAACCATGTTTGAGATGCACCAAAGAGGTTAGCAGCCATTTGTTGTGCATCTAATAATGGTCCAATTGGATAACCAAAACTATCAAGCTCTGGGAGCTCAGTTGCATCATGAAGAAATGGACCAATACCGATAGCATCAACTAGTGAAGAAGGTGCAGCTATGCCTCTTTTATGACCTGGAAAATTGAAAGGTGCTGAATTTTTCTTGACTGATGTTGTTATGGCATTCACTAAAGGTGGTAGTACTTTAGTTTCTTTTCTTTGGACTTCAGCTTGATCTGATAGGGTTGTTCCTTCCTTCTCTCTTGGTCCCTGTAAAAGTTTTTTCAAATTTTTCATGTTTGATGAGTTTAAATGTCTTACTATTACTTTACACTACATCAAAAATGATTATTAGCGACAATTCATTCTTAAATGCCTCTAAATATGCATTTTTAGCGGTAATTAGTACTCTTTGTACATGTCCCTAAAGCCTTTAGCGACATTGATTCTAACAGTACTTACCTAATGCCGGTAAAGACTTTAGCACTCTTTATTGATATCAATATTTAGTGCCGCTAAAAGTTGTTCTTGTTGTAGTGTTACAACATGTACTTATGGGTAGTATGGGGATGTGATGGATTATTTTTAGTGATTCGAAAAATATTTTTTTCTTAATTTTTTAAGGAAAATATCTTCTATTTAAAATAATTTTTATGTTGTTGAATGTTTTAGTATCATTAGTCAACTCATATTACGTATTATTTTCTTTAAAAATATCTTAAATAATTATATTTTGATATGACTAAGAAAATATTCGAGACACAACTTAGTTATATGTTTGTTTGAAGACTTCACTAAACTTAATGAAAAACACAGGAAGATTAAAGATAAAAAACAAAAAACGCAAGAAAATATAAGGTTAAACACTTCCTTTTGTTGGTTTGGTTTGTACATTTAAAAATCTAACACAATTAATTTGTTTTGGTAGTTGAAAAATCGAACCACCTCAGCCTAAATACATCCCTAATCTAAAATTTAATCAATGTGTACATAGTAACTTTAAATTCTTTTGATATTAATGTATAGCTTGTTTGGTCAAACTTCTAAAATCATCTTATTTTGAAAATACTTTTGATGAGAAACAATTTATGTTTGATTAATTGAATTTTAAAACATTTTGAGCAACAACTCATTAGTGTTTGACCAATCTTTGAAAAAGTAAAGTATATTTTCGTAAAAGCATTATTCAAAATAGTGCTTTTGAGAAACTATTTTTTTTCTTTTTAGCCTTTGGAGAACATCTTTCATTACTCCCCCATAATACACTTATTCCCCCCCCCCCCCCCCCCCATAATTTGGCCAAATACTTCTTAATAATAAACTTTTTTTGAAAAAAGATAACATTTCTACTCTCTCATTAACTTTGTCAAATAGAGAAATAATATGTTATAATATTTGAATGATCATAAGACTATTAAAATATGTAAACTTAAACATATCAACTGAACACATATAGGCTATGGCATATCGTATATAGGCCAAGCACCAAGGCCCCAAGAAACAAGAAAAGAAAGTAGTATGAGTTTTGTCCCTACAACAATTTATTTGTTTTAGTTTGATTAAATATCACGTTTAAAAATTTTTAACAAAATAATTGAATCATGTAATGTTAAACTTAAAATATGTGTAATATATCAAAATATTTTTTGAATTGTGGACAAAAAAATGACATATGTAGGATGTTGAATATAAAGAGTTACTTCCTATGTTTTTATTTATTTATCTAATTTTGACTTGATACATGATTATGAAAGTAAACAGGACCTTTGAATATTGCGGTCGTAACTAAATATATTTAGGATGTATTAAAATAATTTTTAGTATAATCATCCTAATCATATAATATAATTTTTAGTATAATCATCCTAATCATATCATGTTGAAAATTAGAATTAAATATTTGCAAAAAAGAATAAGTGAAAGAGACGTAATTCTTTTTTAAACGAAAATAAAAAGGAAATTATTGATTGAACCAAGGAGAATACGCTAGTCTTTTTTAAAACATACTTCTTAGCAATCAAACATAAAAAAAAAAAAATTCATACAAACCATTTTTTTTAAAGTAAAAAGTGAGAATTTCTTGCTTATATTTTTCTCTCATAATCTATTTGAAATAATCCTAGACTTTTATGAGGGCTGGACAATGAGATAATAATTACTCCCTCATTTCATAAAGAATCATCTTGTTTAATTTGATACGAAGTTTAAGAGTATAAAGAAGACTTTTGAATCTTGTAGTATTAAATTAAAGTTAGGTCAAATATACAAAATTATCCTTTAATCTTGTGGCCTTAAACATGTCAAGTAAAAACTGAAATTAAAATGTTACAAAAAAAAAAGATGCATACTAGGAAAGGAGATCATTTTTTTTAAAACGGAGGGAATAGTAAGTACCAAATCGAAGAAACTACTCCCTTCTTCCCTTTTTAGTTGTCCACTTTTGAATGACATACCTATTAAAAAAATAATTAATGACGTAGTGAGTTTACCATTTTACCTCCATCTATTATAAAGTGGATGAAAAGTTCTATATTTTTCAAAGTAATTCTAATTGAGGGTATAATAGGTTAAAAAAATATTCTTTCTTGATTTGTCAAAATGGACAAGTAATCAAGGACAACTATAAAAGAAAAGTGGACAAGTAAAAAAGGGACGGAGGGAGTAATTATTAAAGGATTTTGGTTATACATAATTAAAAAATATGTTTCTTTTTCATTTTAACATGTTAATAGTTATAGGTTATTTACAGTTTATTTTAAATTGTGTCAATTGATACTTTTTATAATTACTCATAATTATCTTATAAATATCTCTGATGGTGTAAAATTCTTCAACTATTAGTATAGATAAAGGTTAAAACAAAAAAAACTAAATATGTACAAAAAACTAATATACCAATTGCTCATGAGTAGCCCTTCTTGCTATGGGTGTGTTGCAAGTCTTGTGATTGACAGAAGTTAATCCAAAACCTTGCTACAAAAAATAATAAGCAAGCAGAAATTTTGAATCCAAACACAAAAGACAAATATGATAAAGTTGCATGAATGATTTACAAACATTATGATTTATTATAACTTTATACAAGTACTTACAATATTTGGCAAGGGAGATACTACTGATAGATACATATTTTGTTTCTCTTAATAGAACAATATCAAAATAAAAAAATTAGTGATTTTTGGGGTCCCATAAATACTTGTATTTATAATAGGAAAATACAAGTTTCTCCTATTTATATTGATGCTTTTTTTACACTTCATTAGGAGTGGCAAATGAAAGGATCAAATATATTGGATCAAAAATAAATTAAACAAAAATAATAGATACTTGATACAATTCATATTTTAAATGAGTAAAAATAAACTACTTAAAGACAAAATATGAATAAATAAGGATACCTATTTTATAGTAGATATCTTGTTAAAAATTTCAAAAGCAGAATCTTTAGCCCCCCAACCCAGCCCCCCACATTCTCACAAAACATAAACTTCTTATTTTATTTTTTTTGAAAAAAACATTTTTTTATCACCACTAACTCGGCCCTCTATGCCCTACCAACCCCACAATCTCCCACCCTCAAAACCTAAAAGATATTTTTTGAAAAAAAAAATGTTTTTTTTTTAAAAAAGAAAAATATCAAAGTACTTTTTAGCTAAAATTTTTAATTACTCTACCCTCCTACCATTCCCCTCCCATTCCAATCCCTTCCAAAAAAAAGTTATCTTGTTTTCAATATTTTTAAAGATTTTTTCCTTACCCGACCGACCACCTACACCCAAAACAAATATTAATACCAATTTTCTTTCTTTTATGTAGTGGTGTTATGGTCGGATTGATCTATGTTTTTTAAATATTAAATCAAAATATTTGTGTTGGATTTTTAAATCTATAAATCAAATCAAATTAATAAATTCGAATTTTTCAACTTCGATTTTTTTCAATTTTTTTGAATTTTTGGGTTTTTTATGCTAAAGTATTCATAAAAACTAAAAATACAAAATTTCTATGAACATCAATTCATGTTTGACAAAAACATTAATAGTATAAATATTATGTCATGAAATTATTAAATATTTGACAAAATATAATTTATCAAGTTTAACCAAGTAATAAATAGTTTGCTATGTGAAATTTTAAGTCAATACGACTTAAACAAATATAACTGAAAATAAAACATAAGTTCTAAATTTAAAACAAACAATTTAATATAATACTCTTTTATCAAATTTAAGCATAAACACATAAATATGATTTAAAAGAAAAAGAAAAATATTTAGTCTATAATCTTATTTAATGATAAATTTTACTTTAATTTAAGTTATGTAAGGTGCATAATAATTGTGATTAACATTTATGTTTGCATAGTTATGTTGTAATTACTTTTATTCATGACCTTCTTTTTTTTTTTTTAATATTATAATATTTTATTGCATTAGGCATTTAAATGGTCTCTCTTACACGTTAACTTTATTCTTCTTTCAAATTAAGTTGGGACAAACCAGTGATTTATATTTGAAGGGTTAATGATGATGTAATTATTCGAAAAATATATTTTTAAGGAGTTAGTTAATGCTCTCATATTTCGATGTAGACCAGAATAGTACTGGTGTTCGTTGTTAAAGGTCATTGGTTCTGTTTTAATTTTTAGTATAAGAATTATTTTTGAGGATATCAATGTCATAATTTAAGTTTTAATATATTTGTAATTAAATAATAGGTGTATTGTGTTATATAAAATTATTAGAGTTATGTTATTTTGAGAAATTAAGACTTAACCTTAGGATTGAAATTTAGAAAATATGATTGTTGATACATTAATTTTGCTTCAAGATTTGGAACTTCATTATTGATTCGTAGTCTATAATTTTTGGGTCTATGCTAGACATAAAGTAATATTTGCGTGTGATTTATATTTGAATAGATTGAATTGATTTAGAAGTCCAAGAATGGGGAAAACTCAAGTCTCGGTGTGATCGTTCAATTATTTGAGACAAGTGAGTTTCTAAACCCTTGTTAAGTATATAAAATCGTGTATTTTCTTGTGGAATCTGTTGGGGAGTAATGGACTTGGTGACAGGTTGACTTGTCCATATTGAATACTTCTACAGATGAAAAAGGGATAATAAAATGTCATGTGGTTAACTGTTGGTGTCTGATGTGTTTAGAATGGTCTAAGTGACTCATTGTTGATATTGCATCACGATTGTGTTATTGTGAATTATTCTGAAAATTCATTATTTCTGTGAACTTGTCATTTCCATTGGTTCTAAGACATGATTGTGATAAATGTTATGTGAATTGAGGAAGAATAAAAAATTTAAAAGGATGTACCATTTCGAGGGACGTGTCGTGTGTCACATAAGATACTATTATCGAGGGACGTGTCGCATATCGCGACAAATACTATTATTGAGGGACATGTCACAAGCGGCAGAGGATACTATTATTAAGGGACGTATTGCACGTCGTGACGAATTTTATTTTCGAGGATCGAGTCGCACGCCGCGATGGATATATACATGGACAGATATGTCCCCCGTGGATCCTAGACAGAGAGACATCGGATGTGGATCCTTAGGTCAGACTTGCACCACTGTACTTGACATTGCATTGCACATCTTAATCATTGATGAACTTGATCTTGTGTGTTGCTGATCTTATGAATGTTTTTTGTGAACTTGTGATTGATGAATATTGAGTTTGTTGTTGAGGATGTAATTGTCATAGTGTTGTTGTTGAACCGTGTGCTATAAAAATTGTGAATTGTTAGCTTATTTTCACGGACTTTTCAATCTAGACAAGACTCTGTGCGGCACTTGACGGTTTGCTCACGAATCCTTCATGTATCTCACAAACTCAAGTAAGCCTCACAATTTTGGATCGCTAAGAGAAATAAGAAAGAGATACAAAGACAGATTTTGGAAGAAAGACTTGTATTGATATGCTGGTTGATAGATGTATTACAAATACAAAGACAACCTATTTATACTACTCTAGACACTAAGAGTAAATAAATGCTACACTATACACAAGCCCCTAAGTCCATGCCCACAAGAGATGCTACTAAGTCTTCCAAAAAAGGACTCCTAGCCTTGACTAGTCTGCCCCCACGTCCAAGAGGCCTTGAGCAAGCCTCATCAAGGCTTGAAACTGCTGCCCCTTCACCTTCAGTAACAGCTGTAACGGCTGTAACTGCTGTAACAGCTGAAACGGCTGAAACTGCCGAAACGGTTGTAACGGCTGCCCCTCCAACTGCTGCCTGCTTGGGCGCCTGAACCTTGGTCTGCTGGCCGGTTTGGGCTGCTTGACCCCTTGCGCCTGCTGCTGGCTGCCTAGGCAGGTCGCGAACTGCCTGGGTATCTGGCGGGTCGTGACAAACTCCCCCACCTGATGATGCGACGACCGCGTCGCATTGCGTCCGTATCGGCATTGAGTTCTGCCGGGCGACCATCAACTCGCGTACTCGATCAATCCCTTCGAGCAACCTCTTCATCGATGTCCCGACCTTTCTCGACCCGATCTTACGAGCTTCCTCCTTCAACGGAGGCAAGTGCTCCGGCGGCTTCTTCATCACGGCAGCGTTCCTACTCGGAACCCTCTTACTGTGCGGTGGCATGGTCTTTCCAGCACCATTGTCTTCTCTCGAACTTGCAATGGTCGCTGCTGGTGTTAACCTTCTTCTCACGTCGACCCTCTCGAGCTTCATGGCTGTCAGTCTAGCCTGTCCCTCCGTTGCATGCGCCTTCACCATGGGAACTGTATATTCCCTTCCTTTCTCCATGATTGTCAATTTTTGGAGATGAGGATCGATTACTGCATGGCACTGCTGGAAGAATTTCTGCCTAAGAATAACATCAAACATATTGATGGGGGCGACAATGAATTTGGTTTTCCCTTGCCAATCGCCTACCGTGATGTTCACCCCGTGCGCAACTCCAACTATGGGAGTCGGTGATGCGTTGACAATTCTGATTTGGGCGTTGCTTGAAATATATCGCAACCCCAACCTCGTTGCTGTCGTCTTGGTCACAACATTGACCTCCGCACCGGTGTCGACCAATGCACGAGCAGGTTTCCCATTGATCGTGACGTCGACTGTTTGAGCCCACGCCATAGACTTTGGAAGTCCCTTCTCAGCATGCTTCGGCTCCGCTTTCCTTGGCTTATCTTGCCTTGGCCCCGTCGATGGTTGTTCAATCGTAGCTCCGCATAGGCTCACCACGCCCAACTGCTTAGTCTCCCCGACTTCTTCTTGGGCTTTCTCTTCCTTCCGCTCACGAAGGACAGCACCAAGACTCTTCAGTTCAGGGCATCTTTTGTAACCATGCGGCCCTTTGCATATGAAGCAACCATCCTTGGAATCCCTTACCGTGTTGCCACGATCTCCGGGCTTCTTGCCGCTGGACCCGTAGGTGTCACGCCTCTTGGGTTGTGGCCTTTGCTCCTCGCCTTCACCACTGTCTTCCCCACTATCATCATGACTGCCTACCTCGTCGTCCTCATCGGCAGTGAAAGACTTCTCCTGCCTGAAGTCTGTCAAGGCTTCGGCCTGCGTAATGGCGTTGTCAATAGTCCTGACCTGCCGCCGTTCCAACTCCGTTCTGGCCCAATTTTGCAGCCCATCCAAGAAGTAGAACAATGCGTCGTCGTCCCTGAGGTTGGGAATTTGAAATGTAAGGGTGGTAAACTCCCGCACATACGCGCGTATGCTGCCCTTCTGTCTCAACTCCCGCATCTTGCGCTTTGCCTCATAGACAACGTTGCTAGGGAAGAACGCCTTCTTGAACTCCTCACGGAACTGCTCCCATGTGTTCAACGCGCATGTCCCCTTTGCGATGTCAGACTCTTTACGCTTCCACCATAGCATGGCCAACTCCGAAAGATACAACACAGCCGTGTTGATCTTGTTCACATCACTACGAACCCGCATACACTTGAAATAATTCTCCAACTGCCAAAGGAAATTATCTACCTCTTGCGCGTCACGGACGCTTTTTACGACAGATGGTTTGGGAGCCTCAACTCTGGCCTCCCTTTCCCGGTCAAGTGATGAGGATCCAACAACCTCTCTCTCTTCCTCGAGTGCTGCCACCTTGGCCTTAAGCGACTCGACTGCACCAAGTGCTTCCCTAAATCTGATTTCTAAAGAAGTAATGGCCTCCTTTGTCTCGTACTCGGCTCGCTTGCGTGCCTCCAACTCCTTCCGGACGCTCTCAACTTCCTCAAGAGAGTACTCTTCAAGAGCTTTGAGATCTCTGTCCGTCCTGTTCAAGCGCTGGCCTATAGTCTCAACGGCTTGCCTCGCCATTTCGACCCTTGTAATCCACTCCGGTCCGACAGTAACGTCCACGGGCTCCTCGCCGGTGTCTATGTCACTTCCATCGACAATCTGGGGAGGGAGAGATGTCTGCCCTTCGCTTGGGATAGGAACATTTGGTGGAGAAATACTTGGGGGAAGTCCGGGCAGATTGGGTTCATTACCCGTCTGCTGCTTCTTCCCTTTCTTGTTCTTCTTGCCACCATCAGTGCGGACGTTGGGGGTGCTGCTAACGCCGTCTCCTTCGTTCTTCATTCTCTTACGATGAACCTTCTCTGATACCACCTGTCACGGACTTTTCAATCTAGACAAGACTCCGTGCGGCACTTGACAGTTTGCTCACGAATCTTTCACGTATCTCACTAACTCAAGTAAGCCTCACAATTTTGGATCGCTAAGAGAAATAAGAAAGAGATACAAAGACAGATTTTGGAAGAAAGACTTGTATTGATATGCTGGTTGATAGATGTATTACAAATACAAAGACTACCTATTTATACTACTCTAGACACTAAGAGTAAATAAATGCTACACTATACACAAGCCCCTAAGTCCATGCCCACAAGACATGCTACTAAGTCTTCCAAAAAAGGACTCCTAGCCTTGACTAGTCTGCCCCCACGTCCAAGAGGCCTTGAGCAAGCCTCATCAAGGCTTGAAACTGCTTCCCCTTCACCTTCAGTAACAGCTGTAACGGCCGTAACTGCTGTAACAGCTGAAACGGCTGAAACTGCCGAAACGGTTGTAACGGCTGCCCCTCCAACTGCTGCCTGCTTGGGCGCCTGAACCTTGGTCTGCTGGCCGGTTTGGGCTGCTTGACCCCTTGCGCCTGCTGCCTGCTGCCGGCTGCCTAGGCAGAACGCGAACTGCCTGGGTATCTGGCGGGTCATGACATTATGCTAGTTTTATTCAGGTTTTAGTTGTAGAAGTTCGGTTGGGGTGATAAGGAGTACCAATTTTCTATTCCATTAGCTTGTATTTAGAAGTTTACTTGCTGAGTATTGTGTGATTTGGTACTCACACCTTACTTCTACATTTTTTTTGTCGGTAATAACCCGATTTTTTGTAAAACTCTCTATTCTCTTATTTTTTGAGGCTTTATGTGGATATTTAATTATCTCAGCAGACCTTCTTACTCCTATTTATGATCCCTCTATTTTCTCTACTATTCCAAGCATTTGACTTTCTTTTTGCTTCCGTTTTCCCCTTGATATCTCACATACAAAAATCAACCAATTCACATAAAAAATAGACTTGAACATGCATTGAGGATATCATTTGGTGACAGAAGCCTAAAATGAGTCCAAAATCTCTGAATCATCATTAAGCGGTCATCGCTGATGTTATATTCCCTTTATTCCTTTACAATTCTTCATGAACACCACCGTTGCAGGAGCTTGGGCTTACTGTCCATTTCAAGTGATTCAAAGGTAAATTTTTTCCTTTTCACTTTCTAACTCTAATCCCAACTTCATTTTTGTTTTAAACTTTATTTTCCCTTTGATTTTGAATTCTCCATTTGTATTATTTGAATGAGAAAAGACATAGTCACCATTGAAGTTGTTTCGGATTTTCATAAAAATACCTTAATTTTGCGACTGTTTATTACCCCACTAAATAATTTTGAACATATGTTATTATATCGATCAACCCCAAATTTTAACAAGTAAGTGAGTTCACACTCCAATCATTACATGACACGTGTTAATCAAAATTATATATTTTTTTCATTTAAAGTTTTTCCTTTATCTTTTTCTTTCTTTATCTCTCTCTTATTTTTGAATTTTAATTTTGATATATCTTAAATTTTTCCACCTCCCACTTTCATCCCTTTCATTTTCTTTTTTTTTCTTCATTTCCCAATCCCCCATGTCATATTCAAACTCACTTTCATTTTTTTCTTTTCCTTTTTGTTTTTCTTCTCTGGTCAAATTCTTTATAAAATTCATACTATTATTTAGACTTTATTGAATTACTGATAACAAAATTAATTATTTTTTAGGAAAATTTAAAATTTGAAGGTATCATCAACTACTCATTTTGATATACAATCAGAATTAGAAATGATAATTTTAAAAGAAACAATTAATTTCTCGAAAATTTAATGAACTTAATTGAAATCGAATAAAAAAACTATATCATACTTTCTAATCATCTTCAAATCTAATGAGTTTATCGAATTGTTCGAAATGTAAGAAAATATTTAGATAAAATTTTAAAACTAAAGAAAGTAAAACTAACAGTAAAAAAAAAAAAAAAGAAGGTGAAGTTGTTGTAAAAGTGACATTGAAAGTAAGAAGTTTCAATGGATGGAGACGAAAATCAATTTTTGAAAAGAGAGAAAAATATAAAGGAAAAAAAGTTAAAATAATTTAAAAAATAGTAAGAAAATATATTTTATAACTAAATACTTGTACAAATAAAATTATATTAGTTATTTTAGGGTGCTCACTTTCTTTGAGAGAGTGCACACCACTCTCTTGTTAGATGGACAAAAATGATGTAATTATATCTATTCAAAATTGTTTAGTGGGGTAATAGGACGATTGCAAAGTTAAGGTGTCTTTTTAAAAATTCGAAATAACTTGTGACTTTATGTCTTTTCTCTATTTGGACCATTTGAGGTTTGAATTGGATCCCATACTCACCCAATTTGCGATCCTATTATCCTCTCTTAGGGGAACATAATGATATAGTTAGTTTTCCAATTCGATATTGTTGGACTCATGTTGAATTTTGACCCAAATTCTAGCTCGAATTTTATATTATTAATATATCATTAGCCCCATATTGATTTGTTTTTTTTTTGTTCTTGATAGCATGACCACGTTCGAGGTAGCATGACCACGTTCGAGGCCCAACAAAAAGGAGAAGCTCTAATGTAGAGGTTCAAGTAGGGTTTCGGCCTCGAGGTAGGTTATGGTTTAACTTTATTTAGAGTTGGCTTGGTTAGTACATGTTTATATTGAGTTGCTTCGATCATTAGGTAGTTTTTTTTGTTAGTTGTAGGATTGCATGATCTTTAGACTCTAAATGGAAATTTCCTGTTTTCTTAGTTTAGGTTGATCCCTGATCTTGGTGTTGTTTAGTATCCTTATAGATGCTTCTAGGTTATATGAAGCTTACCTTGCTGAGCATGAGTGTAACGATTGCGTGCTTGTTGTTTTTTTTTCAAGCCTTTTAAGTTCTCTAATGTTATTTGTTGTTAGGCCTGAAGCGTTCAATGTTAGTACGCATATGCTCTGTTGGGTGTACCTGAATGTTTGTTTGATGTGTTGATTTTCATTGGGGATTGGTGTTTTGGTAGAAAATTGTGCATTTGGTACTCACACTGGAAAAACTTTGGGAATTCTACATTTGAGGAATGGAAGTGTTTTTTATTAAGTTTTCCCCACATGTTGAGTTTCGATGAGGCGATCACTAGTCAAAACAAGGAGAGGAGTTATTTGAAAAAATGTAAAATTTTTGGATTTTTTATGTCTTAAAGTGGAAAAAAAACTTGGTTTATGGGTTTGAATGCATATTGGGCTACTTTTACACTAATAAGTTTGAGGTATTCTTTCAGGTTGCCCGTCAACTGAGATTCGGGATAATTTTGATGAGTCTAAGGTATCATTCCGCGTGACTCATGGATTCTTCTAAGCTTGTACATTCATGCATTCACCGCTTGCATTACCTCATCCTATTTGTCTGACTCGTTGTGTGTATGTTGTGATTGTATCGCACTCTGGTGTTTCTAGCTAACTATATTGTGTTGTTGTTCCCTATTTTCTCGATAGTTGGTTGTTGTAACTTAGAACCTTTACTTTGTAATGTTAGAATTATCGTGCTTCTCTTTACGTACGTAATCTTTCTAAGCCCGATTAACCTATGAAGCCTACAGAGTCCCACGTGTTTTGGTATTCATACTATAATTTTGCATATTTTTTTTGATTTTGCACCCAATAAGAGCCACCCTCAGTGAGCGTTGAATCTCTCGTTGCCATCACATATGTAGATTATGGTATGTTCTTGGTGTATAGAGGCTTGATGCTTTTCCTTCTATTGTACCAATGTAAATTTGTATTTTGGGTTAGATAGACTTTTATATATATCCTTTATGTACTTTAGATACTCATGTATCGATGGCACCAGGTCCAGAGATTACTTCTTGTGCTACTTTGTTGAAAAGGGTCACTTGTGGTTTCGTTTCGGTATATTTTGTATTGTGTTAACATTTCTATACCATGATCCTATTCCATATTTTTATTCTTGTATTCACTTGTTTTTTATTATAGAATTTGTTATTGTCTTCACCCAAAGTACACCCTAGACATTGCATGGTGTATAGAACCCTGAGAGGCTCTACACAAGCCATTTGACATACATACGACATAATATAATTGCATATTGAAATATTTTGACATAAAAGCGAAAGTCTAATCATAGTCTTGACAAAACATTCTAATAAATCAAAAGAGGGATTAGGATGTAACCCATACACCACATACAACATGTGAAAACTAAAGATGTAAGAAAGCATATTAAAGGTGTCATGGTCCTCAAAACATGAGGACCTACCAAGTCTTCAACATCACTCAAACAACTAGCCATGAGCGGGAGGAAGAGAAGCGTCATAACCTACAATTTGAAAGAATGTAGGCATAAATATGCATAGTACATGGATGTACTAAGTATGGGGAAAAGCATAAAGAGAAATAAACATAAGGATATGAGAACGTTAGAACATGATATGCATGACCAAGCAAAATCGTAGGAAAAACCTTTAAAAGAATCAAAAGTCGTAAACATGGTCGATGCATCTTAAAACAAAATGAAAGCTTCATAAAACCTTTGAATAATGGTAGTTCATTTTTTGGATGTTCACTATTAATCGACATAGACCATGTGGGTTATAACGTGAAATTCGATGTCGTGTTCCCACACCAAGAAGAGATGTCCTTATTTTCCGAGGCAGGGATCATAAACTTCTAGCTTAGGTGGATCTTGTAGCTTTGTAAGTTTAGACAATACCTACGAGGACAACATCATTAGGGATGGTAACAAGTATTGTTGATCATGACCAAAACCTTCCTGAAACACAATGTCAAAAGTGAACCTATGAAAAATATCGGGAAGGTCAAGCACAATAGTACTACTAGTAGTAGATGCATCCACAAAGATATGGAGAAGACGAGAAGAAATCTCTTTCATAGTGACATAGTCGATTAAATTATGGAACGTATCCGCTTTGAAGATAGGGCTTACGAGTTGTCGATGGGACTTCCACTCTTTCCCATCGACAACAAAGAGTCCACGCCCGAAAAGATCGTGTAAGGAAGACCGTAGGGTGGTGAATTTTTCGTACACGTTGAATCGGGTTTTAAGGATGTGATTGACATTGGTAGGTTTGTTGTCAAGACAAATTTTTACCAAAGGGACTAGTAAGTGTGATGGTTAAAGAGGGTGAATTTTGTAGCAATTGTGCAGTCCATTGGACAAAACGTTTGTGGTTTTTAATCAATGAAAATGTGCAACAAATCAGTGGATAAGATTTTGGAAGCCTCAATTATGAAAAAGACTCGTTTTCATAATATGTATAGAATAGAAAAATTATTATTGGAAGGAAGAATATGATCAAATCAAAAGGAAGATGAATGTCCATGATTATTCATTGTTATTCAAGTGAAAATAATATATTATAGCACTATATATGATATACTAACAACAAAAATATATCCGCTATAAATAATCAGGGGTGGAGGTAGCAGTCTGCTTCGGATTTGGTTGAATGTAGTAAATTTTGCTCAAACCCTGTAATTTGTGTTAGAAATTCATTTAATACGTAAAAACATTAAATTTGGAATCCAATTATTTTCACTAGGTATAATACAGAAGTAGGGTCCGAGAAAAGAGTGCACCTTATCTTTACATTGTGAAGATAGAGAGTATAAAGAAGATGCTCAAATTTGTCATTGAAGTTTGAGAAACGACTCATTTATATCACCCTTAAAAAAATTGGCTTATATATGCCATTTTTGTTTAAAAAAAGACTCATAAATGTCATTACTTGTAAGCTAAAAATATTATTGGTTTAACAAACCATTTTTTGTCTAAATTATGATTCGGCCACGCTATTAATTGAAATATTTTTTAAAATGAAAAGGCTAAAATGTGCCATCATACTTTGAAAAAAGGCTCATCTATACCATCCAAAAATTTGACTTATTCATGTCATTTCAACTAACAAATAATGTCAAGGATATGTCTTTTATCAAACGAAAATGACATAAGTGAGCCTAACTTGTAATAAATGACATAGATCAGCCTTTGCTTAAAGTTCAACAATATATTTGAACATTTTTCCTTTTCAAAAAAAACGTCCGTTGTGGATTAGTAAGAATTCTCTTTTCATATTGTTGAAATTGTCCCTACAACTTGTTTGGGTGATTGTTCCTCGTTGTATTGTATCAATCATACTGTTACTTTGAGTACAATTTTATTTTTATTCAAGTTTTATTGTATCATACTATTAAATATCTTGTTATGTAATGATGGAAGTGTTATTTATGAAACAATCGATTTATGGTGATTATATCGTTATCTTATGTAATCATTATTTTAAAAAAATGGTGTAACTTGTTAGGATCGCAAATAAGCAGGTGTAAACGTGGAAGCTAGCAAAACAAACCTCGAAAGACCACGAGTAAGAAGACAACGAAAAATATACCAAAAAACACAAAGATTTAACGTGGTTCGGTCAATCGACCTACGTCCACAATGGAGATGATCAATCCACTATAAATATGAGAGTACAAAATACAGAGGGAAACAACCTCAACCAATTCACTCAGAATACATGGGAGGTTCACACAAATGATAACGTATCAAGCTTGTGACCAACAAATTTTCCCACTAACCAAAACTCTCAAAGCCCTTAAGACTACATTGTGAATGCTGATTAAGTTAGAAGGAACATTCCGCTATTTATAGAGTCCTAAACCTTTTCATACTAGAAAAAAGATTAGTCAATCCAAAACCTTTTCCTAAAAGGAAAACCTATTTATGGTAAGAAATCAGAGCAAATAAAACCCAACAAATCTCCCCCTTGACCTGAATTTCTGACAAAATAAATTTGTCCACCTTCTTCACGTAATCTTCAACAACTTGCTTCTCCTCTCCATAATCTCCTTTGCAAAACTTATGTCTCAACACAGAGAACCTCTCTGAAATAATTTCTCCAATAAAATCTTTATTACTGTCAAAAAGGTTGCGGCTAGAACTACACCCGTCAAGATGAACACCTCTTTCTAACCTGGTTCAATCATTGATTATCGAACCACTAATCCTGACTTCGTCATTGCATCTGGCTCTGATACCACTTGTTAGGATCGGAAATAAGCAGGTGTAAACGCGGAAGCTAGCAAAGAAAAGCTCGAAAGACCACGAGTAAGAAGACAACGAGAAATAGACCAAAAGACACAAAGATTTAACGTGGTTCAGTCAATCGACCTACGTTCACAAAGGAGATGATCAATCCACTATAAATATGAGAGTACAAAATACAGAGGGAAACAACCTCAACCAATTCACTCGGAATACATAGGAGGTTCACACAAGTGATAATGTATCAAGCTTGTGACCCACAAATTCTCCCTCTAACCAAAACTCTCAAAGCCCTTAAGACTACATTGTAAATGCTGATTAAGTTAGAAGGAACATTCCTCTATTTATAGAGTCCTAAACCTTTTCCTACAAGAAAAAGATTAGTCAATCCAAAACCTTTTCCTAAAAGGAAAACCTATTTATGGTAAGAAATCAGAGCAAATAAAACCCAACAAATCTCCCTCTTGACCTGAATTTCTGACAAAATAAATTTGTCCACCTTCTTTACTTAAGCTTCAACAACTTGCTTCTCCTCTCCAAAATCTCCTTTGCAAAATTTATGTTTCAACACAGAGAACCTCTCTGAAACAATTTCTCCAACAAAATCTTCGTTACTGTCAAAAAGGTTGCGGCTAGAACTACACCCGTCAAGATGAACACCTCTTTCTAACCTGGTTAAATCATCGATTATCGAACCACTAATCCTGACTCCGTCATTGAATCTGGCTCTGATACCACTTGTTAGGATCAAAAATAAGCATGTGTAAACGCGGAAGCTAGCAAAGCAAACCTCTAAAGACCACGAGTAAGAAGACAACGAGAAATATACCAAAAGACACAAAGTTTTAACGTGGTTAGGTCAATCGCCCTACGTCCACAAAGGAGATGAGCAATTCACTATAAATATGAGAGTACAAAATACAGAGAGAAACAACCTCAACCAATTCACTCGGAATACATGGGAGGTCACACAAGTGATAACGTATCAAACTTGTGACCCACAAATTCTCCCCCTAAACAAAACTCTTAAAGTCCTTAAGACTACATTGTGAATGTTGATTAAGTTAGAAGGAACATTCCTCTATTTATAGAGTCATAAACCTTTTCCTACCAGAAAAAAGATTAGTCAATCCAAAACCTTTTCCTAAAAGGAAAACCTATTTATGGTAAGAAATCAGGGCAAATAAAACCCAACATACTGTTAAGATTTCTTGTTTGGGTGATTGTTCCTCGTTGTATTGTATCAATCATACTGTTACTTTGAGTACAATTTTGTTTTTATTCGTGTTTTATTGTATCATACTATTAAATATCTTGTTATGTAATGATGGAAGTGTTATTTATGGAACAATCGATTTATGGTGATCATATCGTTATCTTATGTAATCATTACTTTAAAAAAATGGTGAAACTAACCATCATAGTTGATCTATGTTGATCTTATTTTCTGAATACATACAAAAAATCGATGGTCGATTTTGGTCTAGCCGGTATGGAAAATTGACCAACAGCAGTCTTTTTTTACTGGCCACATATCGTTAGTCAGTTTCTTAAATAAATTGAATTTTTTTTTATTGTGTAGTTATAAAATGCATCATTCGGGATCGATCCTTGTCTGTAAGTATACCTTTTTATAATATGTTTTTACCACTAGACGATTAATGCTTGTGGGTTTAAGATTTCATTTTTGTTTTTATATTCCTCAAGCTTTATTTTTCGCTAAAATAACTGATCAAATTCGTTTGATTTCTCTAAAAATTATGGCAGAATGTTACTTCCGCTAATAGTGTTTGAGGGTGAGGTGTTATTACCTAATAAACATCTCAAAAATTAGTAGTAAAACCTGTCCCTTTTATCCTAGCAAAAAGAGTGTTTGCTGACCATATTCCTATTTCATGGACATAAAGAGATCTATTTCATGGAGATAGAGATATTTGTTTTAAAAAGATTCTTGACTCAAGTAATTGTAAGATTAATTAATTTATAACATAATATCAGGATCTTGAACACGATAATCTTACATAGAGATCGTTAAGGTCACACACCTGATGAGGAAGACATCATCACAGATAAAAGCGGTAGCGCTAGTTGTAAATTGATTTTTACCTCCTTGCCCTAACTTTATGTTATCACAACCGTCAGTGATGGAATTATCATAGAGAATATGTGGTTAACCCTAATGGGATGAGGGAGGACCAATTTATAGTGGTTATGACTTAATCTGATACGTCCATCAAGTAAGCAATATACGGACGAGATCTATTTCTTATTAAATACGATTTATGGTATTACTTGGATTACAAATAAACTTGGGTCATATAAGTAAGAAATAACTAATAATAATTAATAATAATTCTTACATTCTCCCACTTGTCCCAATAACCATATATCATTAATATTTAATAAACATTAGTTGCGCATACAATAGATCTCTTTTATAATGTTCATCATGCATACCACAATATAACAAACTACTAATGCGAGTTATGACGATTGTACATAAATTTTAAGCTACTTACTTTCTTCCGTATACTAATACGTTAGCAACTTATCATACTAGATTCATAAGTTTTAAAAATATATCACATTAAGATCCACAATAATGTCTCATAGACACTCATCTTGTAATTTCTCAAAATAATAATGTGTACACCATTATGATAAAGAAGATGTTCATTAATGTACATTAGAAACACATAATTTGAGCTCAGAGTGTAAAACATCATAAATATATCATTCATAAGTACAACCAAGACCCATTCTTTGAACATATTCTTCAAATGTCTTTGGTTGTAAACCTTTTATTTATAGATCTGCAATCATGAGATCAATTCTAATATTCTTAAGTAAGACTCTTTGTTTTCGAATATCTTCCTTGACAGTAAAGTACTTTAATTCCATATGTTTGGCCTATTTGGAGTACTTATCATTCTTAGAGAAGAATATTGCTGCAACATTATCACAATAAATTTTCAGCATCTTGGTAATGGTATCGACAACCCAAAGTCCTGAAATAAAATTTCATAATGTATGAATTGTGGCTTCATAACATGCCATAAACTTTCTTTGCAGGTTTTCAGTGATCAATTCCAGGTATACATTGATGTCTTCCTAGCATTTCTACCATAAAGCTAATATACGGTCTTTACATCAAACTTTCAACAATAGAAGATTAAGGAATTGAGACCATTTTTTTTCGTTCTACATTATTATTTGGGCATAACATGAGATTAAATTTGTCCATTTAAAAAAAATAAAACTATTCTTGCTGAACAATTGTTCACGTTAAATCTCTCTAGAACTTTTTTGATCTAGCCATTTTAAGACAGTCCCAATAATTCTTGTGATCTATCATGAAATATTTCTATCCATATCACATAAGATGTCTCACCCATATCTTTCATTTCAAAGTTCATAGAGAGAAAATCATTTGTCTCACGCAGTTATGCCTAAATCATTAGCAACAAGTAAAATATCATTAACATACAGGATTACAAAAGTAAATTTACTCCCATTGATCTTTTGGTATATACACGAATCAACGATAATTTTCTTAAATCCAAAAGATGTTATGGTATCATTAAACTTTATATACCATTTTCGTGAGGTTTGTTTGAGTCCACATGTTAATTTCTTTAGTTTACACACAATTTGATCTTTTCCATTAATTTTGAAACTTTTTAGTTGATCCATATAAATATCATCATTTGAAGTCGACATTAAGAAAAATAGTTTTCATATCCATTTGATGTAACTCTAAATCATAATGAGATATCAAAGTCAAAACAATTCTTAATGAGTCTTTCTTTGAGACGGGTGAAAAGGTCTCTTTATAATCAATGCGTCCTTTTTTTAGCGTATCCATTGACAACAAGTCTGGCTTTATGTCGTTCAATATTACCATTTGAATTGTGTTTGGTCTTGAAGACCCATCTACACCCGATTCCTTTAGAAATTTTTGGTAATTGAACAAGATCCCAGATTTTATTGTATTCCATGAATTTTAATTCTTCATTCAAGGCATTAATCCATTTGTCAGACTCAATGCTTTTTATGACTTGTGAAAATAAAATTGGATATTTATTAATTTCAATGTCAAAATCTGAATTTTGTAAATAAATCACATAATCATCTGAAATAGACGATTTTCTTAATGACACTATTTATGGTTTATTTGCGTCATATACTTGTGAGTTAGTTCTTTCTTGAAGTGTTTCACTCAAAATATTGTTCAACATTGTTTAAGTGTTCTTCAATAAGAGGAACAACATTTGTGATTGCTGCGGAAGTAGGTACACTAATGGGCAACGAAATATTTACTCTTACCTCATTAATTTCCACACTTTTTCGTTCAACACTCCCACCAACTTCACCATTCTCAAGGAATTTTGCAAATGGACTTAGACATTGTTCTAATTCCTTACAATTTTCATAATATTCACCACCTCTATCTGACCTAATGATTTTCACTTTTTTTTATCTAGTTGTCTTTCAATCTCTCTAACGTACACTTTAAGAGTATCCGCTGATTGAATTTTTTTTCAACAAATAGATAAATCTATAACGTGAATAATCGATAAAGGTAATAAAATAGTTTTTTCCACCAAAAGATGAAACATGAAAGGGTCCGCAAATATCAGTGTGTATAATTTAAAGAAGTTGACTGTTCATTGTGGCACCTTTCTTTACATGCTTGATTTGCTTTCCTTTAATGCAATCCAAATATATATCAAGATCAATAAAATTTAGATTCAGAAGAATCTCATTCTTTACTAACCTTTTTTTTACATGACCCAAACGTTTATGCCACAAATAAGTAGAACTTCCATTTAGTGAACTAGTGTAATTATTATCGAGTTTCAATCTATATAAATCATCAATAAGAACACCAGAACCATAAAAATAGTATTCTTATATAAATTGAAACAACCATGTCCATATTTTAAATTAAATCTAGAAACATCAAGTATTGAAAGCGAAATCAAATTTCTAGAAATTTAAGGAACATAAAGAGTCTGTAATAGATCAAGGTGATGTTCAGTCTCCAAGATCAATGATAAGTTCCTATACCTTCAATTTTAGCCTTCATGCAATTTCCCATGAACAATTTTTTTTTTTAAAAAAAAATTGGATTCATAGTTTGGATCGTAGTGAATCTCTGCAACATAGTGGATACAAGAGTATTTGCACCAGAATTAAGTCACCTAGTATTACTAGAAACTTCTACTAAATTTGATTTGAAACGTACAAAGGCATTGAATGTACCTTTCTTTTCAAACCAAGCATTACGTTTCGGGAAATCTTTCTAATAGTGTCCTTTCTTTACAGAAACGGCACACATCAGCCTTGAGTTCCTTATAAGCATCTTGTGAAACTTTAGCAGGTGCTTTCTTTTTCTTAAACTTGTTGGCTTTCACTTTAAGTCCTTTACCAACTTCTTGATCCATAAGGTTAATGGAATGGACTCTTTATTTCTTAAGTCTTGACTCCTCTTGAGTAAACATATGGACAATTCACTAATATCTCACTTATCCTTAATAGTGTTTTAGTTAATTTTGAATGGTCCATACTCAAGAGACAATGAATTCAGGATAGACTGAACTAAAAAGATATCATCCACTTTTATCCACAAGGTTCAAGGTCTGCTGCAATGTTAGTCATCTCGATGATATGATTTTTGTATACTACGCGACCCAGCAAATTTCATGGTCGTGAGTTCAACTATTAGTGTACCAGCGAAAGACTTATCATCAAAAGAAAGAAGACATTCTTCCACAAACTTAAGATACTTCCTAACACTTTCTATTTGTCAAATAGTATTCTTAATGTTGTTAGCAACAATCATTCGCATGAACATAAGGCTCAATCTGTTAAAGCATTTCCATGATTGATGAAAAAATTTCTCATCCTTACTGCTCTTACCAGTAATGGCTGTAGGTTTTTTATTCAGCAGAGCTAAGTCAAGATCCATCACACCTAAGTTAAACTTGACTTGTTCATGACGTTCTGAGAAGTTCAATCCATTGAACACAGTAATAGATGAAGCATGCGAATGAAGAGGAATAACTGCAAATAGATACATGTTCACATATAAAAAATAATGTGAATTTCGTAAAACGATAACAATACATCGTAACTCTTCTTTGGGTAGATACTAAGACTCACTATCATAATTTAAATTCCATTTTTAAAAATCTTTATTAGGAAATTAAATAATTTTAACCAAACGTATACGACATCTTTGGATATATAATATATGTTTGATTAAAAGTAGGGATAATGCCCAAGTACCCCCTCAACCTATGCCTGAAATCTCAGAGACACACTTATACTATACTGAGGTCCTATTACCTCCCTGAACTTATTTTATTAATAATTTTTTACCCCTTTTCGACCTACGTGGCACTATCTTGTGGGCCCAATGATGGTTAACTTTCTTTTTTTAAAACTAGTGCCACGTAGGCTAAAAAGGATAGAAAATTACTTATAAAATAAGTTCAGGGGGGTAATAGGACCTTAGTATAGTATAAGTGTGTCTCTGGGATTTCAGACATAGGTTGAGGGGGTACTTATGCATTTTCCCATTGAAAGTATTAATTTATCTCATAATTTTCACTATTCGTAGAATAATAGATTCACCTTTGGGTAAAACTTTTAAGTTCTAGCAATAGTGAAACTTAACTTATCTATTTATTTTTAATATAAACATCTAATTAAATTTTATAGATAAATGACAATTTTATGAGTGCATATTTTTCTTAACCATACTAGTTTCGCCACTTTGGTGACTAACACTCTATATGAATACAAATGTATACATAATCTCATAAAAAATTTGTGAATGTGAATAATTTTAAACATTTTAGTTTGGCCACTTTGGTGACTAACAAACTATAAAAACATAATAGATGCATCAAGTGATAATAAACATGGTATGTGTAGACGTTAATTTTCTCTAGTTTGGACACTTTGGTGACTAACAGACTACATAAATACAAATTGCACAAAACAACATAAAAAAAATTTCAAGTGAATAATTTCAAACATTTTAGTTTGGACACTTTGGTGACTAACAAACTATTGAAATATAATACATGCATCAAGTGATCATAAACATGATATGTGTAGACGTTAGTTCTCTAATTTGTCAATTTGGTGACTAACAAACTATATAAATACAAAGCACACATAACAGCATAAAATTTTGTGCATGTGCATGATTTTAAGCATTTTAGTTTGACCACTTTGGTGACTAACAAACTATAGAACCATAATACATGCACCAAGTGATCATAAATATTATATGTGTAAACATTAATTTTCTAATTTGACCACTTTGGTAACTGATAAAGTATATTGTACTAAGTAGACACATATTATTTACTATATAATATAACAACCACTTTAATTTATTATACAATCTAATATAAAACATAATTTACGTTACGGAAACTTAAATCATAAGAAACCAGGAAGAAGGCTCGACCACAAAATTAATGTCCACCAATACAAAACAATATTGTAATAAGACATGCATATTGAAGAGGATCTTAAAAAGATTTTATTGTTATTATTTTTTAAAATTAACCTTAATATATACGTCTTTCAAAGAAGTGTGTTTCTTATGTATTATTTTTATTTTGAATAAATTGATGGGATAATGCACAAGTTTCCCTCAATCTATGCCCGAAATCTCAGAGACACACTTATACTATACTAAGGTCCTATTACCCCCCCCCCTACCAAACTTATTTTATTAATAATTTTCTACCCCTTTTCGGTCTACGTGGCACTATCTTGTGGGCCCAATGCTGGTTGATTTTTTTCAAGCTAGTGCTACGTAGGCCAAAAAGGGGTAGAAAATTGCTTATAAAATAAGTTCAGGGGGTAATAAAACCTTAATATAATATAAGTGTGTCTCTCGAATTTCGAATATAGATTGAAGGGGTACTTGTGCATTTTCCCTAAATTGATGTAATAACAAATTTCGTGCAAGTTTGCAGGTGAGATAGTGTTAGTCTCTTACATCACCTTAGATAGATGTTATTGGAACATTGATAGTGAGTATTAAGTGGAGCATGCGATTAACAGTACATCATAAATATTAAATGTTTCATATACGAATATTATTGGTTCAAACAATTCAGGCTCTGATATCACATGTATTATTAAGTACGTTATAATATAATATCAGGATCTTGAACACGATAATTTTATATAGAGATCGTTAAGGGGCACACACCTGATGAGGAAGACATCATCACAGTTAAAAGCGGAAACATTAGTTGTAAATTGGTTTCTACCTTCTTTCCCTAACTTTATGTTACCACAACCGTCAGCAATGGAATTATTGTAGAGATTATGTGGTTAATGCTAATGGGTGGAGGGAGGCCAACTTATAAAGTTTATGACTTAATTTGGTACGTCCATCAAGTAACCAATGTACGGACGAGATTTATTCCTTATTAAATATCATTTATGGTATTGCTTGGATTACAAGTAAACTTGGATCATATAAGTAAGAAATAATTAATAATAATTCTTACAGTAATGCCTCAAAATAGTTTTTTAAAAAAATACATAAGTAAAGAAAACATAACAAATAATAAGTAAAGCATACATAACATTCATAAAACACTATAATCTCTTATCTAGTTATCTTTGTAAGTTGAAATTGTATCATATTCTATCTAATCAGCTCTCCCCAACAGTTCTTTAGTCTACCTCCTCATTAGGGTTTTGTGCACGTCTTCTCACATGTTTGAATCATTTCAACCTGACTTTTTCCATCTTGTCCACCAGAGAGGTAACTCCTTCCTTGGCTAAGGTAGCTTCATTTTTAATGATCTTATTCTCCTAGTATTTTCTTATATATTCTTAGTTTCTTCACCCCCATTTTTTAAATATAAAAATTCTTAACTGATCAACACATTATTTCATACAACATAATCAATCTAACCTATATTACCATGTGAGTTGGCTAATTAGAACTTAATTACAACGTTCCTTGGCTAACTACAACTTAATTAGAATCTAATCAAGCTTAATTTGTCAAAATAAAATTGTATTATTAACTTGTATATATAGTAATTGTTGAACATCAACAAAATAATTTCATTACATCTAGTATAGCTAGAAATTATCAGTAAATGTTTATTGCTACTTAACAATAGCCAAAAAAAAGAAAGAGTAAAGTTCGTGGATATTCACGCTTCACATTTTAAGAGTTGATTTGATGATTTTTTAAATTAAAATTAGATTTGATTAATTTAATATTTTAAAATTGAAAGTTTGACTTTCAAAAACTTTTGATTTCTTTGATTGATCAAGAAAAATCTTGCTCAGAACTTTCTTTGAACACTTCGTCTGCAACTTGAAATAATTATAATTAAATTTGATCAAAAGAGGACGAGACAAACCGAGAATATGAAAGGGATATATACGAAGACATGAAGCATAGGCGAATAAAATCAATGTAAACAATGAAAAGTTTAAATCATTTCAAATTCTAATTATTAAATATTATAGTTTGACCCCCCTAACTTAATTAATGTTTAACTGACTGTTTTTCAAAAAAGAGAAATTAATTGGGCCCACTTGTCCCATTAGTGGTAAACATACTAACCTAATGACGTACGGGACTTGTCTATATTTTCTCTTTTAGTTGTCCTTATTTACTTGTTCGTTTTGAAAAGTTAAAAAAGGATAAAAAAATTTACCTATTGTACCCTCATTTAAACTTCTTGAAAATTTCCAACTTTTAATTCATCATTTTTGAAACCATAATTAATAAGGGTTAAATTATAAATTCAATATGCTAATTATTGCTATCTTAATATGTGTGTCATTTCTAAAGTGAACATCTAAATAGGGACAGAGGGAGTAGTTAATAAGACTTTATTTGATTTATATGAATATGATGATGTATTGCTAAATTCGGGTAATCTTATACCTAACAAGATTTATAATATAATGTAACTATTACTTTGGCCCGAGATGGAGGTGTTGTTTTTACATATGCACGTCTACAAAGGGTGAAAGAACATGTAAGCATTGGAATGACGGTTATGGATAGTCGTGGTCATTTGCTTCATTCCTTTAATCCGTATGATAGGAAGAGCTAGCCCTCTTAATGCATTTTCTTCAAGGTTAGATGGTTCAACTTGTTCTTTCTTCGCTTTTGGAACATAGCAAAGCCTAGAAGTCTGCTTCTACGTTGAAGACAGGATCTTCCCTTCATTAAGAATGGGACAAGAGTCTTTAGTGTCAATTTTCACCTTTTCGATAGCTGCATCAATTCTCTTGCTTATGATATTATCAATCTTGATTGATTTGACGTCATTGGATTTGAACCCTTTAACAACATAACTTCTCATATAGAATTTCGCATCCGCAAAGTGTGTCTCCACTTCGGTGAAAGGATTATCATCTGCAACTATCTTTCTTTCAATTCCACCTACAAGATATTTCAAACATTGATAGTAAGAAGATGAGACAATTCTATTCTCATGTACCCAAGGCCTACCAAGTAATATATTGTATGATGTCTTTGCGTCAATCACATGCATCCATGCGCTTGATCGCAAATCTCCCATGTGGATCTCTAATTTAATAGAGCCTATGGACCTCTGCCCGCCTTGATTAAATCCTTGTATGAACAGACGACTTTCACTAAGTTCCCCAGTCGTGATGCCAAGTTCCTTCAATGTGTGGATAGGCAAAATGTTGACTCCAGATCCTTCATCTATCAAGAATCTATTTATCTTCTTCTCTAGCACATGACCCACCATATACAAATGACGATTGTGTAGTGCTTCACCAAATAGAAGATCGTTATCTGTAAATGTGATTTTAGTATCACAGACATGTGCTTCTTTGGAAGAAAGTTCAATAGATTTTTTAGAAGATGAAAGAGACATCATTTCTGAGATTTCCCTTGTTTCTTTTTCTTCTTCCCCAGGAGACACTTTTGGTGAGGATTCACTCGTTGTTCCTTATTTTACAGTAGGAGGCACCTTCAGTGTTTATTTTTTATCCACATTGAAACATGATGCCTCGACATTGCCTTGAGTATATTTTGTGTCGAACGAGCTTGGCAAGAATTCCTCTAGAGTCACAAGACGTCGAGGTTTTTGGTAGTGATGCACTTCGACCTTTGCCCATTTAGGGCGTTTGATTGATTTTTCCTTCTATAATTTCTTCACCATTTTTTCTCTTACCGGTTGCTTAGATAATTCTTTTTCGTAAGCTTGACTTGTTGCGTCTTCGCCTAGTTACAAAAATCCAACCCTCATCACCATCTATGTCAACGTCCTGGTCTACTGGCTCTTCTTCATGCTTTTCAGAGATATATATTTGGACCGGATCCAGTGACCCAAACGTGATAGAGGTATGGTTAGAACTAGCCTTCTCATCATCAAGGATAATTTTATTTTTGTTAGCCAATCGCATCACTCTATCCTTAAAGACAAAACATTTTTCAAGAGGATGACTCACAAGTCTATGATACTTGAAATAATTTGGGTCATCAGTTTTTCCAGCTTCATCGGGTCGCTTCATCTCTGGCAAGTCAATGAGCTTTAACTCAAGCAATTCATTAAAAATTTCAGAAACGTCATAATCCAAGAAGGGATACTTTTTCCCTTGCATCTCCCTTAGCGTCGACTTTTGATTTGAACGTGCTTGGAAAGTCGTTCTCACATTTTGTTTTACGCCCTCATTCGTGGTGAACTTTGCGGGTGACACATTTACACTCATGGATTCTTTGTTGTCATTTCTGGGCAGAAGCTTGCTCCATCTTTTGGGCTCCTTCTTGTCCCTTCCTTTGCGAGGATCATGGACAATAGTCATATCTTTTCCGGCAGATGACATGCTCAACTCCATATCGTGAGCGCGAGTAGCTAAATCCTCGAAAGATTTTGGTTTTATTCCTTGCAAGATGTAAAGAAGCTCCCAGTGCATTTCTTGAATACACATTTCGATTGCAGAAGCTTCACTAAGCCTGTCTTTGCAATTTAGGCTCGCGTTCCTCCATCGATTTATGAAATCTATGACCGGTTCATCCTTTATTTGGCGAGTATTCGTGAGTTCTACCATGCTCACCATGCGCCTTGTGCTATAGAATCGATTGAGAAACTCATGTTCTAGTTGCTCCCAACTATCAATAGAGTTAGGTTCGAGATCCGTGTACCAATCAAAGGCATTTCCTTTTAGAGAGCAGACAAACTGTTTGACAAGATAGTCTCAATATGTTCCAGCATTATTACATGTCTCCACGAATTGTAGACAATAAAATTCGCGTCGAGAAAATAATAATCAAGAACAGAAAATTATAGCAACAATCGTTTTCTTATTTCAAGTGCTAGTGTTACAATCTCTATAATTCTTCTGAATTCGCCTTTTCAAATATAAATTCAAGGGCTTTAAAGCTTGTTCTTGAATCTATGATGAACTTGAACTTGAACTTTATCTTGATCTTGACTTATATTTGCACTCAAGGCCTTCGAGCTTGTTCTTGAATTCGGTGGTCTTGATCTTGATCGTTCTTGAACTTGAATGCTTGAATTCTTAAACTTGTAGCTTTGTAGAGAATTAAATGGCGTTTGTACCACGGAGTTTCTCTAGCTTCTTGTTTAGAATTTTTTGTCTCTTTTCTGAATTATGAGGACCCCTATTTATAGTTTTAGAATAGAGGAGTTGCGATTGCAATAGGATTCCATTCAACCAATCAGATTAAAGTGACATGGTATTTGGGCTTTATGGAGCGGACTTGTCATCTTTGACACATGTCATGATTCTATTGGTTTTCTTATTTGACTTGGCATGCCACATCATCTGCACACGTGGCGCCAAGATGGCCTCTAGAATGAGATGAGATTGAGTTTAACAAATTGGGTTCATCCAATGTAGCCCAAATCAATTAATTTAGACTTTAATTAAATCCATATTTATTGGACTTAAATATTTAACTCAATTATATCAATCCACAATATTTATTTGGATTAATATATTTATGAATTCAATATAATCCGAATCATTTTATAAATTTATATTTAATAAATTTTAAATGATTACAAATGCCCCCTGCTTCAAGTCTTGTCCAGATATTTTATCTTTCAGAGACTAGGCTTGAAGCATTATCTGGTTACTAAATTCACCTTAGTTAAAAATGAATTATAATTGAATTAACAATTGTAATCCTACTCAATTTCATATTCATATATATGTTTTATTGCCCAAGCAAAAAAGAAGTGTAATTGAACTAGGAATTCTAATCCTACTCAATTTCATATTCATATTATGTTTTATTGCCCAAGCCAAAAAGAAATTGTAATTGAACTAGGAATTGTAATCCTACTCAATTTCATATTCATATTATGTTTTATTGCTTAAGCCAAAAAGAAATTGTAATTGAACTAGGAATTGTAATCCTACTCAATTTCATAGTCATATTATGTTTTATTGTCCAAGCCAAAAAGAAATTGTAATTGAACTAGGAGAAGGATTCTATCCCACCGCATGACATCTATAAATAGATACATTGTCTCCATAATTTTATCTTCAATTACAGATTGTGAGCCTACGACGAAAAGGGCTTACTCAAGGTAATTTTCCTTCTTTTTTTTATTTATTTTCGTCACTTTTTTACAGCTTGACATGTCTGTCATAGAAAATTCATATCTCATTGTAGAAAAAACGAAATTATAAACCGTTTGATTTTTCAGAAACTAGACTTTTAGATCTCCAACATACCCGAAATTCAAAATTTAATATCTTCAGAATCTTTTTAGATGATTTTTTGAAGTTAGCTCTAGATTCTGTCATGCTAAAAAATAGTCACTTTTTTTACAGCTTGACATGTTCGTCGTAGAAAATTCATATCTCGTTGTAGAAAAATCAAAATCATGAACCGTTTGATTTTTCAAAAACTAGACTTTTTGATATCTAACATATCCAAAATTCAAAATTTAACACCTTCAGAATCTTTCTAGATGATTTTTTGAAATTAGCTCTAAATTCTGCTATGCTAAAAATTTTCAGATTTGTGTGACTTACTAAAAATCTCGTGTCTTGACGTTGGAACTGCGAAATCACAATCCACTTGGTGATTCCTAATCTAGACATAAAGGTCTACAACACATCCAAGATTCAAGATTTAATACCTTTCGAGTCTCAAACATCTTGACGGGTAACAATCTCTCCTTCACTTGTATTTCCCTTCTTTTTTTTTTTTTTGTAGATCAGCAAAAGGAATTTTACATTTTATGGAGGCTACATAATGGAACGATTTATCACATACAGATGTGCTTAACGGCCATGCCTTAACAAAATAAATAAATAAAACTCTCAAGGTGTTCCATGGCCCCGAATGCTTAACCAACTTGATGCTTTACTAGAATACTGTGTAACGCTCCTTGAAGTTAACCTCAAGGTGTTACAAAGTCCCAAATGCTTAACCATGAAGTTTTACTAAAATACCGTGTAACGCTCCCGCCTTGAAGATAACCTCAAGGTGTTACAAGGTCCCGAATGCTTAACCATGAAGCTTTACTAAAATACCGTGTAACGCTCCCGC
Organism: Solanum habrochaites; assembly: GCA_027704765.1. Lineage (NCBI taxonomy): Eukaryota > Viridiplantae > Streptophyta > Magnoliopsida > Solanales > Solanaceae > Solanum > Solanum habrochaites. The sequence continues at coordinate 7,273,050 of JAKWJA010002495.1, read as the reverse complement.
CTTGAAGATAACCTCAAGGTGTTACAAGGTCCCGAATGCTTAACCATGAAGCTTTACTAAAATACCATGTAACACTCCCGCCTTGAAGATAACCTCAAGGTGTTACAAGGTCCCGAATGCTTGACCAAATTGATGTTCTAATAGGATACCATGTAACGCTCCCGCCTTGAAGATAACCTCAAGGTGTTACAAGGTCCTGAATGTTTGACCATGAAGCTTTACTAGAATACCGTGTAACGCTCCCGCCTTAAAGAAAACGAGGTGCACGACGACGTACGTCAGTCCTTCTTCTTGGATTTTCTGGAAGTATCCCATAACATAGGTAGTCAATGATGGGTTGTCTTCAATCTTCCTTCGCAACTTCAACAATGGCGACGATATGATCAAGCTTATTTTCAATATATTCTTCCTCATTTGATGGTGGTACTATCCATTTTTGACAGACAATTACTTGTGTTTGATCAGGAAGGGTTAGCGTTGAAGCTAGAGTAGCCAATGCATCAACTTTTTTATTCTCTGTTCGACGCACATGTTGAAGGGTTACATCCCCAAGCCATCTTATCAACTTTTGAGCATAATCATGATAAGGTCGCAATTCAGGCTTTTTTACCTCATAACTTCCTAAGAGTTGATTAATCACCAATTGAGAGTCACCAAAGACCTGTAAATGTAATTGTTTCATGTCAACGGCCATTTCAAGTCCAAGTATCAGTGCTTGATATTCAGCGACATTATTGGAGCAACATTGTTTTAGAGTAAAAGAGGAGGGTAGAATCTCTTCTTGTGAAGTGATGAACACCACGCCAGCACCAGCTCCGCCGCGATGTGCAGCCCCGTCAAAGTACATTTTCCAAAAAGGTTGAACTTCAATTAACATCGCATCTTCATCAGGAAACTCATCAGTTAACTCCCAATCATTTGGTATAGGATGGTCTGCTAAGAAATCCGCTAGTGCTTGTCCCTTCATGAATTTTTGAGGGATGTACACAATCTCAAATTGTTGGAATTGGAGGTACCATCTTGCTAGTCGGTCAATAAGGACAGGTTCTGACATCACAAACTTGATGGGATTTGCTCTAGAAATAAGGCGGACAACATGAGCTTGAAAATAATGCTTCATCTTTTGAATTGAGAAGACCAGTGCCAAGCATAACTTTTCAATTGGCGAATAATTTAGCTCATTTGGCGTCATCGTTCTACTTAAGTAATAAAGAGCATTTTCTTTGCCTTCACTATTCTCTTGAGCTAACAGGGCTCCTACAGACCTTTCTTGTGCTGCAATATAGAGTATCAATGGTTTTTCTGGTATAGGGGCTGCCAAAACCGGAGGTTTCGCTAGATATGATTTGATACTTTTAAAGGCTTCGCTACATGTTTGGTCCCAATTAAAAGGAGCACCTTTCTTCATGAGATGACTGAATGGTTGACATCTCCCCTCTAGGTTTGAGATGAACCTTCTCAAGTAGGCTAACTTTCCTGGGAGACTTTTTAACTCATGAATATCTTGAGGTTCAGGCATCTTTTATATTGCATCGACTTTGGCTTGATCAATTTCAATTCCTCGATGTCTCACAATAAAGCCAAGGAACTTGCCGGAAGTAACTCCGAAGGCACATTTCAATGGATTCATCCTTAGTTGATATCTTCGGAGTAACTCAAACACCATCCTTAAGTCTTTCAAATGATCACCCCTCTTCCTCGACTTTACTACCAAATCATCAACATAACATTCAACATTTTTATGGAGCAAGTCGTCAAAGATATTTTGCATAGTCCTTTGATATGTGGCGCCAGCATTCTTTAAACCAAATGGCATCACATTGTAGCAATAAATACCTTTTGGCGTGCGAAATGTAGTGAGTTCTTCATCTTTTGGTGACATGCGGATTTGACTATATCCAGAAGAACCATCCACGAACGACATTGCCTCATAACCAGTGGTGGCATCAATCATCAACTCTGGAATGGGAAGAGGAAACTCATCTTTAGGGCATTCATTATTGAGATCTCTAAAGTCAACGCAAACTCAAATTTGACCATTCTTCTTCCTCATATGAACAATACTTAAAATCCATGTAGGATATTTGACCTCACGAATAAAGCCTGCCTCAATGAGTTTGTTAACTTCATTTTCTATCAACGGAATCAAGTCTGGTCTAAAACGTCTTTGAGCTTTTTTAACTAGACGAGAACCATTTTTGACTGCCAATTGATGGACCGCTACTCTAGGATTCAATCCAGGCATTTCTTTGTAACTCCAAGCGAATACATCTCTATACTCTTTGAGTATATTCATGTAAGCGACTTCTTCATCAATTTCTAGAAACGCACTCAAGTAAGTTGGCTTCGGATCTTCATCAGTGCCAAGGTTAACTTCCTTCAAAGGATCTATTGTGATCTTTACTCCTTCTTCAAGTTCTGGTGGAGCATCTTTAGCATCTTCCTCTTCCACAGGATCATTGTCATTGACTGATATATGACAACACGAGACAATATCTTCTACCTCTTCCTCAATCTTCTTTTGAGGCAAAGAATCATACTCATTTTGGATTGTAACATGATTTGAGGAACCTACACTTTCTTCATCTTCCTCGCACTCTTTGGTGTAAACCATAGTATGAACCTTTGCCTTGAGTTCCTCTTTACAGGAAACGATAAGTTCCACTCGTCGCCTCATCCTAGAAGGAATCAAACTTCTGAAATCCTTTCGAATCAAATGTGAAGAAGGCGTTGTAACTTTTAAATAACTTCTCAGGTTCTTGTTATTCTTATTCAGAGGTCCTAACCTCTTAAACACAGAAATTCTTGTTGTCGCTTCACCAAGTCGATCAAAGACAGAATGATTTTTATTGGGAGCAGTGACGTCATCTTCAAAAGTTATATAATTATTACTGGCCCTTCTTATAGAAATGCGAATTGGCGGCGGTTGGCTATAACCTAGGCCTTCACGCGCTTTCCTAGTTGTATCTTCTGATGGGAGTTTCCCTAGCGCTGATGGCTCGCTAGGGTTGTATCCTGCCTTCACAAATAACTTGTAGGCATTGGGATCAAAATCTTCTCTTGTGCGCTTTGTAAGGAGAGCCATATCTAGCACTTGATCTTGAGCGACTGACTTCTCTGGAAACTTTGAAGACAAGTTTATTGCATCAATCCGTCTGCTAGGAAGAGCTGGCCCTCTTAATGCATTTTCTTCAAGGTTAGATGGTTGATCTTGTTCTTGCTTCGCTTTTGGAACATAGCAAAGCCTAGAAGTCTGCTTCTTCTTTGAAGAAAGGATCTTCCCTTCAGTAAGAATGGGACAAGAGTCTTTAATGTCAATTTTCACCTTTTCGATAGCTGCATCAATTCTTTTGCTTATGATATTATCAATCTTGATTGATTTGACGTCATTGGATTTGACCCCTTTAACAACATAACTTCTCATATAGAATTTCGCATCCGCAAAGTGTGTCTCCACTTCGGTGAAAGGATTATCATCTGCAACTATCTTTCTTTCAATTCCGCCTTCAAGATATTTCAAACATTGATAGTAAGAAGATGAGACAATTCTATTCTCATGTACCCAAGGCCTACCAAGTAATATATTGTATGATGTATTTGCGTCAATCACATGCATCCATGCGCTTGATCGCAAATCTCCCATGTGGATCTCTAATTTAATAGAGCCTATGGACCTCTGCCCGCCTTGATTAAATCCTTGTATCAACAGACGACTTTCACTAAGTTCCCCAGTCGTGATGCCAAGTTCCTTCAATGTGTGGATAGGCAAAATGTTGACTCTAGATCCTTCATCTATTAAAATTCTATTTATCTTCTTCTCTAGCACGTGACCCATCATATACGAAAGACGATTGTGTAGTGCTTCACAAAATAGAAGATCATTATCTGTAAATGTGATTTTAGTATCACAGACATGTGCTTCTTGGGAAGAAAGTTCAATAGATTTTTCAGAAGATGAAACAGACATCATTCCTGAGATTTCCCTTGTTTCTTTTTCTTCTTCCCCAGGAGATACTTTTGGTGAGGATTCACTCGTTGTTCCTTCTTTTACAGTAGGAGGCACCTTCATTGTTTGTTCTTTATACACATTGAAACATGATGCCTCGACATTGCCTTGAGTAGACTTTGTGTTGAACGGGCTTGGCAAGAATTCCTCTAGAGTCACAAGACGTCGAGGTTTTTGGTAGTGATGCACTTCAACCTTTGCCCTTTTGGGGCGCTTGATTGATTTTTGCTTCTCTGATTTCTTCACCATTTTTCCTCTAACCGGTTGCTCAGATAATTATTTTCGTAAGCTTGACTTGTTGCGTCTTCGCCTAGTTACAAGAATCCAAACCTCATCACCATCTATGTCAACGTCCTGGTCTACTGGCTCTTCTTCATGCTTTTCAGAGATATATATTTTGATCGCATCCAGTGACCCAAACGTGATAGAGGTATGGTTAGAACTAGCCTTCTCATCATCAAGGATAATTTTATTTTGTTTGGCCAATCGCATCACTCTATCCTTAAAGACAAAACATTTTTCAAGAGGATGACTCACAAGTCTATGATACTTGCAATAATTTGGGTCATCAGTTTTTTCAGCTTCATCGGGTAGCTTCATCTCTGGCAAGTCAATGAGCTTTAACTCAAGCAATTCATCAAAAATTTCAGAAACGTCAGAATCCAAGAAGTGATACTTTTTCCCTTGCATCTCCCTTAGCGTCGACTTTTGATTTGAACGTGCTTGGAAAGTCGTTCTCACATTTTTTTACACCCTCATTCGTGGTGAACTTTGCGGGCGACACATTTACACTCATGGATTCTTTGTTGTCATTTCTGGGCAGAAGCTTGCTCCATCTTTTGGGCTCCTTCTTGTCCCTTCCTTTGCGAGGATCATGGACAATAGTCATATCTTTTCCGGCAGATGACATGCTCAACTCCATATCGTGAGCGCGAGTAGCTAAATCCTCGAAAGATTTTGGTTTTATTCCTTGCAAGATGTAAAGAAGCTCCCAGTGCATTTCTTGAATACACATTTCGATTGCAGAAGCTTCACTAAGCCTGTCTTTGCAATTTAGGCTCGCGTTCCTCCATCGATTTATGAAATCTATGACCGGTTCATCCTTTCTTTGGCGCGTATTCGTGAGTTCTACCATGCTCACCGTGCGCCTTGTGCTATAGAAGCGATTGAGAAACTCATGTTCTAGTTGCTCCCAACTATCAATAGAGTTAGGTTCGAGATCCGTGTACCAATCAAAAGCATTTCCTTTTAGAGAGCGGACAAACTGTTTGACAAGATAGTCTCTGTATGTTCCAGCATTATTACCTGTCTCTACGAAGTGCGCGACATGTTGTTTCAGATTTCCTTTTCCCTCAAATTGTTGAAATTTTGGAGATTGATAAAGTGGCAGGCATTTTAAAGATATCAATCCTAGCAGTGTATGACTTAGCATACATATGAGAAGACTTGGTGGATACTTCATACTTATCTTTGATAGTGCCTTCAATAAACTCCTCCAAGCGATCGAGTGGGATCATTCCTTCAGAAGAAACTGGCATCTCTTTAACAAACGGGGCTTTTTTAGCAGGATCTTCGATTTCTTGAACTTCAATGCCCTTTCCAGGTGCATGGCTCACATCTCCATCTAAAAGTCCTTCTATCATGTCCATCAACTTGTCAATTCGAGATTCTTGGTGTGGTACATGCTTCGTCAATCCTTCAACCAACTTCATCAGATTTGCGAGTTGTTCCTCAGGAGAGGAAGCAGCTGTCACCATTGTTTCCATGATCATCGGAGATGCAGGAGAGTAACATAGGTTTTCGCGTAAGTTAATTTTCAGTGGAATCACATTACACGATATACGTGGAGATGATTCATAAGTTGAATCACAGTTCTCCCTTGTGGTGGAGTTCTTGGAACCAGATTGCTCAAGTAGAGCCAATGTCTTTTTGATCTTTTCAGCAACACTACTTCCTCATTCTAGAGCATTTGTGGAGGAACTTGCTCTTTTTGGAGTCGAAGACCCAAAAACAGGAGTTGACGCAAACGATACTTGAAGCGTTTGTTGTCCTAGTGTAGCCGCCTTACTTCTCGTAACAACTCCAAAACTTCCAAAGGTAACACCTAGGATGTCTTCAACTTCAGTAGAGAACTTGGAGCTAGTGACCTTAGAGGCGGTTGATCGAGAGTTGTTGTTCATGGAAGTCATCTTGATATTCTTTGACGTTTGAAAAGTTGAGATGAGAGGTAGAGATTGTCCCACTGGGTGTGCCAGAATTTATAGACAATAAAATTCGCGTCGAGAAAACAATAATCAAGAACGGAAAATTATTGCAACAATCGTTTTATTATTTCAAGTGCGAGTCTTACAATCTCTATAATTCCTCTGAATTCGCCTTTTCAAATATAAATTCAAGGGCTTTAAAGCTTGTTCTTGAATCTATGATGAACTTGAACTTGAACGTTATCTTGATCTTGACTTATATTTGAACTCAAGGGCTTCGAGCTTGTTCTTGAATTTGGTGGTCTTGATCTTGATCGTTCTTGAACTTGAATGCTTGAATTCTTAAACTTGTAGCTTTGTAGAGAATTAAATGGTGTTTGTATCACAGAGTTTCTCTAGCTTCTTGTTTAGAATTTTCTGTCTCTTTTCTGAATTATGAGGACCCCTATTTATAGTTTTAGAATAGAGGAGTTGCGATTGCAATAGGATTCCATTCAGCCAATCAGATTAAAGTGACATGGTATTTGGGCTTTATGGAGAGCGCTTGTCATCTTTGACACATGTCATGATTCTATTGGTTTTCTTATTTGACTGGGCATGCCACATCATCTGCACACGTGGCGCCAAGATGGCCTCTAGAGTGAGATGAGATTGGGTTTAACAAATTGGGTTCATCCAATGTAGCCCAAATCAATTAATTTAGACTTTAATTAAATCCATATTTATTGGACTTAAATATTTAACTCAATTATATCAATCCACAATATTTATTTGGATTAATATATTTATGAATTCAATATAATCCGAATCATATTATAAATTTATATTTAATAAATTTTAAATGATTACAGGTATCCCTGTTCAATTTTTTGGGAAGGTCATAACAGCTGAAGCACTAGAAATTCGGGAAGTTGTGGAAAAAGCACTATAAAAGGATTGGTCAAAGTTTCACATATTGTAAGTTGCAAAGAATGTTATACAAATATTGCAAAAGAATTTGATGCCATCTAGCGATTGATGAAGTCTCTCGAAGAAATCAAGATTATATATATTCTTTGAAGATGGAATATGTTAGCTCATAATCTAGCTAAAATTACTATTTCATGTATAAATAGAAATTCTTGGGATTCTGCCTTCCAATGTTGTGTTGTAACTGATGCAATGATGTCTTATGGTCATCTTAAACATATTTTAAACTAATGCAATAAAGTGTTTTCCTGAAGAAAAAAACCTAAATTCTCTATTTTAATCTTCAAATATTGAGTATCTCTGTATTGAAGAAAATCAACTCTATAATTTATCACAACTTACATTTTTGCAAGCTTATAAAAACAGGAATATTCATATTAGACATTCATGATTCATATGCTTAGTCAAAATGCAGCTTATAAAATAATAAGAATATTCATATTAGACATTCATGGTTTATATGCTTAGTGAAAGTGTATAAAATTAGAGTTCATAGATTCCCACTTTGTGTCACAGTATCAATGTTACACTCCCATAAGATAATGTGAAATTTTAAGAAATCTATTACTTGAGTGTATGTTGCAATGTACTACAATTAACGTCAATTCATCATTTTTAATGTTTCTAATTCAAAATTGAGCATGAAACTTTGATTTCATTCGGCTAATTGCATTCTGAAAAAGAATAAAGAGAATCATGGCTGAAAGAGTAGTAGATAAATAGTACATTTTCACCTCATTACTTTACTACTATATAGAAAAGTCTAGGAGTAGATACTTCTTGGTCGACAAACCTTCTTTTAGTCAAGGTCATTTATGTAATTTTTTATTTTTTCATTTTTAATTATCTTATTTTTTTTATTCTTTTTGGATATTTGCAAATTATATATAAAAATAAATCTACAAATCACCATAATTAACAATTCAAAATATTTAAATTCTAGAAGAGATAAATTTAGTTGATTCGCAAAATTCTATGGGTGACACATAAATTAAGACAAAAGAAGTAATAAAAATTATTTGAAAATGACGTAAAAAAACCCTATAAATCTCAATAATTTATAACAACTTTAAATATTTTAAAAACATATAAAAATTTTTTGGTTGATTCTTTAAATATTTTAAAAACCCTATAAACATGTATTATTTTATAATTATGTAAAAGTACTATAAATCATAATAATTAACAAAATAAAATATTTAAAAGTCATAAGAAAATTTAGAAGATTCTCCAGATTCCAATTGTGTCTCTAAGTTGAGATTGAGAGAGTAACATATTGAGTCTGTACTGGCACGAGTTCACATATCTAGTATTTATTATAAATGTTGATGCACTTAAGTTTCTTGCAAGCTACCATATTTTCCACAAATACATGCAAAAGGGGAAGCACAGTGCACAAAGCATCCAACATTAGCAAAGTTCGTGAAAGGGTTGCACCTTATAACGAACGTGATTTAGATAGCTTACCCTGGTTCAAGCATTAGTGGTTTCTTCCATGTGTCCTATAGGTCACACATAGACAACGTCACTATGCTCCAAGACTCACCTTTAAGTAGTTTGAATCGGAACCGGACTTGGAAATTAAGACTTTGCTCCGGCGGATCAAAATTCCTTTTTCCAGATAACGAAGGTTTGGTCTAGCTATGTCAAGGACACAATGACAGAATTATTGTGTAACACCCCGTATCTAGAACAGACCGAACATCAGCTTTTCAGAAATCTGCAGGTGCAATTGACGGTTACCATCGACGAACCGTAGACTGAACCACGGCCTGTGCTACACATCTGTCAAATGAGTCTGAACCCCCCAAAAACTCAACGCAAAAAAATTTGACCAAGTGTCGAACAATGGACGGACCTACGGTCCGTAGTTTGTGTCCGTCGATCAACACCCCCGTTTACCCACTCTCTGAAATGAACCATGATTGACAAGCACGAACTGTCATTCGACCGACGTTCCGTAGGTGCAAATTAGCAGACAGTTAGGGGAGAAATGTAGTTGGGTCAACTTCAAATAATCATAACTCTTAGCACTAAATGAATTAGGTGTCCCATGACCTACCAAAAGAGATTTATATTTAATTAGTTTTCCATAGCCACCGACATTGCTAAAATCATGCATCCAAGTAAAAATTTATGCCCATTTTAGTAAAGGCATGTCGAACAGACCCAAACAACAGACCGTCGATTGAACGTCCAATACAATTAACTCAGGGGTCTTTTGATCTTTTTCAACTTTGTTTAAACCCCAAGATACATCGTTTTGATCCTAAATCATCATATTTTTGTCATTTTAAGCCTAGAAACATATCTAAAACATACCTAAGTCAAATTATTAATCAAAACTTAGAAAATTAGAAGCAAGAAAGGAGAAAAAGGTCAAGAAACCTAGTTCAAAACGCAACAAGGTTCCAGCAGTCCCAGCCCCCAAAATCTAAATATTTCTCAGTATATTTCATCACCAGGCATGTGAAATTTCACTAGTGGGTTCCTTTCACCCATTGGGTTACTAGTTTACAGTCAGATTCTTAATTTCATATCATGATTAAACCTAGGATTTCTAGAACATCAATAAAACTTCATGAATTAATTAGTTATATGTTCCAAATCAGATTTCCATGTTATTATTCAGTTTATCGCATGAATTTCAGAACCCTAGCTATGTTTTTCTTTAGGTCTTGAATTGGACATGCAAGGTCAGATATTTCAGTAACTTCAGATATACATGCCTCACTTATAAATGCATAATTACCAGATTAATTGTTGCATTCTCAATTTGCATGTTCAGTTTTGAGCTATCCAATATTTACATAAACTCATATATGTTAATTACATAATTCATTGGGAGTAGCATTAATACCGAGTTGAACTAGGGTTCAGCATACCCAATAGTCCCAAAACTACTAGCCAAGTAGGTTGTAAGTCCCCTCTGTGGGCATCAATTTAGTGATCACGTCAGCATGCCTTTATACCTCTGGCAGGGTATATTGGGTCCTCTTGATGGGATGTATACATCGGACTCCATATTTAGCTCATGTAATTTTATTATCGGTTATTAGTAGATCCCATAGATCAGTTAGATTCCACTGTATTGACCATTTATCACTATATCCAGTATTCAGTTTCAGCATGTTATAAATTGGTCATTGCATTCAGTTATCTCAGCATTCAAAATCTATATCATCTTTAGATTATATACTTATTTTTGTGCTTGTTCAGTTATGTATTATTTCAGCTTTATTCTATCCTACATGCTTAGTACCTTCAAGTACTGACGCATACGTCGCTACATCTTCTCGTGATGTAGGTTCAGTTCTTAGCATCCACATCACGCATAGATCGATTGCTGATCTCCGGTTCAGCAGATTCAGTGATGAGTCCTCATTCTCCAAGGACAATAGTCATGAGTTCATGTCAGTATTTTAGTCATTTAGTTTCAGTTTTTGCTCGATTTATTTTGGGCTTGTCCCAACATTTCTAGTCAGTTATAGGCTTATTTCAGACATTGTTAATTTCAACTTAGTGTTGAGTTAATAACTTCTTTGTATTAAACTCATTGTTTCAAATATCTCAGTTATAGTATATGGGTATTCCCCATCTTTTCAGTTTAAATTATGATTTAGCTTCCGCATTCAGTTTATTATCTTTAGTATGCTCATGATCATGCCATCAGGGATAGGTTGGGATCACTTGTGGTCCTAGGTTCCGTGTCAGCGTCTCAAGAGTAGCTCAGGGCTTGACATATTGCATGCGAACTCAATTGTTATCTAGAAGGAATTTCCCTTGGATTCAATAGCATGATCTTGGAATGCTCGGATGGGCTTATTTCACATTACTTAAGCCTCCCCTCCAAATGTTTGTGGCTCACCAGATGGTTCTCCGATGACTTTGCCAAGGGTCCAACTCAGTGATGGGAGATATGTAGCCTACAAAGAGGGTGGTGTTGCCAAGGAGAAGGCAAAGCAAAAGATAATTATTGTTCATGGATTTGACAGTTCCAAAGACTTGATGTTGTCGATATCCCAAGTATGAAAACTTTTGAAACTCCATTCCTATTTTTATTTATTCGAGATGACTTTAATGTTGCTCGAGTACAAGTAAAAGTTTAAGTGTGGGGTGATGATGTGAGGCCATAAATACATAATTTTAATCATTATTTGCCTCACATTTATTATTTATATTTGCCATTTTTGATCAAGATTTTATGAATTGTGCTAAATAATGTATTTTATTTATAGGATTAAATTGGTGGGAAATTGAAAAAGTTTGGAGCTAAAACGAATTAAAAATGGAAGATTATAGAAGGAAATCAAGCAAGCAGCTTAATGTATTAAATTCAATTTTATATTAATATTTATTTTATGGAAAAGATGGGCAAAATCCAAATTTTATTAAAATTCTCCTCCCACGTGGCAAATTTTGAAGGGAGCAAAGAGTTTGAGGTGGTGACCAACATACTGAATTCTTATTCCGCTTGGTTTTGGTTTTCAACTTGTTTGGGATTCAATTATTTTATTTAGGGTTTACTACATCTATAAATAGTCTATACATATGATTATTGGAGGCATTGAATTAGAGGAGGAGGTATTTTGGAAGAGAAAGTCGTTAATACTTTTTAAGGTTCTTTTCTTCTTCTCATATTTTTAAACATTAGTAGCTAAAACCCTTGTTCTTGGGCTGTAGCTATGGATTGAATGTTGATTATTAATGGTGTTTTGAATTAATTTTTGGTTGTCATTATAAGTTACTTTTATATTCTTGTTTTAGTAGTTCGTGTCTTATCATCATGAGATAAATCTATTGTCTAATATCAAAATTGAGAGATGAGAGGTTAGATAGATCTGAGAATACATAGAGCTTGATCGACCCATTTGATTGATGTGATTTGTGTTTAGGAGTGACGCCCGGACGAACAACTTGCTTGGTTATGAAATAGGATGAAATATAAATTTTTGCCAATTAGTTTACTTATCCCCGCTCAACGATGTAGTTATGTATCTAATTGGAGTAGGCGACAGGAGGTGTATAGCGCGACTCATACAATTAACCCTTGACAACTAAAATTAGTTCTAAGACAACAATATTATACATGAAATCCAATATATGTTGCAGCCTTGGGATTTTCCAACTATTGTAAGTACATTTATTATTTTATTCCTGCATTCTTTTCTTTTGCTACTCTTAAATAAATAATTAGACAAGTATAATTTTGTAAAAGTAGTTAATTGACAAGTCCTTTAGGATCAATAATCTGATTCTTTTAAGAGACACTACATTGCTTGAGTGACCACGTACATTTGCATGTGAATTTGGGGGCAACAAGTTTTTGGCGCCGCTGTCGGGTACTTCGAAATTAACTATTCTTCTAGGTTATGCTTTTTCTTTTTATTTATTTAAATTCTATTTTATTTTAGTTAGTTTTTTAAAAAATAATTAATTTTTTTCTTTTCCTTCTTTCTTTGAATAATTTGGTATTCTTATTGATATGGATGATTGGGATAAATCGTGGTTGGGTGATGAAAGTCCTTTATGTCATATATGTGGTCATCAGTATATTAATTGGAATGGTTATCCTAAATCTGATTCCTTTCCCCCAAACCCCTATTATGATTCTTTTGTTATTTGTGATGTTGGTAGGGGTGAAGTGCAGAATGCGAAACAACTTTCACTTATGGAATGTACGGACATGTTGGATAAAGTTAATTAAAAAATCACTGGAGAAATAGTTGGATGCACAAAGGGCACAAAGAAATCATAAAATTTATGTATGAGCTTGACGCTATTCAATTGGAAATTACAGCCCTAGCTAAATAAGAAGAGATTAATGTCCAACAAAAAGAAAGCTATGAAGAAGCAGAGATAGTGAGTCAATCTTGGATATAAGAACAAACTAAACTTCTAAAGTTTCAAGAGTCTATCTGTGATGGTCTGATATACATGACAACCCAACCAATTGAAGAAAGAATTGATCTCACACAAGAAATATATCAATTTGGTTCAGATATTCATGATTTAGAGGCTCACTTGAACAAAAAGATTGAGGCTTCTGAAGCCCAATTATTAATTGTCTTGGGTAATGACCAACTAGTGGAGCAAAAAGAGGAATTTCAACCATTCAACTATACTTTATTCCTTAATACCGATGTTGAGAAAGAGTACAAAAGCGAGAATGTTGTAAATAATGATGCTTTAGTATTGAGGCAACTTGAATCTCATTCAAAGCACTTTTCTATAAAATCTAAACTAACGAATGAGTGTATCGATGAGGAACAAGGCCCCTACATTCTAAAGTTATGAGTGTATTGATGAGGAACAAGGCCCCTACATTCTAAAGTTTTTTAGTCCATGTAGACAAAACAACATTACTCACTTAAGGACCAAGAAGTGTATGATGCGACATTTATTACTTGGTTCCTTTATCTTTATACCACAACCCCTTGAGAGAAGTAGAAAAATAGATGCAAATTTAGGGGTAAAATTCATTAGTTTAAAGTGGAAAGAAAAGTGGTGAATTTACTTGTGTCGTGCCGCGATGCTAAACTAAGCGCTCATTGGAAGACAACCCAATTTATAGTGTAACTTCTTATTTTTACTACTAGTATTTTTTGTTGTTGTTCTTACAGGGTTATGAGAAGTCTGATTATCCAAATTAGAAGCTAAGGAGCACGTTGGATTTTAAGTGTGGGGTGTGTATGACCCTTGATGAAAATAAAGAGAACTTGCTACTAGATAGTCCTAAAGGCCTCAGGAAGTTTTCCTAATCATTGTTTTAATTTTTATTTGAGGCTTTGGGACATAGCATTTTTTCAAGTGTGGGACGGAGGAATAAATTCCTAGTTTTTATTGTTTTATTGGGTCTTTTATGTTTTTAGGGTAGGTTCCTTGGCTTTTGTTTTTGGTTCTTTTCCTAAGGATAGTCCTTTTGAACTGAGTGTCTTTTATTTTTTTAGGAATAAGTTTTTTTTTTAGTTTTTTTGGAAAATTAAAGGCACTTTTGAGTGGTGTGATACTTTCTATTTAGGTCTAAATTTAGTAGTACTATCTTGTGAATGCTTGATAAAAAAAATGCAAACCTTTTGACACCTAAGCTCATGGTTGTTACTTTGTATAAAAGCTTATTTTATTTTGTAGTTTGTTATGATCTTGTTTCTCTTAGAAGTGGAATTGATCCATCTTGGTTGATACTTGGGCCATGTGTAGTGAGTTTTGTTTATTCCATGCTTGTCATCTTAATCTAGAACTTGCTCTGCATGTTACTCAAGCGAAATAAAAAGCGATGCTTTGGTTAGGAGATGATAATAGACTTTCTTTGATTTGTCTGGTAAATGTTATCCTTTTCAGTTATTATATCACTAGTCAGTCTTTTTTTAGCCTATAGCCTTTTGTTGGTAGCCATACTTTGCCCTTTACTATTTGTTGAATCTCTAGTTTTTGCACCTTGCTTCCTTGAGCTTATAGCATAGACTTATTCTAATAATCAATGCTGAGAAAAAGGAATGAGGATGTGAGTGAAAAGGTAATTAATGATAGCTACAAAGTACTTAAAAAGCCCTCTTTGAAAGAATGTGATGTGGAAAAAAAAACAAAAGAAGTTAAATTTGATGATGACCCTGGTCCTTCCAAGGACATCATGCACTTTAACACATGTAAAATACGTATGTTGGGAGTGGATATTATGAAGAAAACATTAAAAAGAATGGTTGAAACTTTTTTGAGATGATGAGAATTACTTGTGAAATAATTGTTGAAGAGAGGGTTGAAAATAAGAGAAGAAAAGAATGGGTGATAAAGTCTAAAATTGTGAAGTGCTTAAGGAAGTGTAAGTCACTATTATAGAGTTTTCCTACCCATACCCTAGCCTACATTACAACCGTTAAAGTCCTATTTATTTTATTCAAGCATGCTTAATTAGTGGAGATTTACATAATAGGCAAGCTTATGATTCGTTGTGCATACATGTGAATTTTATTTGTGAGTGTGGGAGTTGTTCTTTGATGCTAAGTCCTTAATTAATATTCAATCTTTTGAATTAAGTGTGTGGATTATTTCTTTTTGTGAGGGTACTTGTTTCATGACGGATAAATGATTTTTTTAATTTTGTTTGATGAGAGTAGGTGAGCAAACTTAAATTTGATTAGTTCAAAGTCTGTCCTTGAGGTTATGAGGTTAGAGGTTTGTTGTTTATTTGGATATCTTTCATAATGATTGAGAAGCCTACTTGATGTTTTGAAATTGATATATGACCTAATTGTTTGTATTAATTAAAATAATGACATTCCTATTTTGATTTATTTGAGATGACTTTAATCTTGCTCGAGGACGAGCAAGAGTTTAAGTGTAAGTTGATGATGTAAGGTCAAAAATATATATTTTTAATCATTATTTATTCTCACGTTTATTATTTTGTATTTTTCATTTTGAGCCAGAATTTATAAATTGTCCTAAATAATGTATTTTATTTGTAGAATTAAATTTATGGAAAATTGAAGAAGTTTGGAGCTAAAACAAATTAAAGATTGGAAGATTATATAAGGAAATCAAGCAGACAGCTTAGTGGATTAAATTGAATATTATATTGATATTTATATATATGGAAAAGATGGTAAAATCAATTGAAATTCTCCTCCCACGTGGCAGATTTTGAAGGGAGCAAAGAGTTTGAGGCAGCGAACCAGCGTACGAAATTCTCATTTCGTTTGGTTTCGGTTTCCAACTTGTTTTGGACTCAATTATTTTATTTAGGGTTTACTATATCTATGAATAGTTCATACAAATAATTATTGGAGGCATTGAATTCGAGTAGGAGGTACTTTTGAAAGAGAAAGTAGTCAATACTTTTTAGGGTTCTTTTCTTCTTCTCCTTTTCTTAAAGATTAGTAGCTAAAGCCCTTGTTCTGGGACTGTAGCTACGGATTGAATGTTGATTATTAATGGCATTTTAAATTAATTTTTGGTTGTCATTATAAGTTACTTCTATATTCTTATTTTAGTATTTCGTGCCTGATCACCATGAGATAAATCTATTATCTAATCTTAAAATATAGGGAGGAGAGGTAAGATAGACCATAAAATATAGCGAGCTCGATCGACCCATTAGATTGAGGTGATTTGTGTTTAGGAGTGACGCCCCGAACGAACAACTTTTTTGGTTACAAAAAAGGATGAAATATAAATGCTCGCCAATTAGTTTACTTATCTCCGCTCAACGATGTAATTGTGTATCTAATTGGAGTAGGCGACTTAAAGTGTGTAGCGCGACTCATACAATTAACCCTTGACAACTAAAATTAGTTCTTAGCCAAAAGTGTGATACATGAAATCCAATATATGTTGCAGCCTGGGATTTTCCAACTATTGTAAGTACAATTATTATTTTATTTGTGCATTCTTTTCTTTTGGCACTCTTAAATAAATAATTAGACCAGTATATTTAGTAAATATAGTAAATTGACAAGTTCTTTGGAATCGATAATCTGGTTCTTTTAAGAGTCACTAATTACTTGCGAGACCCCGTACACTTGCGTGTGCAATTGGGAGCAACATACTTCACACTTAGAAGACTCCTAATGTTTTAAGAAATGCTATCAGAATTGCTACAATATGATGATAATACTTGAAAAGATGGAATATGAAGTAAGAATTTTTGGAGATATTGTAAAACGGGCTTCTTACATAAATGTATAGGTGACAAAACACATCAACAAAATAGCTACATTAATATGCGATGTATTGATATTATATAAATAGTTATGTCATGTTTCAATAGTGTATAAATAATGTATAACAATGTATATACGATATAGGAAAAATGACCTAAAATACCCCTCAACTTTATGATTTAGAACTAATGTACCTTCTATTTACAAAACTGACTCACATATGCCCTAAAAGTTACAAAACTGGCTCATATATAGCCTACAGTTACAAACGTTGCTCCGAGATACCCTTTTTATCTTATGGAAATGAAACATTAATTATCAACTTATATTTTGGATTTCGTTTTTAAAAAAAAATCAATATACGGTTGGTTATATATGATCCTTCTAACGAAGTTCAAGGTATATCTATTCTTTATCTCACATGATTTTTTGTTTTACTTCTTCGATTCAACGACTAATTTAAATTTTAAATATCTCTCTAATAAATCTATTTGTTTATCGTTATTTGAATTTATTATTATTATTTAATTTTTCTTTCACTTTTGTGTAATAATATGGGAAATAAAAATAAAAAAATGTGAATGGAAAAAGGAGAATTTTTTTTTAAAAAATCCAAAACTAATTTGTTTTTGCGGCTATATTGTAATTCTTTTTGTTATTTGTAAAAAAGAATAGGGCATGTGTGATAAATTTTATAAGAAAATGATATATATATATATATATATATAAGAGAACCCTAGGCCCGCCTATGTGGCGCCACCACAAATAAGGATTCTCCTTTAAATTTATCTATTACCCAAACTAGCCTTCTCCATTCATGAAAAGTTGCGACTTTTATGAAAATTGTGACTTTATGAAAAGTTGAGACTTTTATAAAAAGTTGCGACCTTTAGGAAGAGTTATGACTTTTACGAAAAGTTGTGACTTTTTTTGTAAGGTTGTCACCTTTCCGAAGGGATGTGACTTTTCCAAAGAGTTGTGACCTACAGTTTGTTTTGTACAAATAGAGGGATTTTCTGCCACTATCATTTGTATTTTTTTCGTTATAGGGTTGTCGAATTCAAATACATTAAATATGTTTCTTATGAAGTTTGTTTCATTCTTACAGTTTTCTTCCTCCTACTTCATGGAGATTAATCTTTACTTTAAGTCATAGTTATTCATGTAACTGTGGAAATTTCTTTTTACTATTTTGGTGACCATTTTTAAACTCTGAAAAATTTCAGCAAGGATGATTAAAAATTGATCTTCTCTTTCTTCCCTTCCTACAGGGTTCTTCCTTTTAACAAAGAAAATGATTTTAATTACAGTGTGACATTAATACTCTTGCACCTGTCAGTTCACAACTCACAAAACTACTGAAATTGTTCAATTCATTATATTTGGTTCTTTATTAACAAAATATTTATTTTTGTCATTATTATTTGTAGATTTTTTTCACTATAGGGGAGTTGAATTTAAATACATTAATTAAGTTTCTTATGAAGTGTGTTTCATTTCTCAAAGTTTTTTTCCTCCTATCTAATGAAGCTTAATCTTTAACTGTAAGTCATAGTAATTCATGTATCTATTGCAATTTCTTTTTTCTATTTTGGTGTCTTTTTTTTTAACTTAGTTAAAAATTTCAATAAGGATGATTGAAAATTTATCTTTCTTTTTGTCTCTTTCTATAGTTTTTTTCGTATACTTTTTGGAAAAATTTCTTGTGGTTTGTGCTATATTTGATAGCACAGAACAATAAATATGTGATAACTAATACGCAACCAATGCTGAAGTTTGTTAAAAGAACCAAACAGATTGATCTCTTCTTTGCCACAATTAATATTGATTGCTCATTCTTAGGTACAAACATTTTATATGGCATTGCACCGTTCCTAGAAAATTAGTAAAGAGACAATTAGTTCACTTCTTTTATCACAAGTTAACAAATTTTTCATATTTCTTTGTCTCTTCTTTATAGGCATAATAAGAGATCAAGTTTTCTTGAAACAAATAAATGTCATCGGCAATGAATATGCACAGTAATGAAGAGTTCTAGAGTATTTACCTACATTAATTAATTGTCATTACATTCAATATTGCTATGGACTTTTTCGAGGGACATTTATAATTGTCTCTAAAGAACATTTTTTCCGCAATGATAGCTCTTTCTTTTGATCATGTTTTGTTTTATGCTTTTTGATAAAGAAGTAACAACTCTTTATTTTGACTTCTTTCAATTAAATTTGTGAAATATAAACTTGGATAAAGTCCGATAGACTATCTTTTTGAAAAATATGTTAAGCAATATGCATTTTTCTTTTTGAATATTAGGAAAATAAGTTTGTTAGGAAAGTAAGGTTGTACTTATTATTATTCATGGAAATTTGTGAGTTCAAGCACTCAGGAAATTATGATTTGAGAATTTAATATGTATGTGTAAAAATTTGATTTAGAATATCCAATTATGAATGATATCACCTACTGCTTGGTTGATAATTATATTATAACCATAACAATAACTATGGTTCAATTCCAAATAAGTTGGACTGGTGATATGAAACCTAAGCAATAGTAATGACTATTCTGAGACGATGAGGAAAAAAATTTATGATACTAACAATTTTAGGGTCATAAGAAAGGAGCCGAAGGTCCTCCATTTGAATTAGTAAAATATGTTCTTGTATGGACGTGATGTTCCACTTTATTTGGGAGTGTTGTTGTTTGAGGTTTTTTGGTCTCTTCTTTAATGTCTGATGTTGTTCAATTTAAGTTCTTCGAATTAGAAAGTTCCATTACTTCTGACCAACTATTTCCATGGAGATTTCTTATACTTTTTTTATACTTAAAGTAACTCTATCACTCATAATTTTTGTATAAAAAAATCAAACATAAAAAAAAACACAGCACTTTTAAGATTTTGAATTCCCTTAAGATAAAATGATCTCGACATTGTAGTGTATATATCGAAAATCAAAATATTACCGAATGATCAATGTGAGCTTAATAACATAGTTCAATCACGTGCTTCGTAATTTATCTAGTATATGTATAAAGCAGGATCTTTGTCCCGCTGATATGACATGCCTCAATATTGAGAAAATATCTTTTATCTATTTTCTTAAAATTTAGGCTTTTATTTATTTTAACACAATTATATTATTAATTACTAAGCAGTCCTATGTGGCACCTCTCTATGACCAGTATTTCTATTTATTCTTTTTCTCACTTTTTGAATTTTTCTTCATATCTCTTCTAATAATTGAATAAGAAAAAGAAACAAACATGTTAAATTTATTAGTGGCAGTTCACTTTTAATACCCATTAATATAGTACATGAATCTTAGAAATAAAAAGGGAAATAAATAGTTGTCAATAATCTATATGAGAGAATGTCAACAATTTTCTCTAATATTTAAAATAGGATAGATAATCACAAATTATTTAAAAATATACGGTAAAAGTTATTCAGCAATTGATATTAATGTGTTAATTACGGAGTAGTAGAAAATTCATGGTTTGATTATCTCCTTTCTCGATATTTAATTATTTTTTTTATGATTGTCTTTCAAGCATCTTCTTTGTTTTAATTTTTTTTCTTTCTTCCTTTACGTTTTAACTTTACAGGTACATCAAACAAGTTTCATTAAACATGCACGTATTGGAGAGATAAAAATACAACAACATACCAAATAAATGAAAGAAAATCATGAAGGAAAGAAGGATAACAAGCACCAGAAAAGGAAAAAAGAAACAACAAAGCTCCTTGAAAGCAAATTAGAGATGAAAAGAGAATATCTCAGAATGGATAAAATTTTATCAACTTTAGTGTAAGTAATAGTCGGATCATTGACGGTAAACATTAGATATCTGAAAATTGAAATTAAGTTTATGCAAGAATTAATCTAATATGATATTCTATATGATCGACTAACTACAAATTGCACCATATTCCTTTTTTTTAAAAAAATCAAATATATTATCAATAACTGAGCATATAATTATTTGTTTAAAATTGAAGGATAAAAGAAATAAAACATTAATAATTAGGATCAAACACAAAAGTAAAATTATTTGAAATCTAAAATATGTTAAGAATCTTATATTTCAAAATCACTGTACAATTACAAATATATATACATATAAAAATAATTCTCAAAATTATTTATATTTAGCCTACAAAATAAAAAACTTTAAGTACTAAAATAAACAAAAATGGACACCTTAATTTTGTTAGTTCTTCTTCTGATTATAGAATATGATTTCTTTATGAAAAGAGAAAGAGAGTATCTCATGAATCTTCAAGATATTGATATAAGAAGAAAAGTCATGTGACAAGTGTTTGTCTTCAAAAGAATTTTGAGAAAATAGTAACCCCCCTCCACTCTAACTTGGTTGGAAAACTTACTTTAACACTTAAACTACACAAACATTTAAATACCCCTCTTAACATTTTTGAAGTGAAATTTTACATAAATTCAAATACAAATATTGTTGTTTGCTAGCTATTTTCCTTTTTTGTTTGCTGTATTTCAGGATTGAAACTTTAGACGCATACAGGAACATCATATCACCTTGTCTATGGTGAGAAATAGAATAATGACAAATTATTAATAATAGTGATAATTGAGGAACTAATTCTTATATTTTCTTAATTAATTATTACAAGCATTAGTTACATAGAAATAGGGAGAATTAATGTCGAATTAAGAAATGCACTTCAGCATATAAATAATTAAACGACTTCAAGTATATAATGTTCTTTTTAGTTTTCTACAAACAGTTAACATAATAAATCCACAAGAACATCATAATTTTGCCTAATGAATTATGTATGTACAACTATAGTCCTATAAAAAAAAAATTCTTCATCAAATTCTCTTTCTCCGTTATCTTCTTTTGAAATTCACAATTTTCTCTACTTATGTATCTTCTTCAACTTTCTTCTTCATCCCTATAAGCACAAATTAGTAATATACTTATACGAAATTGTTAGTTATTCCATCAATTTATTTAATTTAGTTTCAAAGGTTAGTGAAATTGACTCAAAATCAATAAATAAATAATATAAAGTAAAAAACATATAATCTAAAAACATAATAGGAACATTCTTAGTCATAAATTCTTTATGATTTTGTTGAAAGCAACCATATGATGTGATGATTAACATTTTCTTCCTCATCCTAATGTATAATATGGTGATGGAGAAATGAAAGAATAACTCTGAATGACAATTTTCTTGATACAAAATATGAATTTACATAGACAAACAGAAGGAATACCATAAGACATAAACTTACAAATTAAATTTTGGGGGTTATAACAATTAAAAATACGAGTTATGAATATTATTAAGTTGAAGATGTGTGAGTTATTAGTAATTATTTCTTATTTGATTAAAGATATTAACTATATATTATATTGGTATTGATAGGTGAAAAGTTTAGTAATTGAATATAAAGACTATTTAAGATATTAAAAATAAAATAAATAAATAAATAATAAAGGGAAAATGTCTTTAAAAATAAAATAAAAAAATACAAAAGGAACCACATCACCTTCTCCATATAGGCTCCTCTTCGTTACTTATTCTCCCCGTTTCCCAAAGTATCCATTTGTATAGAAGTCATGTGTCATAAAGAAAAATTAAAGGTGAATATTTATTTATTATTTTAAATCTCCACTTTATAACACATGACTTTCATCTAAGTGGGTACTTGCAAAAATGGAGAGACTAAGTGCCCACTTGTATGGAAATAAAATAAAAAAATATAATCTCCTTCTCAGAAGTTGTTCCAAATCCATCACTGTGGAAAAGTCTTTATTATTTTACTTGACAAATTGGAGTTAACAAATTCCACAACACGGATGGAAAAAGAAGTACAAATAATAATATTCAACTTGTTAATTTAATTCTAGTTTATTCAAACATTCAAAGCAAGTGAAAACACTACAGGTAGTACCAGCGACTAAAGAAACATGTTAACTTGTAGCTCAGAAAAGAACATCACCGCAAGAGGATGTTAACTTCTATGCTAAACCCTCGTGGCGCATGTGTTCTTGATTTTGTTAAGCCTCTTGACTACATCTTTCATGGTTATTCTTGATTCTGGCTTTTCCATTGTGCAGTCTAAAGCCAATTCTATCATGGAGGCTATGCACATTTCACTTTTACAAGTGATTTGTTCTTCCTCAGAGAAAATATTGGCATCCACAACGTCCATCATATTCCCTGATGTTGACACCCATTTTGATACCCAACCCATTTCCCTTTCTAGCCCACTAAAATTAACTCCTTCCAACCCAGCACTGTCAAGCCCACTCCCAAATTTCAGGCTATTAGTTAGTTTCCAAGCCCAAACTTTTAACGGCCCACTTCCCCTTTATTTATCAATCCAACCAAGTCCAATCCCTCAACCCAACTCACTAAAACCCATGACCCGATCCAATAACCCGCGACCCCATCCCCTTCTTCCTCCCCTTCACGCCATTTCCAGGAAGAACAAAAGAACAGACACAAACGCAGAAAAAAAAAAAAAGAGAAACAGACCCCAAAACGGAAAAATCTTTCCCCCTACACGCGACCTCTCTCCCCACGCTCTCTCTCCCCCTCTCCCAACACTCACGCGATTCCCCCTGCAAACGAAAAGTCCCAGAAAAGGAAATTTTCAAAAAAAACGCAGAAGCTGCGTGCGAAAAAGTAACCCCCAGTTGCGTCTCTCGTCTCCCCACGCGACTTCTCCCTCCCCCAATGTCTCTTTCTTCAACCTACTGTACCGTGTACAGTGCTTTTGGGCTGTGGCAGACCTACGTTTCGTCCTTGTGACTGTGAGATGAAGCCACCTCGCTCGCCAAGGACACTCGACTGATCTCGACCGTCTCTCCTCCCTTCCTCTTTCAGAATGGAGTCGAATTTGTAGGAAAAAGGTGTTGCTCCATTAACGGAAAGGATTTCAAATTTTGAAATCGATGGTTTCGAATTTGTTTTCCCGCCCTCCAAAAGGGGAAACCCTAGTTTTCGTCCTCTCTATATAAACCCCATCCGAGACAGAAAACGGGGTTAGCAATTTTGGGGTTGGAAAATTTTCTGTTTCTTTGATATAGAAGAATAGTCGAGCACTTGTTTTGGAAAGTTAAAAAATTTGTTTCATTTAACTGTTGGTTTCCGAAGAGCAGAGAGAATTGATAAAATTGAGAGATCGCTGTCGTGTCATAGTGTGCTCGCCTGCAGATTTCCATTCGGACGCCTTTGCTGTGTTCGAGTGGTGTGCGAGGTCGTCGTTTCTCTGCTCCGTTCGTTCTCGTTCCAGTTTGCTGCTCCTCAACAGGTAAAATACTTTCGTTATGTAATTTTCTTCTCTTCTCGACTTCGATATGGTGGTTTGATGGCGGAGGACTTGGTTGTGAGTTTAATGGGTTGTTTATCACTGTTTGGTTGACCTCACTGCATATGTGTGCTGAAGATTACTTGTTTGTTTTATTCGTTTCTATAACTTCGGGTGTCCCTGTCTAACTTACTCGAATAAAAATGTTTTTTGGTTGTAGTTTAGAGGTTCGTAAACTCTAACGAAAATGGGTTTTGTGTTCTTCTTCTTCTATTTGATCGTGTTTTCTGATATGTAGTTGAGTTTGAATGGATGCTAAACACTCGATATCGTATCCTTTATTCTTTCATCTCAAGTTGAAGGAATGAATTACGATGTCTAAACTTGGATTTACCCTGTGGTGATAGACTGTTCGAAGTTCATGTGTTGCATCTTCGTCTTGTCCAAATGCTTTTTGTGTGTTCAAATATAGCTTTCTCTCGTTCAGCTTCACGCTCTTTTCTCGTTTTTTTTTTGTCTCGAAATGGCCTCTTCTGGTCCTAGGAGATGTGTTTCTCGCTGTGATTCTGTCAAGTATGCCATGATGCGTCTAAATGTTTGGTATGAGTTTCCATAATAGAATGTAAATCTCGAAGTCGCTGCTAACCTTAGAAACTGTTAATCCTCTCGTTTGTTTTCTTAGCATTAGATTTGGTTTTGCATAATAGTTTTTTTTTTTTTTTTGTATTGAAATAGTGATATAATTTATTTAGATATGGCATTTTACTTGTATTAAATCGAGGGGAAAGGTGGCTATATATTCGTTATACTCTCCTTTCCTGTATGAGTATGGTTGGCAATTTCATCTTAGAATCATATAGGGTTGTTTGTTATTCTGCATCTTTCTTGGATAAAATAGGTATTTTTATTAATTTAGTTTGCTCTCTCTTGCATATGTGTCCGTTGAATCGTATATTAACTCCTTTTCGTTTACTTTGTGGCATGTAAAATCTGTTTGAGTTCTCTATGAACTCTTTTTTTTTTTGCATTTCGAGAGAGTCGTAAAGACTCGCATTTTTCTTCCATCAAGTCAATTATCAAGTCAGATGCGCCAACCCCAATTCCTTGAAGATTGAGGAAATTCGAAGAAGAGGATTAGAAGATGTTTTTGCTTTATTTTTATATTTTTGTATTTTATTTTGTAATGGGCATAAGCCCCCTTGTCGTTTTTATTTTCTTATTTTATTTTATATGTTTAGACTAGGACAGGTACAAAATGTGTCAAAAAACCCCAAAAAACGGGTGTGTCCAAAACTCGGTCAAGGCGAACAGAACCCGAGTTTGGACCCAAATCTCTCCCTCCCTCTCTCTCTTCCTCTCTCTCTCTTTATTATTTGTTGTGCGTTTTGTTTGAATTGTCTTTCGTTTTAGAGTTAGAAACTCCAAACTCCCCTTCGAAAACGCCTATCTATTTTATCAAACTTAAGAGGTTTAACTAAAACGGAATCTCAAAGCGATAAATAATTTCAACTTGTAATTTTGTCTAAATTTCTAACAAGTTCAAAGTTTTGAATTCTACAAATGAAATTTGCAAGATAAGCAACATATGTCAAAATTTGTATAAAATTTCAAGAAGTTCGATAGACAAAAGATTCGCAAATTGCAAATATAAACAATGAAATATCCTAAAAATTTGAAAAAATTCGCCTAAGTGAATTTCTCATAAGTTCAATAACTTTAAAAATTGTAAAAGTTAACAAAAATAGTCAAATAAGTTAATCACCGAAAAACCGTAGTAAACGGAGCGTCTTAGGTGCTTTCTTTTGAAACCTTCCTAAGACACTAATAGGAATCCCGAACCTTTAAAATTTTTTCAAACAATTTCCTGTTTAGTTTTTTTGAAAAATAAGTTTTCTTGATTTTCTCAAAATTAAGTGGCGACTCCTAAAAAAGTCAAAAATATCTCAAAAAATAAAATAAACTCTTTTCGATAAAACAGAAATGGCGACTCCGCTGGGGAATTGGAGGATTCTAACCTTAAGATTAACATATTTACTTATTTGTAATTAATTGTTTAAGTGTTTAAATTATTTAGATTTTTAAACTGTTGCATGCATAGCATACATACTTCCGTCAAACGACTTGTTACATTTCCACTAAAGGACGATTATGCGGGTTCGCAGTTGTTCGTTAACCAAAAATCTTCTCGGGGCACCCTGACGAGTGCAGTTGACTACTTGATAGTCAACGATCGTTAATTGTCCCAGCCCAAGTAGTCCGCTTGGGTTACCTATTCCACTCTAAATAAAACCCACTCTTAGTCAAACTAGGATAGAGCGAAACCCAAATCCCGAAAAATAGCGCATTGGCCTAAGACGACCCGACACCCAAGGAGTGTCGGGCCCATTAGAAAAGTCCACCTTGAGTCCGAAGAGCCTACGACTCGATAGGATGTTCATATTTGTTGTTTAAATTTGAAGAATGTGTTGCGTGTTTAACTGGTTGTTGTATCGGGGGGATTGAAAATTAACTAGTTGTATGTTTTTGTAGATGTCAAATCAATTCCTTCACTTCAAAATGGTCACCCAGACACCAGACATTCTTCGAGTTTGGTGGGGCAATCTTAAGGAGTGTCAGAAGAGAGAAATCTCGATTTACTTGGGTCACCTACCTTCGATAATGAACTTCAAGGTATGGCCCACGTTTATCGAGGTCATCACCCGATTTTGGGACGATAAAAAGATGGTCTTTCGATTTGGAGATGTCGAAATAACACCCACATTAGAAGAGATCAAAGACTGCCTTGACTCAATAGGGACGTGTGGCAAAAGGAAAAAACGTCCCGATCATCACATTCTCCTGCCAGATAGGCCAACCGAGACTGAACTAAGAGACATATTATCCTTAGTGAATGCGAACTGGTTAGAGACTCACAACATTCCACTAATGAGGTTTTTCAAGAGGTGGGGGCACGACAATTATTTTAGACTGTTCCCGGACGAATTCCATGATCAAAGTACTTGGAGGCAAACTCAAGCTATCGCTTGCTCGGCATGCCTCTTGGGGACTATGGTGTTCCCTAAAGACGAAGGAAGAGAAATCGACACCCGGATAGTGATGGTAGTAAATGCCATGTTCAGAGGAGTCGGTAGAAGATCTGAAGAAAAGAAATACTACTGCTTGGCCCCAGTCATCTTGTTCGATATTTACCGATCCCTGAGTCTGTGCAAGAACGGGTTCCCGTTCTTTCAAGGTTGCAACATTTTACTCCAATGGTGGTTGACAGAACATTTATGTAAAAGAGACAACCCCCAGCCACTGGAGTTGGCCGAACCGAGCCAAACAAGTCCCCTCGATAATTACGAGTTCTACTTGAGTATCCGTAAATTTCCAATTCACACCACCAGGGACGCGTGAGCTAGGGTGTTTTATGATCTGAAAGAAGGAGACATACAATGGGTGTTGCCGAGCTTCAAGTCTCAGATGATAGCAGCCCAAGGGGCCAAACTGCCATTCTTAGTCCTTCCCGGCATAAGAGGATTGCGTCCTTATAACCCGATGAGAGTGATGTGACAATTTGGGAAAGTCCAAATCATACCCGTTTGAGGAGATGCCAGCTCTTTCGTGGTCGATTACGACGAGAAGGATAAAATACCCTTCGCTAAAATCATCCTCCAGTAATGGGCCGGACGCGTCAACATGAAGTGGGAGGTTGCCGAAGACAAGTACGGGACTGGGTATGTTGACGAATACAAGACATGGTTGCACAATGATTTGCATGGTGTAGTGGATCCAACACCACGTACGGGTCGGAAAATCGAAGACGTGCAGACAAGGCTTCAGATTCACGCATACCATTTTCAGCAAGAGTGGTACCGAAGGGAGCAAGAGTTTCATAAGAAAGAGCAGGAATTTCAACAAAAAGAGCGAGAATACCAGCTTCGGGAATTAGAAAATCAGAGGGTTTTGGTTGTGACGTCACAAGAATTAGCTGACACAAGGGCTTGTCTGGTGCGTTTGGACACTATTCTGGACGAGCAGATGAACACCCTACGAGCTGTACCGACATCTTCCAAAGCTGCGTTCGCTGAGCCATACGTGTTCACCAGCAAGTGCATTATCCGAGAAGAAGTGGAGAAGGCCAGAAGAGGAGCTGGATCATCGACCCTTTAACTCCCCTGGTGGGATTGATTTTATATGTACTTGCATTATATCCCCTTCCTAAAATGTATCCCGTTTGACTTTGGTTGTGTAATGAACGCTATGATATCTAGTGGAATTTGTTTCGGGGGTACAGTAACTTGTTAAATGGCGCAATACATCCTTCAGATCGCTAGGCCTACCCTTGGCACAAAAGGGTCACATGCATGTTTAGGACGCGATATATGTGTTTGAATGTTTATGTGTTATGTCGCTATGATTGAGGATATCGTAAACCCACTCCTAGCCAAAATTCCAAAGAATATACAGAAGCCACCATCATAAATGTCCGACCAAAATTCCCAAGTCTCAAGTTTCTCACTCAAAAAACCATCTCCCATACCATAAATCCTAAATACCACTCTATCATCTCAGGAAAGTTGAATCACCGCTATGGACAAAGGCAAGAACGTCCAAACGGAGCTCACTGAGGAGGAATTGCGAAGAAGGATCGAGCGAGTCACTCGAGAAATTCAGAAGATTAAGGAGGAGGGACTTAAAGTGGACATGACCACGACAATCTACAAAGCTGCGGTCACGACCTTGGATGAAGATCTGGCGTCGCAGATAAAAAGAAAGAAGGAGGTTGAGATGGAAACTGAAAGCCTAAGGAAAAGGTTGAACTTGCTTCGTTTGGAGATATGCGAAGGAAAGGAGAGAGAGGCGAAGATGGATATCGAGTCTGCCGTGTTGTTGGCCAGAAGTGCGGCGCTCGACGATGAATTGGTGACCCGTGGCAACTTAAAGGGCGGGAAATCCCTCGCCCGTGATCAGGGAGCAGATAACAGTGGCCTCGACCGTGAAGTAATTGAGGAGGACGATGAGGAGGAAATCGTCTATAGGCCTCCATTCCCGACTGTTTGAGAGGAAAGAAATGACGCAGCCACGAGACGAGAAATCACCAAAATGTTGTCTTCTAGGAATTTCAATGTTGTTTTCTCAATTCCCTTGTAATCACAATCAAAGAATGAATGAAAAGATTTCGTACTAAAATCCGAACTACGTTGGGCCTGAATTCTCCTTGTGAGATACGTAGGCAGCCTTTTCCGGCCCGGCCCCTATTGCTGAAAATTTTCATTCTCCTCTGTATTACAAAGATACAAAGATAAGATCAACAGACGTCGAAAAGCAACTGCAAGAAGACCATAGCTCAACGTGATTCAGCTTTCCCGAGATGACGTCAAAACAAACAAATTCCTGTTTGTTCAAAATATATTTCCGTCCTCATTCGTGGGTTAAGATATCCTCAAACAAAGCGACTTGTGTGTTTATCTGTTTTATGTGCGATATTATGCATTTTGTACTCTGGATATGCACTAACAAATTTGCCTTTGAGTTGTTTCACCTCTCAGGTACCTTTTACTGATCTGTGTCGATAAAGCTGGCAGATCACCCCTACTTCACCAGATCAAAAGGTCCCGCAGATTCCTTCCCCGGACCAACCACAAATACAGACATGGAAGACAACAATGAACAAGTCAGTCTCACAGACGTCGTGGTGGCTCAGCCCACCGTGGCAGAGCAGAATGAGCTTATTGCGCAGCTGATGCAGCAGATAGCAGATATGAGGGTAGAGATGCAACGGAGGCAAGACACTCCTCCGCTCGGATTCGGCCCCAACTTTCTCGACGCAAGACCTCCTACATACTTCCTCTCGTCCAACTCGGATCCTACTCAGCACCGTCCATCGACACCCGTGCACAACCCTTCCGGGATAGATATGACCACCCAAAATCCCCAATACGCATTAGTATCCTATCAAACTCCCTCACCACTCCCAAATAATCCTCCACAAATACCACCACACCCCCAAAACACTCAAACAACCCCACTACCCCAAAATCAAACCCAAAATCCCACCGCCTTCAATTCCCAAACACCGCATCCCCACTTAAACCAAAATACCAATCCCCAAAATTATCCGCAAAACTATCAAACCGCACAGAACGTCCCAAGCCCTTCCATAGCTCCACCCCTCCCCAAAAGAACCACATTCCAAGTCCCTGTCCCGGCCGAGCATGAGGTGCACGGCTCCGAATTGGACCATTATGTGAGTGGAGGACGAGGGAAGAAGCGAAGGTAGACATAAAAGAGGAGATCAAGAGGGCAATGAGAGAATTGCAAAGTACTCCAGACGTCGCCGGGCTAAGTTACGCAGAACTATGCATCCACCCAGACTTGAACCTACCTGAAGGGTTCAAAATCCCGAAGTTTGATACCTTCGGAGGGGTGGGCAACCCCATGGCACACCTAAGAGCGTACTGTGACCAACTCGTGGGAGTTGGCAAAGATGAAGCGTTGCTGATGAGGTTGTTCAGCCGAAGCCTGTGCGGTGAGGCCTTGGAATGGTTCACATCCCACGAGACTCGACAGTGGCCCAGTTGGAGCGCACTGGCTAAGGAGTTCATCGACAGATTCACGTACAATGTCGAGATAGTCCCTGATCGATACTCCTTGGAGAAGATGAAACAAAAGCCCACAGAAAGCTATCAAGAGTTCGCGTACAGATGGAGGAAGGAGGCAGCGAGGGTGAGGCCTCCAATGACAGAGAAGGAGATTGTAGAGGTGTTCATACGGGTGCAGGAGCCCGAGTATTATGACAGAGTCATCTTATTAATCGGCGCCAAATTTGCCGAGATAGTCAAAGTAGGTGAGACTATCGAAGATGGCCTGAAGTCGAGAAAGATAGCCCGAGTGTCTGCATCGCCTGGGTCTTCCGGACTGGTAAGGAAGAAAAGAGAGGAGGTTAACGCTATCTCACACGGGGGAAGAGAAATCCCCAGAAACTTACCACGTCCCCAAGGCCGCTCCAATCCTCCATCAAAGCCTCATCAAGCCTACCATCCACACTCAAATCACTCCGGCCACTACAATGCTGCCCCCCTTTATCCAGATGCCCATATTGTGTCGTATCAGAATCCACCCCCGATTCCCCAAAATTTTCCCTCTATATATCCAAACTACCCCCAAGCTTATCAAGTCTCTCCCCATTACCAAAATGTCGCTCCCAGCTGCGCTAATGTACAGCCAAGCTATCGAGCACCGTCTCCCGCATATCAAATACAAACCCCAGCATATCAAAGCCCCATCCAAATTACCAAGCCCCAATGCCAAACCACCAAACAAATCCCTACCCCAGAACCCAAGCTCCACGACAAAACTCCCGCAATTACCAACAAGTCCCTCCCCCTCAGCAGGGCGGGTATGATTCCCCTCGCCCCAGGTTTGAGAAGAAGCCCTCCAGAAGCTTCACCGCGTTGGCCGAAAGCAGAACTAAATTGTTCGAAAGGTTAGCCGCGGCCGGATACATCCACCCTGTGGGGCCCAAGCCCGTGAATGTCAATTCAAGATTCTACAGACCGGAGTAGAGATGTGCTTATCATTCCAACAGTGTTGGACATGATACAAAAGATTGTATCAATCTCAAGCACAAGATCCAGGACTTGATTGACCAGGAAGTGGTCTCCCTTCAGCCTGCGGCGCCAAACGTCAACACGAATCCGTTGCCAAATCATGGGGGTGGAAACATCAACATGATATAAACTGACGAAGATGAGCGTGAAGCCAAGAGAATTACTCATATTGTTCAGGAAGACTTGGAAGGGGCTGTCGCTTTTTTGAGCGTCCAGGGAAAGGGAGAGTTGTCATCCTGACACTTCAAAGGCGTTGCCTTGGTGCCTGCAAAGACTCTCCGCCAAGCCCAAGGTGTCGTTATAAGAACGGCGTGTCTCAAGAGCATTACTAAGATCTGCGCAGATGTTACACTCTTGACGACTTGCTCCTCAGGAGGACAAAATAAGGATCATGCCAAGAGACCGGATCAGCAAGCATAGCTGAATAGTTTGGAGGAGAATGCATCCAAAGACTACTCCATCGTCAAGCCTTGGAGAAAACTCCATCCCAAATTTCGGTGTGGGCCCTGCTGATGGATGTCTCCTGGTCCCACAGCGGCTTTGATGAAGCCCTGGATGACCCTAATGTGCCCTCGGGTACGAGCAGCGACCAATGTAGCTGTCTATGATTTCACCAGTCATCCGGGGACACCGCATCATTTTTCTGCGACGATGAACTGCTGGCCGAAGGGAAGGGCCCACAACAAAGCTCTACACATCACTGTGATATTCGCGAAAGGTCATCAACCGTGTTTCTGTTTAGACTAGGATCTGGTTTGAAACATATGCCCCCCTGTCCCCATTGAAGCAGCTGATGTTTGACCTCGGAAATTTTGGCGCAAAACCATGTCAATGTTAGAGCCTTAACGGTGTGCAAAGAGACCACATTGGAGCTGTGAACCTGACCATTCCAAAATGGCCCCGCGGAGTTCTAGGCAAGTTCCGGTGTTGGACATCGACACCCAGCTATACCTCCTGTTGGGACATGCCATTTCACATCACATCCCGTACTGGAGCCGTCCCCTCCACTCTCCACCAAATGATAAACTGGTGTGGAAAAATGAAGAACCTGGTTAATTTAATGGTGAAAAGGGCCCCAATCAGGAAACAAGCGCCGTCTTTGGACAGGACGCCGCATGTCAGACTTCTACAACAAAAACGGTGGAATTGGTTAAATGCCACCGTTAGGCTTTGCCCCGCAGACTCCCATGCCGGCCGTGTACAAATGATCACGCCAGGTAATGCGCAGAGCGATTCGAACCAGTTTTCGGATTAGGAAGGAGTGCCCAGGGGATCAATTGACCAAGTTCCAGAGCCCTTGCGGCAGGATCAAAGTATGTTTTGGGGTACATCCCCACGGGAGGATATGAAGATGAAGAGGAAAAGGGATCAAGGGTTGACTTAGCCGATCCCCATCACTCTCAAATCCTTTCCAGTCCGGAGCATGCCGAGCCGACGATGATGGGGACGGAATTTGTGACCTTTCTAGGATGTCAAATGCCATCATCGAGGAGAGGCTGAGCCAGCTGGCATTTCGTAGACCTAAACCATGGGAGATGCTGCTGAATTGGACGTCCACGCCAATCTTTATTTCCCGACTCTGTGGTAGAACGGAGTTTTATTTTGTGCATATTAAAATCCGGTGGTCCGTCCGAAGATGCCCGAGACCCACACATTCTCATTCTCTTGAATTTTGAATTGTTGTTTTAGATTATAAAGGGAACTAGCCTTGTTCCATGACCCAAGGTTTTGCATTTTTATTCCGTTAAATGAAAGCCTCCTTATTTTGACTTTGTTTATTAATTGTTTGTTATATTTTACTTTCCTAATTTTGTCTGTTTATGATTTTAGTAAGTAGTTACAACCTGCCAATGTCATGTCCCTTCATGAGCTAATGAGCAAATATCAATGAATACGAGGTCTACGACCGGACGACCACGACAACGAAAGGGGGGGGAACCGGACTAGTGGCGAAGATGCGACAATATTCGAGAATCAAACATAATCCGAATCTGAGGAAACGGAACGTGAATTTGGGAGATCATGAATCTTGTTCAAGAGGTTAGGATTAGCACTCATCTGAATGAAACTCAGAAGGAGAGCCTGGTTCGTCTGCTTGCCGAATACAGTGATGTGTTCGTTTGGGAAGTCGGAGACATTGCAAGGGGTTGATACTGATGTCGTGTCTCATATAGCTGCCTTATCAACCCCATGATTCGAACCAGTGAACAAAAGACCGAAAATCAGCCTTGAATTGAGTCTGAAGATTAAAGGATGGAAATCAAACAATCGATAGAGTCCTCGATTGGTGGAAGTAACGCATAGCCAACACTGGCTACCAATGTCTTCCGTCGCCAGGCAGAGGAAAATCAGGATTTGTGTGATTAAAAGGGACCCGCTCAACACGGCTAGTCCAAGGATAATTTTCCTTGCCAATATCCATATTTCGATTGACCACCGTTTGCCAAACATTGATGCAGTATTTGTGGATTGTTACGCAGGGTATCACCAAATTCTGATTGAAATGAAGAATACGCAGCAAAACGGCCTTCATCACACCACCTTGGTAGTATATCACTATAGGGTTATGGCCGTTCGGTCCTCAAGAATGCCGGTGCACTTCAGGAGAGTCCAATACGAATATTTTTCCATGACATGGATTCACGAAAGAGATTGAGGTTTACGTGGACGACGTCATAATCAAATCCCCGCTAGAGTTCGGATCATTTGAACAACACTGAGAAAATTCCTATTCTTTGAACTTTGCGTCGGTACAACTTGAAGCTAACTCCCAAATCCGGCTAAATGTGCTTTTTGGAGTCCCAGCTGGGAAGTTTTTTGGGGCTTTGGATAGTCATAGGAAGAGGTATTGAGCTTGACCGCCGGGTCGAAGATCAAAGCAATTCAAGAGTTGCCTCCACCCAAAGACAAAAAAGAGGTGATGAGTTGTTTTTCTTGGGAGGTTAAATTATCAAGCGGTTTATAGCCCAATCGACAGGTGGTAGTGGCCCATTTTCAAGTTGCTGAAGAAAGATTGCCGCCGACTGGTGGACCGAGAATTGCCAATTGCTTTGTGACGTATCAAGAGCTATTTGTCTAACCCACCGTACTCTGGTTCCCCTCCTCCGTTCCTCCTCCCCGCGATAAGGGTGTCCTTTGTGCTGTATTTGTCCATTTTTCGGATATGCCTTTGGATGTGTACTCTTCGATCAGCACGACGGACAGAAGAAGGAAAAGGCCATCTACTACAATAAGCAAGAAAGTCTCCGTACGAGTCTCGGTCACTTTTGCTGGAGAGAACATGAGGTGCTCTCCATGGCTTGGCCCATAAGCTGATACCCTATTTGTCATCGTATACCACTATCTCATTTCTGCATAATTGATGCGTTTAAGTACATTTTTCCAGAAAGCGAATGCCGACCGCAAAAGTAGCCAAATGGCAAATGCTGTTGATTGAGTTTTGATATCGTATATGTGACCCGAAGGCAATAAAATATAAAAAAAAGAAAGGGAGGGGCACAAGCTTTTGGCTGATCATCTTGCCGAAAAATCCCGTTGACGAATAATATGAACCCCTCAACTACGTATTTCCGATGGAAAAAGGTGACATTTCTGGGTGAAGATATATCCGAAGCTCATCCAGGTTGGAGATTGTTCTTCGATGGGGCGTGTTAATCACCAGGTAAAGGTGTTGGGAGTGCAGTCTTATCATAAGATGGTCCAGCATTATCCTATGCAACTAAACTGCGTTCAAACTGCCAAATAACAATGGCTGAATACGAAGCTTGTATCCCGATTTGAAATGGCCATCGACATGAACGTTTAACGAGTTACTGGTTATTGGAGATTCAGGACCTTTTGATTCATCAGTTCAGGAGAATGCTGTGAAAACCCCGAAGATTAAACCTTACGTACAGTTGTTGCAAAATCTGTGTAAAAGGTTTCCGCAAGATCGAGTTCAAACATACTCCCAGGATACCGAATGAATTCGCTTATGCCTTTTGCCCACCATTCTTCAATGATCAAACATCGGTACTGATTACAACATCGAGCCCGGTGGATATAGACTTAAGGACATCCAGTTCATTGTTCCATGTTTGAATCAGAACCAGGTGGTGTGCCTTGGTATTTTGACATAAAGATGTACTTGGAGTCTGGGAACATATCCCTAAGACGCTACATTTAGTCAATAAGAAATCGATACGTCGTAATGCTCCTCAATTTCTTTCTGAATGTAGAGTCCTGAGGAGGACTCCATATTGGGTCTTTTAAGATGTGGTAATGCTGTTTGAAGCGGGTTAGCTTATCGAACAGATATATGCTGGAGTTTGCGGTACACACATGAATGGCCTTCCCTTGGCACGAAGGTTTCTTCAGACTGGTTTTATTCTTTTCTTGATGACTATGGAGAATGACTTTTGCAAATCGTACAAAAATGTCCAAATGTCAAGTGCAAGGTGATAATATACGGGTGCCACCACGAACCTTAATGCTATGAGTTCATTCGACCTTTGCCTTTGTAGCTTGGGGAATGGATGTCCTCGGTCCTATAGATCCAGCCGCTTCTAATGGGACACGATTCAATTTTGGTCGCCATTGATCTTTCACCAATGGGTGGAAGGCAGCCTCTTACCAAGTCGGTAAAACCAGAAAGTGGTGGCCGATTTCGTCCGCAACATCTGATATGCAGATTTGAATTCCAGAATGCCATCATTACTGATAAACGGTGTAAATCTCAACAGTCATTGATAAAGAGATATGTGCACAATTAAGATTTATTCACCGTGAGGTCAACTAGCTTATCGCCTCACATGAACGGAGCTGTAGAGGGCCGCCAACACGAATGTCAAGAAGTTTTTGAGGAAGATGATTGACAACAGCGAGTTGCATGAAATGTTGCCATATGCGCTACTGGGTTATCGAACAACGTTCATAACATCGACCGGGGCTACTCCATACTTGCTATATATGGAACAGCAGCGGTCGTGCCTGGTGAAGTCGAGATACGTCTTAAGAGGATCATTCCAAGAGTCTAGTTAAGCACTGCTGAGTGGGTTATCAACGGATTTATCAACGCTTGAATTGATGAGAAGAGATGTTCGCCGTTTGCCATGGCCCAGTTGTATGACAGAGAATGACCCGCGCTTTTCCACACAAAAGAGTTTTAGAAAACATCCCCCGGCCCATAAGCACGCTCCCCCGGCCCCCGCGCTCCCTCCCCCCTAAAAAATAAAATAATAAACAAAATCCCCCTCCTCCTTGTCGAATGATATCGCCGGACCCCCGCGTTCCGGTCCCCTGCCCCCCTGCCCTCATCCCGCCACTCTATCCCTCTCCGCCCGGCCCTACGTGCCCTCGGGCTCGTGCGTGCCGGGTGGGCGGTTCGTCAGGACGCCTGAGTGGATGCGGCCAGCGGCCCGTCCGCGCCCCGGTCATCCTTCATGCACCGAGTTCGACACTCGTGGTAGGGGCACTTTCAGGTACTCGCCCGCCGCTGGCGGGCACCCCGACAGGCGCGAGCGCTGCACAGCGGCCCCCTCGGCGAGAGCGCGCCCCCCAGAAATTTTGAATTTGGCCAGTTTGGTTCTTAGTCGTATTTTTCTCATCAATACGAGTACACAAAGGGAAAGATTCAGCACCAAACTGGCGAGGTCCTACATGTTCCTTAAGTACTATCTGGAGTGCTTTGGTCTTGTCAGAGATGGATGCACTGTATGGCCAAGCCATCAACTCATATGCACTGTCAAAGATACTAATGCTTGAAGTTTCAGTCTTGCATTTTCTCTATTTCTGTTATTTTAACTTGTAATCATTTGTTTGCTTGTCGTTGTTCAATTTGAATTATAATCCCTCTTGTAACGAACTATCTACGTCTGACCCTAATTCTCAAGAACGAGGATACGTAGGCGGCCTATGTCGTCTTGGTCCCCATTTATCCCCTTGAAAATCATTTCTTTCCTCTGTATTTTGAAAACTATGTTCGCACCTGAAATCTCAAGATGAGATACGTTGGCGGCCTTTGTCCGTCCTCGTCGGTTTCTTTGTAAATTTCATTCTTTTTAAACCTTCAGGGGGAACTACGTTGACCTGATTCCTACCTCAAAACGGGATACGTAGGCTCCACAAGGGCACTCGTGTCATATTCCTCTCGTAGATTTCTATTCCCCTTTAACAGTAGAACATGTGACAAGAATTTTTGTAGAGGGACGCAAAATTCTCCAGAAGGAACCCCTCTTCAGCGAGTCAAACTAAGGACATTCGAATTTGCGCTGGACAAATTTTTGAGAAGATCTCAGGGAAAATGCCGCGATTGGTTCGTTGGCAAGGAAAGATAAGCAAGACCACTACACTGGGACTGAAATTTGGGATGGCCTCAAAATGTCGTTCAGGGTCTTCCCTACAAGTCCGGAATGCCTATGAAATTCATTCAACAAGCGTAGGACCAAAGGAAGCTCGTTAAGCCTGACAGACAGACTTGCCCAGGGACTTTTCAAGATTACTATTCTTAAAAAATTTCTTGTTTTGCTCTTAAAAATTTCCCTCTATATTTATCTGTTTTGGCCACATAAGAAAATTTTATCTATCAAGAGGTTGGGAAGTCGGGAAATCAACCGGAGATATCAAGACAAGGAGCAAACAACCGAAGGATTCGGACCCAGATCAGTATGGTTAAAAGGACAATTTTTCTGTGATGAAGGTTTATAGCTTTGCTTGAAATCGCTCCCCGAATTCTTCCGACGCTGAATACGGAGAAGGAGAAAACTATCTCCAAAACCAATGATTTTATTGTACGCAAGAAGCATTTCAGATAGGTTTTGTGTCCGGATGCTTGTGAAGGTGTTGTTTTTCAAACCATTCTAACAAATGGGGAAAATACAAAGTATCCAGGCAGATTCAAAGGGGAATTAAACAGGAATCTTCGCGAAGATTGCACGATTTATTTTAAAAGGACGCTATTTGCATTGCGTTATCAAAGCAAGATGATATGATCGATCAAGACAATGCATTTACCTCAGAAGAGAAAAAGACAGTTACGCACTTAGTATTTCATCATTTATCGATCAAGTCGATATATAATTATTTGGAGATCGTTCTTGACGTACTATCCACGGGGGCGGCGATATAAATATTCATGCATCCGCGGAATTATACACTGACGAAGAATCAAACATCGCGGAATAATGCATAGCGGGAATCATGCATCGAAGAATCATGCATGCGGAATCATGCATCGCGCAATCATGAATCGCGACGTCATTACTTATGCCGAAGAGAAGATTCTGCCTCGTCAAAAAGTTACGCATCGCGAGAGACATTCATTACTCGCTAAATTTAGCATCGCGAGAAGATTTATCTCGCTGGAATTTATGCATACGAGAAGAATCCATGCTCGTGAAATCATGTATCGCGGAAATAGCATCGCGGAAGTCATTATACTGCTTTGAAGAATCATGAATAGCGAACATCAGCATCGTGGAAATCAGCCCGCGAGTCATTTAATTATGCACGACGGAGAAGATTTCATGCCTCGTCAAAATTTATGCATTGCGAGAAGACTTTATGCCTTCGCTGACAATATGTACGCGAGAAGATTTCATGCCTCGTCCCAAAAACTACATCGCACGAGAAGAATTTATGTCTCGCTGAGATTCATTGCATAGCAAAAATCATGCATGCGGATCATGCATCGCGAGTCATTAATATGCACGATTGAGAAGATCTCATGCCTCGTCAAAGTATGCATTGCGAGACGTTTTAAACTCGCAAGAATTTTACGATATTGCGGAAAGATTTTATGCCCCGCAAGAGGACATACACGGATAAAGAAATGGAGCCCATATAATCATCGGCCTCAACACGCATCTTTTATTTTGATGACAAAATAAATATCAAGAAGACGTCAAAGGAACGACAAAAGAACATCATATCGCATCAGCATTTAATTATTTATTTCGACATGTCAAGTATAGAGTACATTGAAGATCATATTGCAAAAAAACACAAAGGTATAAGCTTATTGCTGGACGTCAAACCGATCGAGTCGACGTCAAAAATATGGAGGAGAACAATGAAGTGTCGATCATGGTAAAAAGGACACTGTCTCCATCCTAATTGCATTTTTTAAGCTGACGAGTTTGTATATCAGTCTTTGTCTGGAGAGCATACAATGATGAAATTCTCAAACCAAACAACAGGTTCGTGACGACATCAAAAAAAGGATGGCAGCACAACGTGGAAAACTTTTTCTAGCAGCGAAACTGGGGACACAAGTCCACAAGAGGATGTTCAA
Source organism: Solanum habrochaites (assembly GCA_027704765.1). NCBI lineage: Eukaryota > Viridiplantae > Streptophyta > Magnoliopsida > Solanales > Solanaceae > Solanum > Solanum habrochaites. Next base: position 7,233,047 of record JAKWJA010002495.1, on the reverse strand, counting down.
ACTCTTAGGAAGCGAGCAGAGAGGAGTGAACTTCCACAATCGAACCGACCTCGCGAGCACGTCCGGTCTTTCTTTAGTCTGTCAGTTTCAGTCTCGCATCCGGAAGTTTCGATTTATCGGAGGAAAGTTTTCCAATCTGAGTGAAAACTCGCCAAGAGCTTTGGACATTAGCCGTGTAAGTTCTTACATAGGATGTGAAGAGCTACACATTCGTTAGCTAAGAGGTTTTACAAGCCTCTTTTCAACTCGTTAATGTGTCAATCTTCCAAAAAACCGAAGGTTATCTAGCATATAGTTTCCTTTTCCATCGCTTGATCGAAATATTCTCGAGCATTTGATACCTTCCTAATCCGGTATCGAAGTGGATTTTCTATTCTTTCAAAATATGCGGTGATCAAGTTATCGAACTACAAGTGGCCTGGATTCTATTAGCCTGAGAATGTAGGAAACCCTGTTTCAAGGGTACGGCCATAATCCTAAACCCGTTCTCAAATCCTCCTTTAGAAAATGAATGGGTTTGGTCAAAATGGCTCGGTCAATTCCATTTTCCTCAAATTGCTTCATCAATCCAGTAAAATGAGGGGACAGCCGTTGACACCCCATTTTGATACCCAACCCAGTTCCTTTCTAGCCCACTAAACTTTAACTCGTATCCAAACCAGCACTTGTCAAGCCCACTCCCAATTTCAGGTATTAGTGGTTTCAAACGCCCAAACTTTTAACGGCCCACTTCCCTTTATTATAAATCCAACAAGTCCAATCCCTCAACCAACTCACTAAAACCCATGACCCGATCCAATAACCCGCGGACCCCATCCCCTTTTCTCCCCTTCACGCCATTCAGGGAAGAAAGAACAAAAGAACCGACACAAACGCAGAAAAAAAAAAAGGAGGAAGAAAAAGGACCCCAAAACAGAAAAATCTGCCCCTACAAGCGACATCTCTCCCCACGCTCTCTCTCCCCCTCTCCCAACACCCACTGCGCTTCCCCATGCAAACGGAAAAAAAGTCCCAGAAAGGAACTTGTTCAGAAAAAACTAGACAGATGTGTGCCGAAAAGTAACCCCAGTCGCGTTTCTTGTTACCTCCCACGCGACTTCTCCCTCCCCAAGGTCTATTCTTCAACCAAGGTACCGTGGACAGTTGCTTTGGGTGTGGAAGACTACGTTTCGTCCTTGTGACTGTGAGATGAAGCCACTCCTAGCCAAGGCCACTCGACTGATCTCTCGACCGTCTCTCCTCCCTTCCTCTTTCGGATGGAGTCAAATTTGTAGGAAAAGGGTGTTGCATCATTAACGGGAAAAGGATTTAAAATTTTGAAACGATGGTTGCGAATGCGTTTTTTCCCGCCCATCAAAAAGGGGAAACCCTAGTTTTCGTCCTCTCTATATAAAAACCCCATCCGAGACGAAAACGGGTTGTGGTTCGTTAGCAATTTTGGGTTGGAAAATTTTCGTTTCTTTGCTATAGAAGAATAGTCGGCACTTGTTGGAAAGTTAAAAATTTGTTTCATTTCGCTGTGTTGGTTTCCGAAGAGCAGAGAGAATTGATAAAATCGAGAATCGTGTCGTGTCACAGTGTGCTCGCCTGCAGATTTCCGTCGAGGACCGCCTTGACTGTGGTGAGTGTGTGCGAGGGTCGTAGTTTCTCTGCACTCCGTTCGTTCTCGTTCCAGGTTTGCTACTCCTCAATAGGTAAAATGACTTCGTTATGTATTTTCTTTCTTTCGTCGAGTTGATATGGTGGGTTTTGATGGCGGGAGACTTGGTTGATGGTTTAATGGGTTGTTTATCATGTTTGGTTACTCACTGCATATGGTGTGCTGAAGTTACTGTTTGTTTTATTAGTTTCTATAACTTGGGTGTACCCTGTCTAACTTACTCGAATAAAAAGTTGTTTGGTGTAGTTTAGAGGTTCGTAAACTTAAAGAAGATGGGTTGGTATTCTTGTTCTTCTATTTGATGTGTTTTTGATATGTGGTTGAGTTTGAATATGGATGACTAAAACACTCGATATCGTATCCTTTATTCTTTAATCTCAAAGTTGAGGAATTGAATTACGATGGTCTAAAATTGGGATTTACCCTGTGGGATAGACTGTTCGAGAGTTAATGTGTTGCCATCTCATTTGGTCCAAATGCTTTTGGTGTTCAAATATAGCGTTCTCTCGTTCAGTTTCACGCTCTTTTCTCGTTTTTTTTTGTCTCGAATGGCCTCTCTGGTCTAGGGAGATGGTTTCTCGGCTTGTGATTCGTCAAGTATGCCATGATGCGTCTAAATGTTTGCTATGAGTTTACATATAGATGTAATTCTCGAAGTCGCTTGTACCTTAGAAACTGTTAACCTCTCGTTTGTTTTTTAGCATTAGATTTGGTTTGCATAATAGTTTTTTTTCTTTTGTATTGAACATAGCCTGATATAATTCTTTTTATTTGATATAGATTTACGGTATTTACAAATCGAGGGGAAGGGGCTATATATCGTTATACTCTCCCTTTCCTGTCTGAGTATGGTTGGCAATTATCTAGAATCATATAGGGTGTTTTTATTCTGCATCTTTCGTGGAATAAAATAGGTATTTCTATTAATTTAGTTTGATCTCTCTGCATATGTGTACGTTGAATAGTATATTAACCCTTTTCGTTTACTTGGGCATGTAAAATCTGTTTGGGTTTCTATGAACTCTCTCTTTTTTTTTTGCATCGAGAGAGTCGTAAAAGACTCGATTTTTCTTCCATCAAAGTTCACTATAAGTCAGATGCGCCAACCCCCATTACTTGAAGATAGAATTAGAAGAAGAGGATTAGAAAGATGGTTGTGGCTTTATTTTTATATTGTTGGTATGTTATTTGTAATGGTCATAATCCCCCTTCTCGTTTTTTATTTCTTATTTTATTTTATATGTTTAGGACTAGGACAGGTACAAAAAGCGGTCAAAAAAACCCAAAAAACGGGGTGGGTCCAAAACTCGACAAGGCGAAAGGAACCCGAGTTGGACCCCCAAATCTCTCCCTCTCTTCTCTTTATTATTTGTTGTGCGTTTGTTTGAATTGTCTTTAGTTTTAGAGTTAGAAATACAAACTCCCTCGGAAAACGACTATCTATTTTATCAAAATAAGAGGTTTAACTAAAACGGAATCTCAAAGTGATAAATAATTTCAACTTGTAATTTTGTCTAAATTTCTAACAAGTTCAAAGTTTTGAATTCTACAAGTTTGTTTGAATATAAAATTCTTTAACCTAAAAAAAAAAGAAATTTGCAAGATAAGCAACATATATCAAAATTTGTAAAAAATCTGTCTAGATAAAATCTCAAGAAGTTCGATAGACAAAAGATTCGCAAATTGCAAATATTAACAACGAAATATCCTAAAAAATTGAAAAAATTCGCCTAAGTGAATTTCTCATAAGTTCAATAACTTTAAAAATTGTAAAAGTTAACAAAAATAGTCAAATAAGTTAATCGCTGGAAAACCGTAGTAAACGGAGCGTCTTAGGTGCTTTCTTTTGAAACCTTCCTAAGACACTAATAGGAATCCCGAACCCTTAAAAATTTTTCAAACAATTTCCTGTTTAGTTGTTTTGAAAAATAAGTTTTCTTGATTTTCTCAAAATTAAGTGGCGACTCCTAAAAAAGTGAAAAATATCTCAAAAAATAAAATAAACTCTTTTCGAAAAACTTTTCGATAAAACACCTGAAAAGGATTGTGTGATCCATTTCCTCATATCAAGATTTTCATTGAATATCTCTTCATCCGTTGGCCTTCTTTTCGTCAAAACCTCCATCAACATGATGCCGTAACTGTAAACATCACCACTAGCAGACACTATTCCTTCTAAGCCATATTCTTAAAAGAATAAAAATGAAAAAGAATTACTCATTTGAATATAAACAATAATTATGTATTAACAAGACATGACTTGCTTTAATTAGTTCTAGAATTTGGAAGGGCTAAACTGTGATTTTTGAAAATAGAAAGACACTCGTTTACCTGGTGCAATATACCCAAGAGTGCCCAATGACTCTGTATGTGCCATGGACTTGCTTACGACTAAAATATTAGAGATATCTTCATCCAAAAGAACATTGGCAGGCTTTAGGTCGCAATGAACTATCGAAGTGTTATGACCATGGTGTAGATATTCGACAGCCACAGCCACATCAAGCATTATAGTGACTCTTTGGAGTAAGTTCAAGTGGGACTCTTCTCTGTACAACCAATTCTCAAGGCTCCCGTTGGACATATATTTCAGAACAAAGGCTCTTATATAGTCACTTGAACAAGTAGTAATAACAGGAACAAGATTTCTGTGTCTAACATTTCTCATTACTTCACATTCGGTATCAAACCTCTTGCATACTTGCTCATTTTCCAAATCCAAAACCTTTATTGCCACCACAGTTCCACTAGATAATGTGCCTTTGTACACAGAGCCAGAGCTACCTTCACCAATTAAATTTGACCTATCAAATTTATTTGTTGCTCGTTGAATCTCGTGATAAGAAACTAATTGATGAGCCTTGATCTCCGGTACATTTTCCACATCCTTGGACTTTCCTTTCTTCTTTCGTTTCATTATCCAAATTGAAACCAACATGAATATTAGAAAGGATGAAATAATCACCGGAGTAACAATTTTTAGCACAACCTCCTTAAGCTTTGATTGTTTTCCCGGATTAGTGATAGCGCAAGCAGGAATCTCCAATATGTGCATTCCGCATAGACCTTTGTTCCCAAGAAATGATTGTAGAGTGGAATTTGAAAACACACCACCACTAGGTATTACACCTTCTAAACCATTAAATGAAACATTAATGCTTTTAAGGGATGAAAGTTTTTCCAAAGACATAGGAATAATACCTGACAATGCATTTAAAGACAAATTCAAGAATTCCAAGCTTATCAAGTTGGCAAAGGATAATGGAATTGAGCCTGAAAACGAATTGTTCGACAAGTCAAGAGACTTCAAGTTTTGGAGATCCCCTAATTGGCTTGGTATCATGCCTGAAAATTGGTTATTGGAAAGATGTAGTTCTACAATGGCTTTCAGTCCTCCAATATCTGATGGAACTTGTCCCTCGATTGAATTCTCTGACACGTCTAGATAGAGAAGACCACTCATATTCCAAAGTCTCAACGGAAAAGTTGATGATAATTTATTAGAACCTAAATAAAAATGTTGTAGCATGCTAAGGTTTCCTAAGTATTCTGGAATTAATCCAGAGAGCTCATTACCATCCAGAAATAATTGAACCAACTTAGATAAATGGCATACCGCCTCTGGAATATGTCCCTCCAATTTATTATTAAATAGAGACAACCCTTGGAGTTGTTTAATTGAACAAATCTCAGAAGGAATACTCCCACTGAAGCTGTTTTCTTCAAAGGATAGGGTTGTAAGTCCACTCATGTTGCCTATACTTGTCGGGATGAGACCATTGATGTGTGAATCTCCTATTTCAAAGTTTTCAATAGTAGATGACAGATTCCCAATTGAATTGGGAAGAACGCCATTCAATGGATTGAAACCCACTTGTAAATATTTCAACATTCTACAGTCCGCCAAAGAATTGAAGAATCGCAACTCATGTTCTCTTGGTTCATTGGTAAGTTGATTAGAATGTAGGAACAATGATAGCAACATACGAAGATGTCCCAAATTAGTAGGAATAGTTCCTGTGAGAAAGTTTTCTAGTAGTGACAATATCTCAAGCTTTGAAGCATTTGTTATGAATGATGGAATTTCCCCTTCTAGCTGATTGACTCCCAAGTCAAGTCCTTTAAGGTTTGGAAGATGAAGGCCTGTAGTAGTTGGAATTCTACCAGAGAGATTATTGAAACTGAAATCAATGATTTCCAAAGAAGATATGTTGAAAATAGCCTCTGGAATTCGACCAATAAGATTATCATTAGAGTCGAAGCTCAATTCCCTCAAATTTGATAGCTTCCCTAATTCCGGAGGAATTTTTCCCACTATGCGATTGTTTCCACAATAAAGATATTGGAGAGTGGAAATATTGCCCAATGAAGTGGGAATAGTCCCTTCTATTGGATTATCGCCAATATAAAACCCCTCGAGCTTGGATAAACAATCAATATTTCTTGGTATGTTTCCTGTTATGTTGTTGAAAGATATGGACAAAACTTTGAGCTCTGTGAGTTGGCATATGTTTGAAGAAATGCAACCAGAAATTTGGTTGTTAGATATGCTTAAAAAGTTCAGATTTGAGACAATAATTCCTTCATCCAGCAAGAGAGGACCAAAAGGCTATTGATTCCAGAGCATACTTAAGTAGCGAGTGAGATATTAAACAGTGTTGCAAGGAATGAGACCTATTAAGTCATTGTGTCAAGAACAAATCCTGCTAAGTTGGGTAATATTACCAATCTCCATTGGAATGCTACCATTGATTCTATTCCCAGACAAATCTAAGTTCATCAATTTTGTGGAATTTCCAACATAAGGAGGGATCATACTCGTGAGACTATTATTCCGTAGATTTAAGTCTCTAAGTTTGGGTACATACCATGGACCTTTCCACATTTCACCTTTGAGTTTATTGAAAGCCAATGAAATCTTTTGAACTGTCCGGTGCTGAAATAGGCTTGTTGGAATACTTCCTTGGAGCTGATTATTTTGAGTATCAACGACTCTCAAGCGAGGCAAGTGGCCAATTCCATAAGGAATTTCACCGCGGAAGAAGTTGTTCCCAAGATTTAGCTCTCTAAGAAAGGACAAATTGACCAAAGACGGAGAAATTGTGCCTTGAAGTTGCAAATTAGGAAGAACCAAGGCCACAACCCTTTGCCTTTTTGGATTGCAAGTGACACCAAACCAAGAGCAAAAACAAGTATTTATAGTCCAATTATTGACCAATAAATGACTGGGACTTGTAACAAGATTTTTAAAAGCTAATAGAGCTTGTTGGTCTGTCTCATTTGAGGAAGCAAGTGATATATAAAATTTAATTATAAAGAGAAAAATCAAATAAGAAAATGTTCTTCTTCATGCTAGCTGTTAGTTACTTGGAAACCTTTGATTGTGTTTTTCAAATGTATTATTATTCACTTATATAGTTGGTATTTGCCCAAATCTTCACGGCATCATCAAGAAAAACAGTAGTGAACATATTATAGTCAAGAAAATTTTCTATATGTAATATATGTAACTTAAGGGACAAGCTAAGGGATTACTATAACAAAAATAACTTTTAGCGTCATTAAATATTGACATTAATAAAGAAAGCTAAAGTTTTTATTGGCATTAGTTAAGTGCTATTAGAACCAATGTCGTTAAAGGCTTTACGGACATATACAAATATTGTTAATTGCTGCTAAAAATATATATTTAGCGGCAATTAAGAATTAATCCCACTAATGATCATTTTTGATGCAGTGAATACAATATATATATATATATAAGCACTAAACTGTTTTTGTTTGGTAAGTTTAATTAATACATAAATTACAAATTAAAACCCATCAACTCATATTAAAACTTCATGGAAGAGGAATATGACATTCAACTTACGTGAACATAGATGACCAATTAGGTTCAATTGAACCACCTATGTCTCCGCTCCTTATAAAAACATTTGATAGTTTAAATATGAAATTCATAAAATAATATATAACATTACAAAATTACTTTCTCTGTCCATTTTATGTGAGGTAGTTTGACTCCACACGGAGTTTAAGAAAGAAAAAAAAATTTTAAAACTTGTGGTTCAAAATGAATGTTAGAAATTTGTGTGACTGTAAATCATTTCATTAAGAGTAAAATAGATATTTTACAGTCAAATTGTTACTTAATATAAAATGTGTGTTTTTATTTTGAACAGTAAGACACATAAACTGGGACAGAGGAAATAATATTTTTTGTCATTATAAATAAAATGATTTTTTTAAAAAAAAAAACATAATAATAAAGTCAACTGCGTTTGTGATTTTCTACAAACTTTTATTGAAAGGGTCATCCATTGACAAAAACACTAAGAAAAAAAGGGAAGGGCGTAAAGACCAAAAAATTTAGCCAGAAAATTTTTAAACCGCTCCACCCAACAACCACCCACCCTCCCCAACCAAACCAAAACCCACCAAACCAACCCTCACTCTACCCCCCATATCCCCGCACAACACCCCCCAAGCTCTATATACACCCCACCAATTAAACCACACATCCCCACAACCGCCCCCAAACACAAAACGCACAATCACATCCCACTCCCTCCGCCTCCTCCACCCAGCAATACAAGCCCACGACACCCCCGCTCCCACATCAAAACCCCCTACCACACCAACTCCCCTTTCCACACCGATCACCCGCCTCACACACGCCAAAACCCCACACCCCACAAACTCAGTTCCATGCCCCCCAACCACACCACCCCCCCAAAACAAAAAACAGACCCCCTCACATCCCACCAACATACTCATCGCCCTTTATCATACAATTTTAAACAAAATAAAACTCCCCGCTACCACCCCCACCATACCCACCTATACCCCATTATCTCCTATAAATCAACACCAACACATAACATCCTCGGCAAACCAGCAAGAGTCCTACTACACTTTACCCATCTTCTTACACCCCACCTCCCACAAACCCAATCCACGCTTCCCCCACTCACTCCCACATTAACCACCACAGTCACCTAAAACCGCCCCACCCACCACACCACACAACCCCCCACCCGTCTAGACTACTACCTCAACCATCCCCCAAACCGCGAGCCCACCAAAAAGCACTGAATCATAAAGACTTTGGAAGCGGCCCCGTTTTTGCATGAGGCAAAAGAGCGTACGGCTGGGGACGCGACGGTCACGCGGTATAATCCCTTATACTATGTTTTTTTTGTAAAATAAATTAATCTTTTTTTTTTTCATTTTTTAGTTAAAAGGGAAAAATATTTTAAAAGGTGAAATAACATTAAAAAAAAACATTCTGACCAAGTTTTCTGACCAAAAAGATTTTAAAGGTGAATTGCGTAATATGAGGGGTAAGGAAATTGATTAGTCATTATTTCCAAAGACTTAGGAATAGTACTTGCATGGATTATTTCCACAAAATCAAAGAAAAAGCAAGTCAGTCAACTCTCATTGAGTCTAGTATCCATTTGTGTATACTCTTAACTTAAATCTGAAAGACATAAATCTCAGTCAAGGTCACATTTATATATTATGTCAATTTTATTTAATAAAATTAGTTGTTGAAAAAGTGCATCATACATTTATCTTGAAATACCTAATAAAAAAATTGTATTACAAATAATATAATTAATAATTAGACTTAATTATATATTATTGAATATTCTGGTACTATCAAATGAAAATCAACACTATATATAAAAAGAAGAAGAAGTGACAAACTCATAAAAATTGAGTTACAAACTCTTACACAGTGATGCTATCTAGTGTACATCTAGAATATTTTAATTAAAATATACATTATATAAAAGTAATTTATCCTAAAATTAATAAGACATCAGTGAAAAATAAAAATAAACTTATGCATATATTGAATCACATAACATCAACCTCATGCAATAGAATGTCACAGAACCTTGCTTTGACTCATAAACATGAATATTAAAGAGGTTATTGCACAAAAAAACGCGGGGGGGTGAGAGGCAGTAAGACTGTCAAGATAGTTAGCCCATCCCATACGGATTAATTCATGCCGACTTTGACATTTTACGGGTCTAGTCAGGCTAGTCCATTTTTAATGTGGGCTAGAAAACGGTATGCTCAACCCACAAGTACATGGGCCTTGCTGGGCCAGTCCACTTTATAAAAAATTATATTTTTTTATAATTATTAAATTAAATTATAAATTATAATTTAAAATGTTATCATAAATATCGAAAAAAAAATATTACATGATATTGATGATATTACTTGTTAATCAAATCCACAAATAAATTATCTTGATAATATTTACTAAGTTTTCTCTTTTAAGTAAAAGTATAAATATCTAAATAAAAAGATTAACTTAATTGTTTTTAGTCTGGACTCTATTTAAAATTTTAACATCATATTATATTTTTTAATTAATTTTTACTGGCCCACGGGCTGGCGCTACCAATATTTCTCAAACCCCACCAATAGGGTGTGCAAAATCCAACCGACTGATAAATCGAATCGAAAAAATGTTATTGGGTTATTGGATTTTCAATTGGTTTATAAAAAAAAATTATTGGGTTATTGGTTCGGTATCAATTTTTACTATTGATATCGATTTAACCAATAATCCAATAATACGGTAATAATTTATTATTTTACCTTTCCTATTTATTAAATATTAATAATATAACATAGACACTATACTTGTATCAAATTATTAGTACTTTACTAACTTCACAGTAGGTCGCTTTACTAGTTTCTACTGTTAATCAAAACCTAAAGATTAAAGTAAGGGGTTAACGATTGTAGCTATTTGATTTTAGTTTTAGTTTTAGTTTAGTCTTGTTGGACTATTTAGTTTTAATTTTAGTTTGTAATTGTAGCGTTGAACATTGCACGTTTGATATGGTCCGAATTTGATTAACATAAAAATATCTACCATGTTTTGGTCGGCTAACATGTAATTCAGCCTCACAATTATATTTCTTGATTGATGTTTTCTTCAATTTATCATATCGTTCTTGTTCATTATATCAAAGCATTTAGAAAAGTGAGAAGACATATAATATTTTACAGATATTTTCTTATTGGGTAAACCGAAAATCGAATTGATAATGATGAAAAACCGATAAATCGAAAATCGATAGAGAATATCTTATTGGTTTTTTATTGGGTTAAGATATTTAAAACTAGAAAACCGATAAATGGAACTGATAATACATAAAATCAAATCGAACCGATCGATGCACACCCCTACCCACAAATGAGTAGACTTATTCAGGTCCGGGTAAAAAAAACTTGTTTTTAAAGGAGACTCCAAAAATCATAGCTCCAACCCTATCAATCCAAGGATTAGCCAGACACAAAAAAACTAATTAGGGGGGGGGGGGGGAGGAATTTCACCCAGACGAAAACACAACATACAGGATAAAACGGCCCAATGAGACTTAGCCCATATTGAGGCCTCTAGACGCGCAGGTGAGGTGATGATAAATACTTGAAATGTACTCTTGACTTCCTCTTGGAAGAATGGAATTAAATATAAATATTATTTATGTGAAATTTTTTTAACATTTATATATATTAACAAGTTTCTGAGCATGTACTTCACACGTGTGTAATCCGTAAATTTTTATAGAGAAGTTAGAATGACTAAAATTTCATGGCAATATATATATATATAGAGAATAAAATAAAAAATTATAAAATAAAAATATAGACAGTACGACCAATAAACATTCATAGAAAACTAAATTAAGAACGTATAGTAGAGAAAAAAAGACCAAAAGAAACAACAGCTTAAGAAAAAAATACAAGTGGACTTATTCTCATAGCGACTAGATGGTATATATGATGAAAAAAAGATAAAAAGAGTATTACTCTCTGAGTCTTTTTCGACTCCTATCCATAACATATTCCAAAATTCAAGAGTCTTCTTCATTATTGACTATTAAATAGAACTAATAGTCTAATAATCTGGGTAGGAGGTTTCATGACGAAGTGAATTTAAGAATGAATAGAAAGAATATCAAAAGATATCTTAAATTTCTGTGTAACATATTTGACGAGGTATGACATATGAAAAATGAGAGTATGGATATTTAAGACGTGTAAAAGTTGAAAGTAATTAGACACAAATAAAATAAATAAAATGAAAGAATAGGAAAAATAAAATTAAAGTGAGCAAACCATTAGAAAAGAACAACTAAAGTTCTTATCACGTGATTCAGCTCATAATTAAATTTGTGAAGCTAGCGCATTCTTTAATAATAACCAAAGGACATTATCAATGTATATGTGTCTCATTTTGCCCCGTTGCCACCCTAAATATTAAATTTCATATGTCAATAAAGGATAATACTTATCCACATAAATTTATTATTTAGAGTATAGGGAAAAATTATGACAAGGATTGGGGTATTAATTGTTATAAATTTAGGTAGATAACTTTTTTTATTTTGTATTTTATAATTATATATACATATTGGAGATATATACAAATATTAAAATTAGATACGTAATTGAGAATTAATTTTAGGGTCTGAGAAGTCAATTAACATTTTAATTAAACTATACAAGTAAATATTTAAAATTTTATCAACAATTAATTTATAGAAGGGTAAATCGGTAAATCAAGGTTAAACTTTGTTTTGTTCATGCTATAGTAACTATATAATATAATAATGATGATTGATAGGTGAAACCAAAGGGCAATTGTAGACAAAAAAAAAAATGTGGCTTACATAAAGTGATTAGAAATTAGGAAGTCCTAATTGGAATATAATTTATCATTTAATAGGAGGTAACTTCTTAATGGTGCAGGACCTTCAATTAAAGGCTCTCATGATGATTTCTTTCTTTAAAAAAAATAAATGATTTCATTATAAATGAGATGTTATGGGTACGTAGTAGAAAGGATACAATTTATTATAAGATATTTTTACTTTTTTAACAAAGAAGAATAATTTTTTTTTAGTATTTCTAATTAATATTTATTATTTTAATTAATTAGATTTTTTAAATTATATTTTGATTTAGTATAGAGGTAAAATGTTAATCCAAGTTACACTTTGAAGTTTTACTTTTAATAATATACTAGTTCCTAACACATACACATGTTCGCGTTTCTCAAGCTAATCGATATTTTATTTTAAAATAACATAAATAAGTATAATGGGCGTGTGATACGCTCAAACTTACTTCTCATTTGAGAAGTAAAGCGGTTAGCGGCAAGTAACTAACCAACTAGTCGAGTTGCCAGGATCGTCCCGAGGAAAATAGTCTAGACTTGCTTTAATTGTTATTACTATTGTTCGGTTGATAACTTCCATCGAGAAAGTAAAAACATAAAAATGTAAAGGGGGGGTTTGTATTTCCTAATAAGTTAAAAAGAGCCTAATCCTAAAGAAAGAGACACTTAAACGTTTTTGAAAGTGGGTTTTATCAATCTAATCACAGTAACTAGGGTCTTACGTGTTCCCACAGGTTCATAACGTGATAATTAGACTATAACAATTCTTCCTAGTATCTTGCATGCAAAGTGATATACGTTATGTATTATCAAACTTGGTACGGCATCTCAAAATCTCACTACGCACCTTAGTCCGGACTACGTGTGTTGCCCCGTTCCTAACCTTATCGTACTCATCCATTAAGCTGTATTCGAATTGACTAAGTTATTACCGCGTACCAATCAATACTAGCCTATTAGATAGTATACACGAAATCTATGTAATAATTCCTACGTTTCTATTATCTACCTCCTTGCGTCCGGCAATAGCTTAAGAGAGAGTTCTACGTTGATCATCCGCTTAAAAAGGACTTTAAGCGAGAAGAATTATTAATAAATGCAAGACCACTTTTCTAGAATTGTTATTTAGTTAGGGTTTATCTCATTATTTGCCTATGGTTCCCACAACCCTAGTTAGGGAGTTTAGTTACTCGCATCGCGCCATGAAACATATTAAAATATATTAAAAAGATTCATGTATTACTTCAAAGAGAAAGAATAAAGTCCAAAAGAGATTGCTTGATTAATAACCCAAAAATACTTGACAAGAATTCTCAAAGTAGTCAGTATTCACGAAAAGTCTAATGAATTATCAGAATCTCACAATACATGTTTACGAATACGGAGTTTCAATAATCTTAGAGTTCTAACTATCAGGTGTCTAACTCAAAAACGAGACCGTTTTTCGAACTATTTATAAAAATACAAAAAACATAGTAAACAAGAATTCTAAGTACTGGAAATCTGCCAACGCGGTGGGTCGACGGACCACTGCGACGGAATGTCGTGGTCATGACGGGAACGTCGTGGATACGTCGTTCCATACTTGCCGTGCCATTTTTTCTGCCTGCCTTCTTCATTCCCCTCAACGGCAAGTGTGACGGACCGTCATAGGCACAACGGTCCCCGTCGAGGGTCTCGTTTAAAAAGACTTCCACTCTTGGAATCTTGGGTCCTGGATCACTTCTCTGGTTAATCTTCACAACGAACCTGCCAGGACGGACCGTCATAGCCAATGACGGACCGTCACAAGCTTCGTAATCCCACACTTGTCAGACTTCCCAATCTTCCTTCAGCCAGCTTCTATACCGCCTGCAACCTACGGACGTCACAAGACATGACGGACCGTCAGTAAGCTCCGTAGTGGTCTCTTCTGCATTTCTTCTTCCAAATCTCCGCATTTGGCTTTGAAGATTTCCCTGCAAAACAAAGAAAACTTGTATAAAATTAGACCAAAAAGGGCTTTTGGACGCATAAAATAAATGGAAAAAGCATTAATATACAGTGAAGCCACGGTATATCAACACCTCAACTTTAAATTCGTTGTGTTTCCTCAAGCGACGCACTATGACTAATACCACAACTCTTTTACAATAGTATTCCCCATGTTTATCCTTTGAGGCAATCATTTGAGCTCATCAATCACGATTAATCTATCAAATCTATGCATGCTATACTATTAGCCCTTGAATTTCTGTGGGATTCGAACATGAAACAGACTCAACATTGCCACTAACACCTATCCTCTGCAATTTCGCACCGAGGTGCCAATAACACTTCTGGTATGGCACTAATGTCCTCACTTAGACAAAATCCTCATTTTTCACACAGTGATTTCAGTTTGAGTATAAGGAGTACAGTTCAACACTCGGCTCTCAGAACAAGTCACACTCATATACCTATTGCCATAAGCTGCCCTATTTTCACTGCATTAAGGTCGCATACAAACCCTTAGGATCACGAAGGACTTTTTTCGCCTTGAACATAGGCTCAGGGTTAGGTAGGCGCTACATTTTTAGGCTATACGTGAATAGTGACTTTTTGCCCTCCTTGAATATCGCGCTAAACCTTACTTTTTTATCATCTTATCTCGCCAGGTTATCTATACTCTTTACGTTCCATTTGCAAAAATTTTCTCATTCGTTCTTCATTTGTGTAAGTGATTTTTTTTCTTTTTCTTACTGTTTCTTTCAACTAATTTCATGAATCACTTTACTTTTGTTCTTTCTCTCTCTTTGTTCTTTCAAAACCATTCCACAGCATTCCTCCTAATAGCCACCTTCAACTCATGCGCTTTGCCACTGCAGTCAAGGAACATCAATACCTAAAGTTGACCGGTTCAGCGTCCAAAAGAAGGTAGATGGGTTTAATGTATTATTAGCCACCCTCAACTTATGCTTTAGGCTAAGCTGAGGATGCCACATGTCCAAGCAGGGACCGGGCCAATACATTGTTCTCCGAAGATCAGTTAGGGTGAAAAAAGAATCGCTCTAATTTAAGCTAATTATTTGCCGATCAAAGAGGAAATTAATTCGGTTTCTTTTAGTGGCCGTTAGAAATGAGGCTTTTTGCATAAGGGCATATGATCCTTTCCTAATTGTTTGTTACAGCCTTACTTCTTAGCGGACTACCAGGCCCAAGTTCTAGCTCAGTACCCAATAGTGGACTATTCAAATTCCTCACTCTCACTGTAAACAGTCATCACCTATACCAGATATAATATACACCTAGTTTGAATTAAAGACTTTAGGGTAAGCCAATGTGTAACTCTCTTTCACGCTTAGAGCCACACATTGTCAGCTACTTGCCTAGTCATGCGTTATTTTCAGTTTTCAGGCATATGATGTTAGCCATCATGCTCTAGATTAAATATGACAACAAAGATATAAACATGACGGCTTCAACAAAAAAAACTCCGTCTTTTGGCGGAAAAAAGAACTCAGGCCAAGAAAACCCCAAAAGCGGTAAGTGGTTGGGCCGTACTCAGACTTCACCCTAACACACTCACTTTCCATTTACCCCACCCCAACAAAAAAGCATGCAATTGTCCCAATGCATAAAAAATCTAAAGATTAGCAAGGGTAGAGTGACAAGCAAACCGGTGGGACGCATAGCGCCGTTCGATCAACAAGCATCGGGGGTCCGGTTTCCCAGAACCCACATCCTTGAAATCTGGACACCTCAGTGGTGCTCCTCAGCAACAACGCACCATAAGTAGTGCTCCTGCTTGTTCTAAGTGCGGAGCTAGACGCCCCAGCGCTTATTGCGATGACCTCTAATCTGGTGTGCCTCCGCATCAGGCAAGTGAGAGCTCTCCTGCGGCCTCCATACTTAGGAGCTCCTCTTCCTTGCCCTCGCGCCTCATCCTCTATCGACCCTCTCTCGCCTCTTGGACTCTCCCCGAAGGGAAGATGGGGGAATGTCTGGAGTAGCGAAATAAGGGCCCGCCAATACAGTATCCTCAGCCGGGACTCGACAGACTCCGGGCACTCTTGCCTCTTAGAATCGTGTCGATGTCTGCACGGAAGACTGTTGCTGCAGCCTGAGAGTCGACACATCTACCGGAGGGGCTGGTCGAGCTAAAATACTCTCAATTCAAAGGATCTAGGACGGGTTAACTCAGAAATCTTCCGATGCATCTGGCCTCTCCATAGCGCTTCAGACTCAGCAATAGATTTCTGCAATCCACGGCTGGATTCTGATGCAGAAGATGTGGCCATTGGTGCCTCCAGTTTTGCGACTCGGAAAGCGGGGCCGGTGTCGACGAGAGGGCTGTGCTACTACACGAGATAGACTGACCGTGGTAGGTCCGTAGAGATGCCTGTGTAGCTGTGCGAGGCCAGAGGCCACCGATCCGCAGATCATCAGCTAGTGGTGGCCAGTCTGGACGGGCCCTCCGACATGGGGCCAACTCATGGCCCGTCTCTGATGGGAGGGGGGGGGGGGGGGAACCGACGTCAACGGTACCCGGCGGGGTCCTCCAACTGAATTATTGCCATATGGGCCACACTGCAAGACCTGCCCCAAAAGGACAAAGATCATGCACGAGAAAGGGAGTAGCGTGGTAGGACCTGAATGCCCTCGCGTCATGACTGCCTGGGAAGCCATTGCATTAGTCCACCTCGAAGCCGGCTATTCAGTCGCCGCCATCCGCACTGCTCGATCCGGTGACTATGTTATAAGCAGCGTGGGGGAAAGGCAGTGACGCACGAGCAACCACAAGAACTGGCAGACGAGCGTTAGGGGGCCTTCTTGATGGCCACCCTTCGGATCCGGTGACCCAATCGGCACCCTCTCCGTCGAATGAAGGTGCAGGGCCATCCAACTCTTGGTGGTCTGCCCTCCGTGTGACTCTCGACAGGAACTTGTCCATCCTTCACTATCTGCAAGCGATAGTCAAAACTCGGACCAGTGATGGCGGTCCGAGTAGCATTGCACTCTCGCTATAGGAACCGGCGGATGGCGGGCAGGGAAATTGTCAACCGGCACGCCCGGACTGCCTTTTCTTTTTCTTTTGAACATGCTCCAATGGGGCCTGTTTAGGGAGACAGCAGCTGTCGATCTGCCTGATAGGAGAGTCGCAGCTTACATAGGACGCCGTAGAACTCGCGGACAATTTCCTCGCTGTTATCGCACAATGGACGTGACTGTCACTCTACGCCGATGCCCTGGTGAAGAGGGTTATGACTTCTCCGGATCGTGGGAAGGATCCTGTGAGTACCGCCGCCTCCAGGGTGAGTGTCGAGTCATTATCTTTATCAGTCAAGAACTTTGCCTCGGAGATTAAACGTGAAACTGGCGTCGAACACACAGGTTTGGACTGGTCAGCGGCTGGCGGTGGGACCTGAGACTGGTGTGAGGACGCCCGATGTGGAGCTGAACTGTCATCCTCATCAGACGCGGACGCGTGCCCAGCAAAAGTGGCGGGTGCGGGAACCTCAGCAGATCTTGAAGCGTCCTCAGGACCAAGAGGATAATCCAAGAGCCAAACGCCCTTCTCTGTTTGTGGATGACCCAGAGGGTGTCTTGTGCCGAAGTTACGTTGTGCCTCATCAGAGCGTGGGAGGCAGTAATACGCCGGACGCCCCTTCTTGGTGTGGCTCGGCGGGCCACGTGTAGCCACGGGAAGGGGGGAGGTTCCTGGGAGCACATATTCCGGTCCGCTCATTATCAGACCGATGATCAATCGTGCAGATGAGAGGCAACAGACTTGGACGCCCGCGTGCGTAGGCTCGAGTCTTGTTAGGTGCAATAGTAGATAGTACTTGCCAACAGCGTACTAGTAGATACGAGTAATGTCAAACAAGCAGGCAAGCTCATATGACAGTAAAATTTGAAAAGTGTGTAGTAATATGAAACGATCCACGACGGCACCGATGACGGCTCGTCTGACTTGCGGCCGTCCATAAGGTCCGCGTGATCTCTGTCCAAACCCACTCGAGGCAACTCCCCCCAAAACCAACTCCCCCCCTAACCCCCCACTTCGGACCTCTCCGCACACATCCGCAACGTCAACTCACACGAAATTCCACCGCACCCCCCACTCACAACCACCTAACCGCCCGAAAACACACTACGACCCAACACACCTTCCAAAACCAAACACACCAGCCTGCAATCTGCCCACTACCAACGGACCCCCTATACCCCCTCTCCACAACATTCCTGAAACCAAAACTCAACAGCACAACCGACCACACCAACCAGAAAAACACCCACTCCATACCATCACCACAACACGGAGGATGAAACAAACCACACCTCACCAGACAACCTAGCCATCATAATAACTACACGCCCTCCCACCAAACACGACCCCCCAACATCCGTCACTCGCCAACCCTACAGCCCAAATTCTGCCGCACAAACTCATCACGTAAGCATAGTCCCTAACACCCTAAATACACAAGGAGAAGCTACAGTGAGTTCAGTACGTACTAATTCTCCTTCGGGCTAAGGTCAGGTGGGCCACAGAGGGAGGGGTAAGGAAGGAAACAGTAGGGGCGGAGAGAGTCCCTACAACGCTATCCACCCCCCTTCCCCATCTCAGCCCTCCCTCCCTACACCACATACCCCACACGGAAAAGACTTCCCCCCCATCCTCACCAAGCCCCACAACAACACTCACTCAACATCACCCCAATGTAACATAATCATCCTCCCCCTTCTATCCGCACTACTCACACTACCTCCCACACCCCAACCCCCACAACACCTACCCCCCCCCACACCAACACTCCAAATACCACCATCTACACTACCCCAACCCCAACAATAAACCCCCCATTAGCCCTTTAGAAGAAACCCCCCTGCCTCCATAAGCTCACTAGCCCTCCACCCCCCCCCCACTCATATCCAACCACACTAACAAAAAAACCACCACCAATACAACAACAAAACCCATACACACCGAACATTAGACACCCGCACCGACACCTCCCCTCCCAAACACACAGCAAAGCACACAACACAAATCCCCAATCCCACCTACTGCCCCAAGATCCCAACAGATTCGACCTCCAACACACACTACTCCCAACGAACTCACAAACCAATAAAGCACCCACGATTCACCCCTAACCCCCATGATCTCTTTGAATCCCCAACAACAATCCCCAACTCCCACGCCTTTCCACAACCTCAAAACAGCGTTCCCACTCCAACCACACACCAACTTCTTCGAGAATAACAGGTATCCACCATATCTACCACCCAATCCCGGCCTGTAAGAGAGGAATACGATGCGTATAAAAAGCAGAAGGGTGACCATCTTGACCGTCCCAGAACCTAGCCAACACCAAAATTTCAACACCCACAACATCCCATCCTAGCATACAACAACACATCGACTTACACAACAATCCTAGATTACAGTCACACCAAACAAGCCCCCCGACCCCACCTCACCCTCCCACACCTCACCCACCATCCCAAAATTACCTAGCCCGCGCCACAACACAAACCCCCTATAAAGCGTCCCGACATAGCCACAAACGAAAACACACATCAGTACACAAACTTATCACCAACCCTTCAACCTCCCCCAAGCCAGCACACACAACACAGGCCCCAGTTCCCGCCCCGACCATCACTCACCCATACAACCCCCCCCCCAAACCACCACCAATCCTAGTCACACACCCACCAGAATACACCACCCCTCACACATCACCAACTATCGCAAAGTCACTCACCCCAGCAACTCCCCAACCTACACTAATCCCCGACCAACGCTTTACATACCCCAGAATAACATCCCGTATACAAACTCCTTACCCACACACACCAAAATCCCCCCTCTTCCACCACCTAACACCCAACCTCCCATCCAACCACTCAAACAAGCAAAAACAGCATCCCCCAATCACACTAACCCAACCCCCACAAGACATAACCACCGCCAAACAACAAAAACCACCAACACCCAAACGCCACCCCTCCCTACCCACACCCCGATACCCATCTACAACTTAAAAAACACCCTCACACATCTACCACACCCTACCGCTATCCAGTCCCCCTTTAACAACACCATGAAACCCACAACACCCTCCCCCTTCCAAAACCCACGTAACCTAACTACCTACATAATCCCCCCCTACACACACCCCATCAAATACCTAGCCATCCTTTTCACATACAACGCAACTCCCCCTTCTTTTTATCTACCCGACACCTCATCACCACATCAACCAACCACAGTCAATTCACCAACAACGTCACTATGATTCCTCCCAAAACCCGCCAAACTCCCACCAGCCAACAGAAATCCTACACCCACTCCCAAAGACCCAACCATATCCAGCAACCATCCACCCAAAGGGATAAATCCGTCTTCCTAACCAAATCAACGACACACCACCACACTGCACAATATACTCCCACACCACCCAAACAGAAACACCGCCAAACATCATCACAACCCCCAATAAAAACTCTCACCCCCCCCCCTCAACGCAAACGCATCTCTCAAGAATTCCATCAAAAACCACACCACCACCCACCCACCTCCCCATCCATCAACCCAAATCCTACCCAATTGCCGGAAATCCCTCAACACATACCCTACACCTAAAACCCAAACCAATACTAATAAAACCCACCCACCCCATCCCTACTCTCACACCTCATCCAGCCCATACCCACAACAATTCCACCACCATAAAATCCCCCCCCCACTCCAAAAAAAGCACACACCACACCACGCGTATAATAACCCCACGACCACACACCACAACCCCTACCCACACCTCTATTTCCCGCATACTACTCCCAATAAACTTAACCCAACCCAACCCCTTCCAATAAACCAACACAGCATCACACACAACCATCTCCCCCTTGCCAATAGCCATCACCCACTACCTCCGCACACACCCCCCTTTTCAACCAATCGCCTCCCCCCCCAGTACCACCTTCACATCAAATACCAACCCAAAAACACCAAGCTTACTCCCTTTAAATAATCCCATCTCACGATACTCCCAGACGTCGCCAACCCCACAAACCCCCCTCTCACACACCCCTACACACCCTCCAACACCCCCCTGAGCCCACAATAACCTTATCCCACCAAATCCCAATACCCCCTTACCCCAACGGACCAATTCTCCCTAACATACACTCTTCTACGCCGCTCACCGCACTAATACCACCCAGGAGACCACAAGTCCACACCCACCTCTAAAACAAACCATATCCCCAAACCATCCGACCTCAAACTCAAGATGCTCCGCACCTGCGTATTCTAATCTCTCTTTTACAACCCTACTACACCACCCTGCATCACAAACCCAACCACCAATGCGTCTAAGAACTACCGACCTCCAAAAGTCTCGAACCCTGACCGAAATCATCGAGCCACCGCCTAGACCAATACGTCAGTCCCAGGCTTCGACCTCAAAACCACGTGTTATTTAAAAAAGACTCTACTAGCCATATCTGAGATCATAGTAACGGGGGTACCCTGGTTTTGACTCATGTGGCGGGAGAAGGGGACGAGCGGAGAGTACCCTTCAATACATACCAAGACACAAACACACAACCTTTGATGACATGCTCACTCTACCCTACGATTCCTCCCCAAAAATTATCCCAACGCCGCCCCCACAGAAATATACCACGCATAACCTCCCAACCACCCCACCCCCGACTCCCCCCACCCCCAAACCTCTCCCCCCCCCCCCAAACCTACAGACTACCCCCCCACAATGTCACTAACTACCCCGCAACCCCCGCCTACAACTCCCAATCATCACCAACCCCCATCTCACAACACCCCCCACACCTTACCCAATCCACCCCTCTCCCTCTCTCCACAGCCCATAATAACACCCCCTCCACACACTCCCCCCCCCCCACCCACCCCCCCCTCCCCACCACACAGACACCCCACTCCTCCTCCACACCCCACTCACACACAAACTCTGCCCCCAACCCCCCATCACACAACCCCCCTCACATTCCGAACCACCCCATCCCCACTCAAACCAAGGCCAGCACATCTGCACCTCAAAAACCCCCCCTCCCCCCCCCCAACCCCTTACCCCACTTACCGACTCTACCTCCCTTAGCCCACCATCACTAACCCCATAACCACCCCCCCACACACCCACCCCCACCCACCTCTCCCCTCCCCCCCAAGCACCCCTCACCACCCCCCCACATCCACCGCGAATTCCAAACCCACACCACCACCCACCCCATACTCCAACCACCAAACTCATGCTCTCTTCTCATCCCCACACACCACCTCCACCCCTCACCCATACGCATACCCCAACCCCAAACGTGCTCCCACAACCCCCTACTACTAACATACACCATACCACCAAACCCCCTCCTTCACAACTAACCACCACCCAACCTACCCCCACACACACCCCACCCCTTCCCCACACCACCCCTCCACCTTCCACCACTCTTTCCCCTTCCCCGCTACCTCCCCCGTTGTCAAACCCCACCCCACACCCCTCCCCCCCATTCGACTGACTATCTTCCTCCCTCTACACTCCCAAGATAAGCTGCGCAGCCATCCCTGCCGACTTACCAAAAAACTAAAGGGGGCGGGTGCAGGGCGCACTCAAATTGAGACCATTAACAGATTGGTATACGCCGACGTATTGTTGTTGTGAGAGAGATCACGAAGGACCTTATGACGGTCCGTCATAGTACGACGAGCCGTAACGGTCCGTCAAGTGTGTACAGTTTCAATATGACTAACACACTATTTTCAAATTTTAATGTTATGAGAGGTGCCTGTCTTGTTTGACATTACTCGTACGGAATAGTAATCCTGGGCAGGTACTATTCTTACTATGGCACCTAAGCACGCCGAGCCTACGCACAGCACGCGAGCACGACCGAAAAGGCGACGGGGGAAAAACCAACCCCCCTTATAACCCTCCACAACTTCCGCCCCCCAACCCCCCCACCTACTACGACTCCCCCAAATCAGAACCACCCCCCCCAAATTACATCTATCTCCGAACCAACCCACCCCCTCACCCTTAAACACACATCCACCCAACTCAACCCCATAGACCCAACCTTACCCTCCACCCTCGCACCCCCCAACATCTCACTATCTACCACACCTCCTACCACACCTCTCCACACCCCCACCACCACACCTTTCATCTTTCCCTTCCCCCCCCCCCCCACCCCCACCATTCACACCCCTCTTTCCCCACCACCACTTATATCTCCCCCCACTTCCCCACACCCCACCCCCCTTCCTCCCCTTTTACCACTTTCCCACCCCCCTCCTCCCCCCCCCCCCCTTCTTTTCTAGTTCACTTTAACAACTCATCCTCCTGCACGATGATCATCGGGTCTGATAAGAGCGGGACCCTGACATATGTTGCTCCAGGAAACCTCCGCCTTCCCGTGCTACACGTGCCCCCCGAGCCACACCCAAGAAGGGGGCGCCGGCGTAGTCACTGCCTCCAGTCGATGAGGAGCACACACTAAACCGGCACCACCCTCTGGGTCGCCACAACGAGGGACGGCAGAGTTTTGGCTACTTAGGAGTATCCTGGTACGAGGAGGACGCTTCAAAAAAAAAGGGGGGGGAATTAATCTTTTATGCTATTGTTTTTGGTGCCCGCCCACCGCCACCTGTGCAGCGGCCTCGTGAGGGGATGACAGTTCAGGATCCACATCCGCGCACACAGTTCAGGTCCCACACCAGCCGGGCTGACCACAGCCAAAAACGGTGTAGGTTGATTGTCGACGGCCAGTTCAAGTTTACTCCGAGAAAAGTTCTTGACTGATAAAGGAAGTAATGACTCGGCACACTCACCCTGGAGCGGAGGGGTACTCACAGGGAGCCTTCCACAGATGGCCGGAGATTCATAACCTCTTCACCATGGCATCGCTTAGAGTGGCAGCCACGCCATATGTGACGATCGACAGCCGAGGAGAGTTCCGAGGTTTTCTTGTCGTCTATGTTAGCGCACTCTCCGGATCACAGATCGACAGAGGGCTGCTCCCGCAAAAAGGGCACCATTGGCGCTGTTCGAGTCAGGGGCGTGCAGGTTGATTCATTTCCCCTTGCCAGCCATTCCTGCCTGGTTCCTATAACGACGAGATGTGCAGAAGATGCTTACTCGGACCCCATTCACTGCCGACGTTGGACTATCGCTGGCAGATCAGTGAAGGAGGGCAACAGTCCTGCGGAGAGTCAGCACTGAGGGAGACCACCAAGAGGGGATGCCCTCACCTATCATTCGACGGAGAGGGTGCCGATTGGGTCACGAGCCGAGGGGGCCATCAAGAAGGCAAACTAACGCTTCGTCGCCAAGTTCTTGTGGTTGTCGTGCGTTCAATGCCTTTCCCCCACAGCTGCTGATAACATAGGCACCTGGGATGCGAGCAGTGATGATGCGGGCGATGTGATAGCCGGTTCGAGGTGTGGACTATGATGGGCTTATCCAGGCAGTAAGCACGAGGAGGGCATTCAAGGTCACTCACCAACTACCCCCTTTCCGTGCATGATCTTTGTCATTGCAGGGTCTGCAGGTGTGCCCATATGGACCAGAGATCAGTTTGGGACCCCGCAGGCGTTACCGTTGGCGGCTCATCAGAGACGAGGCCACTGAGCTCTTGGCCCCAGGTCGAGGGCCCGTCAAGAGCTGCCACCCGAGCTGAGATCTATTGCGGATACGGGTGGCTAGGCCCCCGCAAAGCTACACAGGCATCCACGGACACTACACGGTCGAGTCTATCTCGGGTAGTAGCAAAAGACCCTCTAGCGAAACGGCCCAGTTGCTCGAGTCACCAAAAAACGGGAGGAAAAAATGGCCACTCTTCCGGCATCATATCCAGCCGTCGGATGCAGAAACACTATTGTGAGGTCTGAGGAAAAGCGCGTAGGAGAGGCGCTGCAGCGGAAGATTGTGAGGTTTGTTAAAACAACGCGGGCATAGATGGTACTTTGAATGAGAGTATTACGCCTCAGAACCAGCCCCTCGGTAGATGTGTCGACTCTTCAGGCTGCAGGAACAGTCTTCGTGACGACATCGACACGATTTCTAGAGGGCCAAAAGGTGCCAGGAGTATGTCGAACGCAAGGCTGAGGCACTGTGATGGCGGCCATGTTCCTACTCAAGACATTCCCAAACCTTCCCCCGAGGGAGAGTGCAAGAGGCCGGACCGGGGTTGCGATCAGAGGAATGAGGCCCGCGTAGAAAGGAAGAAGGAGCGCCGAAAAGATGGAGGCAGCGAGGAGAGCCTCACTTGTGAGGCTGAGGCACACAGATTAGAGCATCGCAGGATTAGATAGCGGTGGGGCGTATAGCTCCCGCACTGTAGAGACAGAGGAGGCACTAATGAGACGGTCGGGTTGGTGCTGAGGACACCATGGAGGTTTGTCAAAGATTGCAGAGGAGTGGGTTCTGCGGAAACCGGACCCACCTCAGCTTGTTGATCGACGGCGCTATGCGCACAGGTTTGCTTCACCTACCCTTCTAATCTTTAGATTTTTGTTTTATGCATTGGGGAAATTGCATGCTTTTTGTTGGGGTGGGGCTTAAAGGAAAGTGAGTGTAGGGTGAACTGAAGTCTGAGTGCCAAACTCACATCATCTTTTGGGTTTTCTTGACTGAGTTCTTTTCTCCCAAAAGCGGATTTTTTTTGTTGACAACCCGGCATGTGTATATCCTTTGTACATAGGTTAATCTAGAGCTGATGGCTAAAATATATCTCTGATAAACTGAAAAATAACGATTGACTAGCATAGTAAATGACCATTGTTGGCTCTAAGCGTGAAATAGAGTTGACACCATGCATACCCTAAGTCTTTAATTCAAACTGGGTATTAATAATCTGTATAGTGATGAATGTTAAGTGAGAGTGTGAGGAAAATTTGAATAGTCCACTATGGTTACTGAGCTTAGAACTTGCCTGGTTAGTACTCGCTAAAAGTAAGCTGTAAACACAAAAATTAGGAAAGGATCATAGGCCCTTATTCAAAAGCCCATTTCTAACCCAAAAATATAAAAAGAAGAAACCGAATGATAATTTGTCCTTCTTTGATCCAAATAATTGAGCTTAATTAGACCTTCTTTTTCACCCTTCAATGATCTTTCGGGGAACAATGTATTGGCCAATGGTCCTCCTTGGACAGTTGCCACCTCAGCTTTATGCCAAAAGACATAAGTTGAGGGTGGATAATACATTAAAACAACCTTAGTTTTGGAACCTGACCCAACTTCGGTATTGTGTACCTGACTATGCAAAGCCATGAGTTGAAGGGGGGCTATTATGAGGAATGCTGTTGAAAGTGGGTTTGAATTGAAGAAACAAAAGGAGAGAAAGAACAAAAGAAATGATTCAGAATGAGTTCAGATTAGTTGAAAGAAAAGTAAAGAAAAGAAAAAAAATCACATTTAACAAATGAAAGAAAGAATGAGAAATTTTGCAAAGGGAGAGAGCGTATGAGAAAAACTGGGCGGGATTAAGATGATAAAAAGGGAAGGTTTACGTATGTCAAGGCGGCAAAAAGTCACTAACGGTATACCTAAAAGGACCCTACTAAACCCTGAGCCTAGTGTACAAGCTTAAAAAAGTCCTATCGTGATCCTCGGGTTGTATAGCGAACTCAGGCAGTGAAAATAAGGGGAAAGCTTATGGCAATAGGTATGACTGAGTGGGACTTTGTTGGAGAGCGAGTGTTGACTGAAATGGAATCCTTATACTCAAAACTGAAATCCTGTGTGAAAAATCGAGGATTTTGTTCTAAGTGCCGGGACATTAGTTGGCAATACCAGAATTGTTAGCACATCGTGGAATTGAAGACGGATAGGTTTAGTGAATGGAGTGGTGTCTGTGCGAATCCCACAAAAATTCAAGCCTAAATAATTAGTGATAGCATGCATTAGATTTGATTGAGATTAATCGGGATTGGTAGCCAAATGATTGCCAAAAGGATAAAAATCCACATGAATGACTATTGTACCACAGATTGGGTAGTGAGTCATTTAGTGCTCGCCTTGAGGAAAAACACAAGAATTTAAGTTGAGTGGTGTTTGTGTGGTGTGATTACCGTGGCGTCACGGCTTTATAATATGTTTTTCCTTAAGTTTAGTGGAGTCCAAAAGATTTTTGTGCTAATTTTTATACAAGTTTTTTTTGTTTTGCAGGAAATCTGTACAAAGCCAAACTGCGGAGATTTTGAGAGAGAAGAAAGCAGAAGGACCCAACTAAGGGAGCTGATGACGGGTCCGTCATGATGTGTGTGCTGGTCCGTAGGTGGCAGCGTAGAAGAAGCTGCTGAGGAAAGATGGGGAAGTCTTGGACAAGTGTGGGATTACGAACTGTGACGGTCGTCATGGCTATGACGGTTCGTCATGCAGGTTCGTTGTTGCAAGATCAGGAGAAGTAGATTCCAGTACCCAAATTCAAGAGGTTGAAGTCTTTTGAAAACGAGACCCTCGACGACCGTTGTGGCCTAGACGGTCCGTCACCACTGCCGGTGAGGGGACATGAAGCAATCCGGAAATGCAGACGGCAGCAGAGCAGAAGCAAAATGCACCAAGTATGGGAGACGGAGTCCCACGCGGTCGTCCATGACCACGACGGTCCGTCGCTGGCTCCGTCGACCAGCGCTTTTGGAGATTCCACGTATATTAGATTCTTGTTTAATTAGGTTTTTGTATTTATAATAGTTCGAAAAACCTGTTTTGAGTTAGCCACTGATAGTTAGACTCTAAGATTATTGGAAAATTCCGTATTCGTAAAACATTGTATTGTGAGATCTCGGATAATCATTAAGACTTTTCGTGAGATTATGGAACTACTTTGAGAATTCTGTGCTGCAAGTAATTTTTGGTTGGATAATCAAGCAATCTTTTGGGACTTTATCTTTCTCTTTGAAACGTAAAGTACCAGGATTTTATTTAATATCTGGAAATTTATCTGTGTTGATGGCGATGAGTAACTAAACTCATTATAACTAGGGTTTGTGGGAACCATAGCAAATAATGAGTAAAACCTAACTAAAATACAAGGTTCTAGAAAGTGTTCTTGCATGTATTAATGCCAATTCTTTGCTTAGAAGTCTTTTAACGGGACAGAATGATCAACTTAGAATTCGCTTAATGCTTACTTGCAGGGACAAGGAAAGGCAGTAGATATAGGCAACGAATTATAACATAGATTTAGTGTATCTATCTAAATAGGCTTAGTATTGATTGGTACGAGGTAATAACTAGTCCATTCGATACGAGCTTAATATTGAGGGGTTAACGATAAGGGTTAGGAAAGCAACACACGGAGCCCGCGACCAAGGTGCGGAGTGAGATTTTGTGATGCCGGGGACCAAAGGATTTAGAAAACATACTTATCACTTTGCGGCAAGTACTAGGAAAGAATTGTTTATAGTTAAGGAATTTTCACGTTTATGGACCCTGTGGGGAAACACGTACACCCTAGTTACTTTGATTAATTGATTAAAAACAAATTTCAAAAACTGTACGTGTTCTTTCAATGGAGTTACGCTCTTTGAACATAGAGGAATAGGAAATACAACAAACCCCCCCTATTACCTTTTTGTTTTTACCTTTCTAAGGAGTTCTCAACGAAACATAGTAATAACAAGGTAAAGCTAAAGTCTTAGACTATTTCTCGTGGAACGCTCCCACCTCACTAGTGGTCTATTACGTGACGCCTGTACCGCTTTACTGCGCAAATGAGAAGTAAGTTTGAGCGTCTACGCTACAGCCATTAGATGATTTATGTTTTTTAAAAATAAAATATCGAGTAGGCTTGGAGAAAACGCGAACAGGTGTCGTGTTAGGAACTTATATTATTTAAAAGTAAAAACTTCAAAGGTTGTAACTGTGGATTAACATTTACCTCTATCCGAAATCAAATATAAGTTAAAAAAGTCTCATTAAGTTAAAATAGAAAGAGTGACGTGTTTTTTTTCTGAAATCACTAAAAAAAAACTTATTCTTATTTGTTAAAAAAATAAAAAATATCTTATAATAAGATTGTATCCCTTTCACTAAGTACCATACATCTCATTTATAATGAATCATTTATTTTTTTTAAAAGAAAGAAATACATTGAGAGCCTTTAATTGAAGGTCCTGCACCATTAAGAAGTTACCTCCTATTAAATGATAAATTATATTCCAATTAGGACTTCCTAATTTCTAATCACTTTATGTAAGCCACATTTTTTTTTTTTGTCTAAATTGCTCCTTTGAGTTTCCACTATCAATCATCATATATTATATTATATATTACTATAAGCATGAACAAAAAAAAGTTGAACATTGATTTACGATTTTACCCTTCTATAAATTAATTGTTATAAAATATTTAATATTAATTTGTATAGTTTAATTAAAATTGTTAAATGACTTCTGCTTCCTAAAATTAATTCTCATTAAGTAGTCTAATTTATTCATAATTTAGTATATATAATCCATATGTTATATATAATTATTTAAAAAAAGTAAAATAAAAAAAAGTATTCTACTTAAATTGCTA
Source organism: Solanum habrochaites (assembly GCA_027704765.1). Lineage (NCBI taxonomy): Eukaryota > Viridiplantae > Streptophyta > Magnoliopsida > Solanales > Solanaceae > Solanum > Solanum habrochaites. Next base: position 7,203,133 of record JAKWJA010002495.1, on the reverse strand, counting down.
TACTTGACCTTTCCTCATAATGTTTCCTTTACTAATAAATAATATATTTATGTGGATAAAGTATTTCCGTTATGATTAAATAATGAAAATTTAATTAATTTAAAGGGGCACATCTGCAAAATGGAGACACAGACTTGATAAGGTCCTTTGGTTATTATTAAAGAATGCTCTAGCTTCACAAATTTAATATGTGATGCGTTAATCCAAGTGAAAGAATGTAAGTGGGTTCTGTCTACAGGGGTGCTTCCTTACTTTTATTTTCCTATTCTTCATTATTTATTATTAGGTCGAATTAACGGATTCAACGGTACACTCTGCATAGCCAGAAAACTCTTCCTGTTTTGAATATGTCAGAACCGCCAAAGATTAAACGAAAATTTTAAGATATTTTATATTCATTTTCACTTCTATCTATCTAAATTAAACTTCTATGAAAACCTATACCAAGATATTTAGACTATTATTCTATTTTGATAGTCTCAAAGTAGATGAAGAGACTCTTGAATTTTGATAGGTTATGGAAGGTAGTCGAAAAGAACGCCAGAGAGTTTTATATACGATTTTGTACTTATTTTTATCTATATTATAAATCAGTCTATCCGACGAATAATGTCACATTGTATTTTTTCTTACTGTGGTTCTTTTTTGTTTTTTTTTTCTCTACTAGACTTCTTAATTTAGTTTTTACTGAATGTTTATGTCGTAATCTATATTTTCTTTCGGATAATTTTTATTTTATTATATATTATATATAATATTCCATGAAATTTTTTGTCATTCTAACTTCCTCTATAAAAATTTCCGGATTACCACGTGTGAAAGTACCTATCTCAAGAAACTTGTTAATATAATAAATGTTTAAAAAAAATTTCATAATAAATAATATTTATATTTAATTCAATTCTCCAAGAGGAGTCGAAGTCCATTTCAATATTTATCACCCACCACCTGATCTAGAGCGTAATATGGGATAAGCTCATTGGGCCGGTCTGATTTAATCCGGGATTTGATAGGGTTGGACTATGATTTTTGGAGTCCATTTAAAAAACAAGTTTTTTTACCCGGACCTGAATAAGTCTACTCATTTGTGGGTATGGGGTGTGCATCGACTCCGGTTCGATTTGATTTTATGTATTACAGTTCCATTATCGGTTTTCTAGTTTTAAAATCTTAACCCAATAAAAAACCAATAGATTTTCCGCATTCTCTATCGCTTTTTCGAGTTTATCGGGTTTTCTCATTTATCAATTCGATTTCGGGTTTTTACCCAATAAGAAACATATCTGTAAAAAATTTATGTCTTCTACTTTTCTAAATGACTTTGATATATGCAATCAAGCACAGATAATGATAAATTGAATCATCGATAAGAGAAAATTATAGTGTGAAGGCATAATTACTGTTCCCACCAAAACATGGTTGATCTTTTTTAGTGAATCAAATTAGGACCATATCAAACGTGCAAATGTATCAACCACAATTAAACACTAAATTAAAAGTAATAGTCAACAAGGACTCAACCAAAATTAAAACTAAAATCAAATAGTACAATCGTTTTTTCAACCCTCTTACTTTAATTCTTTAGGTTTTGATTAACAGTAGAAATAGTTTTAAAGCGAACCTTACTGTGAAGTTAGTAAAGTACTAATAATTGATAACAAGTATAGTGTCTATGTTATATTATTAATTTAATAAAGAGGAAAGGTTAAAATAATAAATTATTACAGTATTATTGGATTATTGGTTAAAGCGGACTATACAATAGAAAAATGTACGAACCAATAACCCAATATGTTTTTTTATAAACCACCTTGAAAATCCAATAACCCAAAACAGGTTTTTCGATTCGATTTATTCAGTCGGTTGGATTTTTGCAACACCCTATTGGTGGGGTTTGAGAAATATTGGTTAGCGCCAAGCCCGTGGCGCCAGTAAAAAGAATTAAAAAATATTAATATGACGTTGTTAAAAATTTTTAAATAGAGCGTCTAGACTACAAAAACAATGAAGTTAATCGTTTTATTTCGATTTATTTTATAATTTACTTAAATGAGAAAAAACTTATTAGTAAATATTTTCCAAGATAATTTGATTTGTGGATTTGATACAAGTAATATTCATCAATATCATGTAATATTTTTTTTTCGATATTATGAAACATTTTAATTTATAATTTATATAAGTTAATGTTTAATAATTATAAACAAATATAATTTTGTCTTTAAAGTGGACTGCCCAGCAAGGCCCCATTGTACCTTGTGGGTTGAGCATACCGTTTTGCTAGCCCCCATTTATTAAAAATGGACTAGCCTGACTAGACCCGTAAAATGTCAAAGTCGGCATGAATTAATCCGTATGGAGGGCTAATCATTCTTGAACGTCTTATACCTGCCTCTCACCCCTCCCCTTTTTTTCAAATAACCTCTTTAATATTCATGTGTTTGAGTCAAAGCAAGGTTCTGTGACTTCTAATTGCATTAGGATTGATTGTTATGTGATTCAATATATGCATAAGTTTAGTTTTTATTTTTCATGTATGCTTATTAATTTTAGGAGAAATACTTTTATATAATATATATTTTAATTAAAATATTATATATGTCACTAGAGTAGCATCAACTTTGTAAGATTTTGTAACATCAATTTATGAGTTGTCACTTCTTCTTCTTTGAGATATTGTTTGAATTTTCAATTGGATAGTACCAGAATATTCAATAATATATAATTAAGTCTAATTATTACTTAATTATTGTAATACAATTTTTTTTCGGTATTCAAGATAATGTATGTGCACTTTTTCAACAACTAATTTTATTAAATAAAATTGACCAATATATATAAAATGTGACACTTGATGAGATTATGTCTTTCCGATTAAGTTAAGAGTATACACAACATGGATACTAGACCCCCCTCAATGAGAGTTGACTGACTTGCTTTTTCTTTGATTTTGTGGAAAATAACTCCATGCAAGTACTATTCCTAGTCTTTGGAAATAATGACTAATCAATTCCTCCCATCATATAAGAATCACCTTAAAATCTTTTGGCTCAGGAAAAATGGGGAAGAAGATAAAAGAGGGGGGGGTGGTGAGGATAACCTACCCCTCGTGTAGCCCCTTTCGATGATTCCCCACACCAAACCTTTTATCCGCCCTGCCCTTGTTTCTTAAAAGCTTTTATTTTACTAACAATGAAAAAAAAACAGCTTAATTTATTTTAAAATAAAAAATTTATCAACTTCTTAAACATTTTATGGTAAATTTTTGTGGTCATTTTAGCCTTCCCTTTTTTCTTAGTGTTGTTTGTCAATGGGATGACATTTCAATAAAGTTTCTTGTAGAAAGAATACAACATTTGACTGTATTTATTAGTTTTTTTTAAAAAAATCCATTTATTTATAATGACAAAAAAATTATTTCCTCTGTCCCAGTTTATGGGTCTTAATGTTCAAATAAAAACACACATTTATAGTAAGTAACAATTTGACGTAAATATCTTATTTTACTCTTAAGAAATGCATTTTCAGTTCACACAACTTTCTACCATCATTTTGAACCACAAGTTTTTATTAAATTTTTTTTTCTTTCTTAAACTCCGTGTGGAGTCAAACTACCTCACATAAAATGGACAGAGAAAAGGCGTACTTTGTTCATGGTATATATTATTTTATGAATTTCATATTTAAACTATCAAATGTTTTTATAAGGAGCGGAGACATAGGTGGTTCAATTGAACCTAATTGGTCATCTATGTTCACGTAAGTTGAATGTCATATTCCTCTTCCATGAAGTTTTAATATGACGTAGACTGGTTTTAATTTGTAATTTAGTGTAATGAATAAACTTGACAAACAAAACAGTTTAGTGATTATATATATATCGAATGTGTATGTCACTTGCATCCAAAATGATCATTAGTGGGATTATTCTTAATGACGCGCTAAATATAGTATTTTAGCAGCAATTAACAAATTGTTATGGCCGTAAAGCTTAACGACATCTGGTTCTAATACGCACTTAACTCAATGCATAAAAACTTTCAGCCTGTTCTTTATTAATTGTCCAAATTTAGATGACGCTAAAAGTTAGTTTTTTATAGTAATCCCTTAGTGGCTCCTTTAAGTTAAATTATATTACATATTAGAAAATTTTCTTGCCTATATATGTTCACTTAATGTTTTCTTGATGATGCCGTGAAGCTTTGGGAAAATACCAACTAATAAGTGAAAATAATACATATTGAAAAAACACAATCAAGGTTTCCAAGTAACCGAAACAGCGAGCTATGAAGACGAAACATTTTCTTATTTGATTTTTATCTTTATAATTAAAATTTTAGATAGCAATTGCTTCCTCAAGAGACAGAACCAACAAGCTATATTAGCTTTTAAAAATATTTTACAAGTCCCAGTCACTATTGGTCAAAAATTGGACATATAATAATGTTTTTGCTCGTTGAGTTTGGGTCACTTGCATTCAAAAAGGAAAGGGTTGTGGCTGGTTCTTCCTAATGTTGCAACTTCAAGCACCAGACTTTCTCCGTCTTTTGAGTCATTTGTCCTTTCTTAGAGAGCTAAATCTTTGGATAAACTCTTCAGAGGTGTTGAAAATTCTTATGGAATTTGGCAATTGCACGCTTGAGCGGAGTTGATACTCAAAATATCAGCTCCAAGTGACGTATTCCAACAAGCCGTATTGCAGCACCGGACAGTCAAAAGATTTATTGGCTTTCCAATAAAATCAAGGGAAATGTGGATGGGGACAAGTCATGGTATTTACCCAAATTCGAGACTTAAAACTACGGAATAATGTCCTCAGGCATGATCCCTCCTTATGTTGGAAATTCCACAAAATTGATGAACTTAGATTTGTCTGGGAATAGAATCAATGGTAGCATTCCAATGGAGATTGGTAATATTACCCAACTTACAGAGTTGTTCTTGGACGACAATGAATTAATAGGTCTCATTCCTGCAACACTGTTTAATATCTCATCGCTACTTAAGGTAGCTCTTGGAATCAATAGCCTTTTGGTCCTCTCTTGCTGGATGAAGGAATTATTGTCTCAAATCTGAACTTTTTAAGCATATCTAACAAACAACATTTCTGCGGTGCATTATTAAAACATATATGCCCACAACTTCAAAGAGCTCAAAGTTTTGTCCCTATCTTTCAAACAAGCATAACAGGAAACCTCACAACGAATATTGATGTTTATCCAAGCTCGAGGGGTTGTCGATTGGCGATAATCCACATAGAACGGGACTATTCCCATTCACTTGGGCAATATTGCACTCCCAATATCTTAACTTGTGGAAACACATCCGCCCATAGTGGACAAATTCCTACGGAATGTAGGGAAGCTATCAACTTTGAGGGAAATGAGCTTCGACGCTAATGATAAATCTATTGGTCGAATTCAAGGTATTTCTCAACTATCTGCTTGGAATATGATTAGTTTCAATAATCTCTACTGGTAGAATTCCAACTACTACATGCCTTCATCGTTCCAAAACCTTAAGGACTGAATGGGGAGTACATAAGGCTAGAGGGGGAAATTCCATCATTCATAAACAAATGCTTCAAAGACTTGAGATATTTTCACTACATGAAACTTTCTCACAGGAACTATCCTACTAATTTGGGACATCTCTGTTATTTGCTATCATTGTTCCTACATTCCTAATTTCAATCCTACCATGAACCAAAGAGAAACATGAGTTACTGCGATTCTTCAATCTTGGCGGGACTGTAGATGTTGAAATATTTACAAGTGGGTTTCAACATTGAAATGGCGTTCTTCCCAATCAATTGGGAGTTGTCATCTACTATTGAAAACTTTTGAAATTAAACAGGAGATTCAACACTATCAATGGTTCTCATCCGACAGTATAGGCAACATGAGTGGCTTACAACCCTATCCTTTGAAGAAACAGCCGCTTCCGTGGGAGTATTCCTTTGAGATTTGTTCAATTAAACAACGCAAAGGGTTTGTCTTTCTATTTAATAATAAATGGAGGGACATATTCCAGAGGCGGTTATGACCTCCATCGAAGTTGGTTCAATTATTGCTGGATGGTAATGAGCTTCTGCGAGAATTCCAGAATACTTAGGAAACTTAGCATGTGCATCAACATTTGATTTAGGTTCTAATAAATAATCATCAACATTTCCGTTGAGACTGGGAATATGAGTGGTCTTCTCTATCTAACGGATGTCAGAGAGTTCAAGCGAAGGGACAAGTTCCTATCAGATATTGGAGGACTGAAAGCCATGTAGAACTAATCCTTTTCCAATAACCAATTTCAGTGCATGTTACCAAGCCAATTAGAGATCTCCAAAAACTTGATAGTCTCTGACCTTGTCGAACAATTCGTTTTAGGCTCCATTCATTATCCTTGTGCCAACTTTGATAAGCTGGATCATTCGTGAATTTGTTATTTTAAATGCCAGTGTCAGGTATGCTTCCTATGTATGTGGAAACCTTTATCTATTTTAAAAGCATTCTTATAGTTTCATTAAGTCGGTTAGACGGTGTAATACCTAGTGGGTGGTGATGGTTTTCAATTCCACTCTACAATCATTTTTCTGGGGAAACAAAGTCTATGCGGAATGCACATTATGTGGAGATTCCTGCCTTGCGCTATAAATAATCCGTGGAAAACATCAAAGTTAAGGAGGTGTGTGCCTTAAAAATTGTTACTCCGGTGATTTATTCATCATTTCTAATATTCATGTTGGTTTTTCATTGGATAATGAACAAAAGACAGAAAGGAAAGTCCAAGGGATGTGGAAATGGACCGGAGGTCAAGGATCATCAATCGTTTCTATTCACGAGCAGTCAACGCGAGCAACAAATAAATTGATAGGCTCAAATTAATTGGGAAGGTAGCTTGAGCCTGTGTACAAAGGCACATATTAGTGGAACGTGGTTGGCAATAAAGGTTGTGGATTTGGAAAAAATGAGCAAGTATGCAATGAGGTTTGATACCGCTGTGAAGTAAGTAGTAGCGTAATGAGAAATGTTCAGGCACAGACAGAAAGCTTGTTTCTGTTATTACTACTGTTCAAAAGTTGACTATAATAAGAGCCTTTGTTCTGAATTATGTCCAACGGGATGCTGAGAGAATTGGTTTGTACAGAGAAAGAGTCCCACTTGTAAACTTACTCCAAAGAGTCACATGAATGCTTGATTGCTGCGCTGTGGGCTTGTCGACTAGCTACACATGGGCAAAACACTTCGATAGTTCATTGCGACACCCCCCCCCCCTCCCCCCCCCCCACTAAAGCCGTCCAAGGTTCTTTGAGATGAATGAGTATCTGCTCAATATTTTCAGTCGGAAGCAAGTCCTATGGCACATACAGAGTCATTGGGCACTCTTGGGTATATTGCACCAGGTAAACGAGTGTCTTTCTATTTTCAAAAATCAGCCAGTTTAGCCCTTCCAAATTCTCAGAACTAATTAAAGCACGTCAGCTTGTTAATTACATAAATTATGTTCTATATTCAAAATGAGAATTCTTTTTCGTTTTTATTCTTGTAAGACTATGGTTAGAAGGACTAGTGATCTGCTAGTGGTGAGGTTTACGTGACGGCATCATGTGCTGGAGTTTTGAAGAAAAGAGGCCAACGGCGTTTGAAGAGAATATTCCATTTGAAATTTGATATGAGGCAATGTATCACCACAATCCTTTCAGTTGTGTTTTATCGAAGTTTCGAACAGCGTATTTTATTTTTGAGATATTTTTCATGTTTAGGAGTCGCCACTTAACCTTTGGAGAAATCAAGAACACTATTTTTGCAAAACAACTAAACAGGACCATGTTTGAAAAATTTTTAAGGGTTCGGATCTTGTATTAGTGTCTTAGGAAGGTGTCAACAGAATAGCCATACAGACGACCGTTTACTAGGTTTTCCATGAGCGATACTTATTTGACTATTTTTGTTAAACTTTACAATTTTAAAAGTTAGAACTTATGAGATAATTCACTTAGGCGAATTTTTTCAATTTTTTAGGATATTTCGATTGTTAATATTGAAATTTTGCGATCTTTTGTCTCTCGAACTTTCTTGGATATTTATTGCTAGACAGATTTTTACACATTTTGATAATGTGCTATCTTGCAAATTTCTTTTTTTTTAGGTTAAAGCTTTTATATTCAAACCAAACTTGTAGTAGGAATTAAAACTTTGAAATTGTTAGAAATTAGACAAAATTACAAGTTGAAATTATTTATCACTTGGATTCCGTTTTAGTTCAAACCTATGACGTTTGAATAAATAAAATAGAAGGCGTTTTCGAGGGTAGTTTGGATTTTAATCTAAAAATAAAGACAATTCAAACAAAACGCACACCAACTAATTAAAGAGAGAGAGAGGGAGACGATTTGGGTCCAAACTAGGGTTCTGTTCGCCTCTTGATCGAGTTTTGGACCCAACCCGTTTTTTGGGTTTTTTGACCCATTTGTACTGTCCTAGTCTAAACATATAAAATAAATACGAAAATAAAAACGAGAAGGGGGATTATGCCATTACAAAATAAATACATAAATATAAAAATAAAGCAAACAAAATCTTTCTAATCCTCTTCTTAGCATTCCTCATCTAACGGAATTGGGGTTGGAGCATCTGACTTGATAATTGAACTTTCTGATGGAAGGAAAACAAATGCGAGTCTTTACGGACTCTATCGAATAAAAAAAAAACAAAGAGAGAGTCATTAGAGAGAATCAAACAGGATTTACATGCCACAAAGTAAACGAAAGAGTTAATATACGATTCAAAAAGGACACATATGCAAGATGAGAAGCAAACTAAATTACTACCAAATAACTAGTTGATAACATGAAGATGCAGTGAATAACAAAACAACCCTATATGATTTAATGATGACAATTAGACCACCCCCCATTACATCATACAGGAAAGGAGGTAGTATAACGGAATAATAGCACCTTCCTCTGATTTAATACAAGTAAAAATGTATATATAAATAAATTACGGGGTAATACAACGAGTAGAAGTGAGTGGACTAGCAATTCCCCCCCCAAAAAAAAACTATTATGACCAAGCAATCTAATAGCTAAGAAAACAAAAGCATGAGGATTAACCGTTTAAGGGTTAGCAGCGACTTCAGACGAAATTTACATTCTATTATGGAAATCATAGCAACATTAGACTNGTATGTGAATGAGAACGAGAAAAGAAATAGATTGAGTATGAACTTGTGTGAAAATGAGGACTCTACTTCCTCATAGGAAAACGCTTCACTTCTACTCTCATCTTAGGCATTTCCTCATGGGAGAGTGAACCCCAGCACCACCCCCACTAACCAATCCCCTCTATGTCGCCAGCCATCTTCGGCTCGACTCAATCATATCTCTCTTATCCAATTTTGCCCCTAGGGAACCTTCACCCCTTCGCTTTCTCCATATCCATCGTAAATCCATAATCTTAATCTCTTTTATTTTAACCTGAGCTCCTGTATACTCTTTATATCCACCACTCACCACAGAAGCCTCCATTCCCCACCCCCCACTAGTCACTAAACCCTCTTCCCCCAAGCCCTCTAGCTCTAATCCCACCGCCTCACCACATCTTGACCTTGACGATATCCTACTAAGTCAACTCCATCAAAATATCTCTAGTATACCTCGTAAACGTGTTGCCATAAATCGAACCATCTATAAGGTTCCTTTCACACACATCGCTAGTCAGGCCTAACTCAATGAGGCCACCAAATCAAGCCATATTGATTACAAATATGAGGCATATTAGAAAAATAATAAGCAATGTTACATGTGAAATCTTCAATGAATCCCGGGAAATTGTCCAAGTATTACTTCACTTCCTCTTAGTTCAAGCTATTCATATTTCACAGCTCAAGGACTCCAAAAAGAAGCCGATTCTTTCGCATTGCACTTCTTCATGTCTCTCTTCCATCCTTGATGAAGCTCCTTGTTATTTGTAGTTTTGATGATTTGACAAACGTAGGGACCTTGTAAAGGTACCAGGTTTCTTACATGAGTGTTGCAGATGAAACAAACCCAGGGACCTAGTAGAGGTACCAGACTCTCATGGTGACGAGCCTGTTGATTGCCAGCTGGAGACGGTACAGAAAGTAGGTGCACACTTCCCGATGGCGTCAGAAAGTGTGACTTTTCCAGCCAATGGCAAAGAGGTTTAGGAAAGTTACTTGTCCATATAAAAGGAAACGTTCCTAAATATTTTTTAGTGTTTTTTGCAACTGATAAAAACTTTTAAGAACTCTTGACAAAGGCTACTTACAAGCAAAAGCAGATCATTCAAGAACAACAGAAATCTCTTGAGCTTTAGCTGTAGCTGTTTTTAGGAATACGTTCTCTTGGTCTTAAACTTGTAAAACTATTCTGAATCTATAAGCATCGTGTTGTGTTGAAAGTCTAGGTTTGTCAAGGTGGGATAGCTTAGTGGGTAGATATTTTCTACGTGGTTGTTAAGCCATAGGGATGTTGATTAACTGAATGTAAGATTGATTAACATCTTTCTTACGTTGTTGTAATCGTGTTTTACTTTTTGCAGTTGAATATTAGTGAAACGATTGAAAATCTTGGGAACAGGTCGTGGTTTTACGCCCTTAAGCAAGGGAGGTTCCACGTAAAAATCATTGTGTTGATTTACTGCATTTAAATTTTTGTAATATTTGGGTAGTAAGGGACCTGTTCCATTACTTGTTAAGTGAGGCATTTATTCTATCAAGGGTATCAGAGCATGCACTATCTATTTGGTACCCAAGGAAGTGATATCTGTTCCTAGAATGGTTGCTCCACTTAATAGAAGAAGGTCAGTCTCAAAAAGACCTCTTAGTTTCAATGGACATTTCTAAAGCTGGTGGAGGAAAGTTAGAATGCATGATTTTCTCATGGATGAAAGATTGAAATAGTGGGCTATGGTTTATCGAATAGATGGAACTTTTATTCAAAATATAGAGAAAAGGCTGGAGAGAAAACTAGGGTTGGTTCCAAAGCCTAGACAAAAATATGATGAAAAAAAAAAGGTTTGATAGGAAGAAGATAGAGAAAACAGGATACAAGGCAAAACTCTCTTGTCTGTGGGATAGGACCTGATGAGTTCAATAGTGTATCAGCGTGCTGTGGAGTATGCTACAGAAATCTGGATTGTTTTTTTAAAAACAGCACGAAAGGAATTGAAAAAGTCAAGAAATCAAGACTGATATGACTCACTCCTGTATGAAAAAATTTTCAAGATGAAGGAAGGAGAAACCATCATGAGATGTTCACAAAATTATCCTATATTACCAAGGAGTGCGAAGTCTGGGGAACCTATACAGTAGAGCAAGCCAAGTCAGGAAGGTGCTTCGACTACTTCCAAAGTAATGGGAAAGCAAGGTTGATGCGATTTCTGAAGAGCAAAAAGATCTAAAGGGATGACAATGGATGCTCTCAGTGGAAATCTGAAAACTATGAGATGAATCGAAATCATGATTTGTCAACGAAGGAAGTCAAAAGGATAAGTTCTTGATGCGAAATACAAAATTTGATGAAGATTCCAGTGATGATGATATGACTTTATCTCATCAACTAGATTTCAAAAAAATGGTGAAAAAGAACAAAGGTTTTAGACGAGGGCAAACGAATAGTCTTCGAAATACTACTCAAAAGATACCTGCTACAAGTGTGGAAAAGCTGGACACTTTATCAGAGAGTCGTCCTCTGTCCAAAAATGAAAACAAAGGAACATCAAAACCAAGAAGTGACAAAGAGAAGAGACGGGGACCTGGTATACTCGGTACGAATGATCGAAGGCTGTTGCTGACGATGTGGTCAAAAAGGGGCTCTTGCTGCATGGGGTGACTCTTAAAGTGCATTCAGAAGATCCGAGAACCAAAGATGGTCTATGGTGGCTGTGCCATGAAGAGAACCATTTCAATGAAAGTTTGCTCTCATGGTCATACAGAAAATGAGAAGAGGATGACAAGGTAACTCTCTTGATCTGAAAAACAAATTGATCTGAATAATTATTCTCTAAAAAAATTGAGAACAATGCAAAAGTATGATGATTCTGTAATGAGTTAAATCTATGAAAGAAGACATTCATCTAAATGCGAACTTGATAGTTTAATGAAAAAACAAAGTTAACTGGAAGAGAGAATGTTCAAAAATGGTGTCTCTAGAGTCTGAAACACTGATCTTAAAAAAACAGTTGAATCAGATAACTGAAGAAGCCTGAAAAGCTAATGGAATGTCAAATGGTCTTAGAGTTTGAAATTGAAGAAAAAATGAAAAACTCTGCGAAAAATATGGGATTGTCTTGGAGAAAGAAAGCAACACGATTAGAAAAAGATCTTGTCATATTAAGGAAGAGCTTGAAAAATCTCTTAAGTGCACAAAATCCTCTAAGGTGTTATCAACTGCAACAAACCAGAGTTAATTTCAATAAGAAAGGACAGGAAGTTTGAATATCCACTCCTCACTTAATCCTCACAGTAAGTATTGTTTTTGTGTCGACAATCTGCTTTGTCGTCACTGTGGTATAAAAAAGGCATTTAAGGGAGAATGTTGATAGCTGGAAAATTCTCCTGAAAGGCTCTCTAACTATGACTGTAAGGCAAAAATTATCAAAAGAGGACCTGGTCCTTCCAAAAAAGTTTTCAACTGCAAGATTTTCAAAGAAAACAAAAAATATGTTGTTGCTCCAAAGTCCTTTGTTAGAAAGATTCAAAAACTCTGCCCATTGGACTAGAGACAATCTGATCACTCCTTGTCTGCTTTCTGGGCGGAACTCAAATTGAAATGGGTTCCCAAGCTTAAACAAGGAATTCTGTTGCAAAGGAAGTGAGTGCGAGGAGCAGCAGTAATCTTGGTATATGGACAGTGGCTGCTCTAACTAAACGTATGGTCTACCTCCCCCAAGGTGACATCAAAAATTCCTTCACTCAGGACAATCAGGGAGGATGGTTGTCTCTTTTGGTGATGGAAAGAAGGGGTAAATTTTGAAATGTAGATGTTTTGTTGCTGAACATGGAAATGATGACTCTGGAAAATTTGATCCTAGAAGGATGAAGGAGGTTTGTTGGATGATTCTTCATCGCGTAAAGCATACAGAATATTCAACAAAAGAACTCCGTGCATTGAAGAGAAACATTCATGTGGTTTTTATGACAGATGGAACTTAAAGCAATGGATCAAATGATTGTGATCAAACTGTTCAATTCACAGAAAATTGAAGAAGTGAAGTGATTGCAGAACAACAATTGAAAATTGACTTGATGATCAAAAATCATAGTCTACCTGCAGAGGATGATGAAGTGGAAACGTGTGATGAGGTACCGGGTACTACTCTGAATTCCAGTCAGGTACATCAAACTCTCCAGGAAAATGATGACACTCTGATGAAGAAGAACATGATGATCATGGTCCAACAAGTTTGCTCAAAGATCAGGATGGAAAGACCATCGTCTCATCACATCTCTTGATAATCTTATCTCTCCTTTGAAACTTGTGTAATTATACTAGATCAAAAAACAAGAATCTAGTTGCATTTTCAGCATTTATCATCTATTGAGCCCAAGAATGTGAAGATAGCATTAAGTGATGCAGATTGGATCAAACTCTATGCAGGAAGAACTCATCAGTTTGGAAAGAAGCAAGGTATAGTACCTGGTTCCCTTCGACTGTAGGCAGAACAGTAATGGAACCAGATGCGTGTTCAGAACAAGCTAGATGAAAAATGGAGTGATCACTAAGAAACAAATCCAGGTGGTGGTTTTTCAAGGATACAATCAAGAGAAGGAAATATTGTGCTACATATTGTCCAACGGAGGATCAAATTGAAGAAATCTCACCAAGGCCTCTCAGCAAGAATCAATTGAGAGAAATCGGTTTGTGAAGTTGGGGGCATGTTGATCTCCAAGTGAGTTCTTAGCTTCCAACAGTTGAACTCATTGATGGTAAAATTGCAGTGCAGTACCTTTGTGGGTAATATTTAAAATATGTGAACAAAGATCCGTTTTGTACTTTTGTAGGTATACACTCAGTAAGGACGTGCTCAGCAAGTGAAGCCACTAGAACAACTGCGGCATGAGATTTAACTGTTGATAGGGTACCCGGTGCCGGTCCATTAGCTATACATTTAAATTGAAACTGAAAAATATGACCGTTGCTAATGCCACGTGTCAGGTCATGGTCACTCTGACGTTAGTCCCATCGTTTCTCTCTAAAACGACACATCCAATAACGGAGGTCCCTTGGACCTTTTCACGCCTTTTAATTAAAATAAAAACCCATTACTTCTTTTTGAAGCCTCATCCAGTCCTTAACATGTTTTCGCTTTCAAGAAGGGTTAAGTAAAGTTTTTTAAAAAAGGCAAACTTTTGTTTCTTCTTTCCTTTATCGTTCGAAAAAGCCATTCCTTTCAGAAAAACGAGTTTCTCCTTCTTCTAATTCAAAACAATGCTAGCTCTTAGTGAAAAGTAGCCCTGCTTTCTACTCTACTCGCTGTGGAGTCCAAGCAATGTCCCTTCCAGTTTCAGAAAATACACCTGACAATCTGTTCTATTCCATAGATTTTAAACAGCACATGCTTGCTATGGACCCGGTCCGTTGCAAGGAATGTGCCTGATACTCTTTGAAGGAGAATCTACCAAGCATAAAGCATCTGACGGCACAATATCGTGCAGCAGTGAAGGTGGTTATGAGAGTTGTCTATGATGCTGGAAGAAGCAAGGGCATGAGCAAACTGAAGTTTTGCAGAGGGAAGAGGTAAGAAATACTCAACCCATTTTTGATAAAAATCCTGATATTGGAAGGTATTCTTCTTCCTCCTTATGACTCTGAAAGTGAGGAGGAACCTTAAAATGAAGGTTGAGCGAAGAGAAAGGGATGATTATCTAGAAAGAAAAGGGAAGGAGAAGGTAGTCGAAGAGGCCCCTGGAAAGACCTACTACTAGGTTGCTGCACAAAATTTGATGGCTGAGCCTTGAAGGCAGGGCACGTTCTACTGCCTGCACTAGAAGTGCCAGAACCTTCAAGGTATCAAATTCAAAATGCCTGAGACTAATGCGGTGAGTTGTGTTGGTGAGGAAGAGGACAAAGAAAACTAAGAGAAAAGGTTGAGAAGAAAAGGAAAAGATTGCAAAGAAGGTTGAAAAACACAAAAGTCGAAAAAGAAGATTCTGAGAGGAAAAAGGAAGAGGTCACAGGGACCTGGTACCAAGCCAGGATAGCTGAAGGGTCAACATGCAGGAAGTGTTGACAGATGAGAGAAAGAAACAAGCCGTCTTTGGCAGGGAGAGTTTTTGATTGGAATAATAACTCTCCTGGCATGGTTCTCTTCACGAGATGGTCGAGGATCCCATCTTGGTTACATTTGTTCGACAGGAAATCCCCCATCCTCCATGAAACAAGAAGTGACGAGAATTTACTATTAATGTTCAGTTCAAGGCCGATGGAAGGCCATCCTCCCGCGGGTAAATGACTGTTGTGTATTTAGATGAGGGTTGTGTGTTGAGCAAAAATTCTCAGGGTGCCTAGAGAGGGACCCGGTCTGCTACTGGGACAGACTTGATCTTCTGAGTTTGCTTTGCTGTTTGTGTGTGATTTCTAGACACCACAACCAAGGTTGCTGGATTTAAGAAATCATGAAGAGTAAGAGTGAGTACAAGTTGGTCTTGAGTTCATCAACCCAAAGTTCCTCCTTCGTCGCCAATGAAAAGAGGGACCGTAGAAAACGGCTGCTGATTTGTTGTCATGGAGATGTTGTTGTAGCTTCAGGGAAGACCGATGAATCTCCCTGCGTCTAATTGGCTGAGCATATCCACAAAACTGTCATTGAGAGGAGAGGTGTTCATGCAATGGTTACTGATACTTTCTCACGAAGTATTACGCATTTTCAAAGTCCTCTCAGTGTTGGGAAGGTTGGAACGATTAAGCAAAACGTAACTTGAGAATAGCCTGGGGAGTGTGAGTTGCCATTGAGGAAGAGGCTACGAAAGAGCCAAATGGCTCAACTTCTCGAAGATCAGGATAGGATAGCTCTTAAACACGAGGTTGAGGAGCTCACTGTGATTGTAAGTGGTAATTTAAAGAGGCATAGATGAATATACTCAAGCAGAAACTGATTACTGCACAGGGGAGGGACCTGGTTCTTCAGTGGTACAACTTTGGAGAGAGAGGAAGCTGAGTTGAGCGAAGATAACTGCCTGGCAGGAGAAAAAGGCTATCAAATAATGATGCTGGCAATGCACGACTCACTCTTGTATCCAGTCCCTATCTCATCCTTCCCCCTCTTCCTAGAATGTTAAAAAATATACCCTGTGATCGTCTTTTTTTTTTGTGGGGCTTATCATTTGTGACGGATATTCAGTTTGTTTTTAATGTATTAATGTTATGTGGGGCCATGTGGTTTTAACTTATTCTGCGATGTTATGATTATCTCCTTTGTGTAATGTTTTCCCTACTGATTGATTTCTTATTCGCTTTGATCTTGTTCAGTTATTTCTGTTGAATCATTGGTTTACTGCAATCTTTTTTATGATGCCAAAAAGGGGGGAAGTAATACTGTAAGTAGCTAAATGAGTATTCATGTGTGGCGGAATACATGAGGGGGAAGGGGAAGATACAGGAAGGGGGAAATATAGCAAGGAGGGAACAAAGGTAGAGAAAGATCTGGATCATTGTTTGTCATCATCCAAAAGGGGGAAATGTTATTTGTAGTTTTGATGATTTGAAAATGGTAGGGACCTTGTAAAGGTACCCCAGGTTTCTTACTTGAGTGGCCCAGATAGATGAAACAAACTTAGGGACTAGTAGAAGGATACCGGCTTTTCATGGTGACGAGCCTGTGTTGATTACAGCTGAGACCGGTACAGAAGAACGTAGGTGCACATTTCCCGATTGGCGTCAGAAAGTGTGACTTTCCAGAAGAGGTTTAGGAACGTGACTTTGGCCCTAAAAAGGCACTTTCATAAACATTTTTAGTAGTTTTTGCCACGTAGATAAAAACTTTTCAAGTACTCTTTGACAAAGAATACTACCACGCAAGACAAGAATCATTCCAAGAACAGCTAAAAATTCTTGAGCTTTTAGTGTAGACTGTTTAGAAGGAAATATTATCTTGTGTCTTAACTTGTAAAATTTTCAGAATCTATAAGGAATCAGGTGTATAGGTTGAAAGTCTAGGTTGTCCCGTGGGATAGCTAGTGGGTAGATAGTTTTATACTAGGCGTGTAATGCAATGGGACTTGCTATAACGGTATTAAGATTGGAATTTTTGTTTAAAAACAAACTCTTTCTTTATGTTTGTGTAATCGTGTTTTACTTTGCTTTTGAAGATTAGTGAAAACAGATTGAAAATCCTGTGGAACAGGTCGTGGTTTTAATCCCTTAAGCAGGAGGTTTCACGGTAAAAATCATTGTGTTGATTTATGCATTTAACTTTCTAGTAATTTTCTGGAGTGTAGTAAGGGACCTGTGGTCATATTGTAAGTGATAGGCATTTATTCTACCACTCCTGCATCTATACCATCTGAATTATCTCCCTTTCCCAATGAAATAGTAAATATATGGCCAAGTTCTTGAAAATGGGAAATGAGAGGTATTTTGGGGGTTCTTAAGGGTAGTACATTTGATCCTTACATTAGGTAATTCATCGTAGTTCAAAAGTTACGTAGGCTACTCTAGTTTCAGGGATGGGTAGATATGTTTCTTGATACTTCTCTGCTGGTATATGAAAATGAGGTTGTTGAGTTCTATGTAAATCTTAATGTGTTAGAGGACACTATTTCTACCTCTTCTGTGAAATGGGATGGAATTGGTGTTTGAGCATGTTCGATTGGGGACATCTTCTATGAGTCGACTATTAAGATGGTTGAGTAATTATGGAAGAAATATTAAAATTGTATGCTGACATCCAAATTCAATCAAGGGTGAGTCCCTACACGGCCTAGGAAGGTGATTAAAGGTGAAATGGAACCCTTTCACGAATTATTGTATGAGATAGTGCGCAAAGGTATTATGCCAAGAGGGGAGAGGCGTCATGAAGCCTCATTCGGGGATATGAGGATAGCAAATGCACTGGAGAAAGAGGAGCCTGTTGCTTGGCCCTCTTTGCTGATTCAGCACATCGCAAGGTTAGTTCATCCTAAACCTGATCCTTATCAGTTGGCCTTTGAGAACTTACTTACCTTGGTGTTCAAAGCTTTTGGGGTGCCTCTTGGAGAAGTTCACCCACTTAACAAAAAGGCTATGATAACTAGGTCAACCCTCACTGAATGTTCAAGTATACTTGTTGATAATCAGTCTCCTGGACGTGTTCCTGGGGATCCTGGACCAATTGTTATCCTCTGCAATGATCTACATGCTGCTAAGTACTAAAATAAAGTGCTTCAAGATGAAAATGAGACTTTTTAGACTGCTCTAGTTGAGTCGTAGGGAGAAGTGACCAGGTTGAAGGACCACCTGCTCCAGGAGCAAGAAAATAATGCTCATGTTGATCGTGTGTTACAACTCCTAGCATCCTCTCACAACCCTCCAACCCCACCTCCTCCTCCTTCTCACACTTAAATCCAATCCTTGTTTCTCTTTTTGATTCTTTTTAAACTGGTTATAATTAATGTATTTTGTATGTTGCTGTGACAATATGTGGGTGCCATGCTGGACTTAATGGACGTGCTTCCATTTTTTATTGTGCCTCTATGCCTTTGCCTTGGGTGCTCTCTCTGTTTCTTGTTTGGATGGCTAATATCTTTAGATTTTGTTCTTTCATTTGTTCAAGTTGTGTATCTTATCTTCATGCTTATTTTTATGTGTCAAAAGGGAGAAGTTGTTTTTGTTTGTTGGTTGTACTACTTTATTACAGAAAACATATGCAGTGAAGGAGTGTATTTATCATCACCGAAAAGGGGGAAATTGATGCCTTGACAATATCCTGAATATACTTTTGATGATGACAAAATGAACCAGGTTCACGAGCATGAAAAAATGAACAAAGTTCACGAGCATGTACCGACATTGTGATAAATTTGCGGGAAGGAACTGCACATATAGATTAAAAGAAGGAAAACATGTTTAAACATAAACACCGACAAATAAGGGGAAAAAAGGGAAAGGAATCCTATACGGAAAAGGAATACTAAAGTATTATTTTCCTTGTAGTATTAAACTAGGGTTTAATTCACCTCTATAATAGGATAATTTCAAGAAGGAAAAATTGGTTTTTTCAATCTACAATCGAGAGAATTTTCCAGCAAGGGAAGAACGACTAAAGAGATCAAGAAGGCAAAAGAAAGAAGAACTAGAGTTGGGTTTACTTTCTAAAGAATAGTTTGATTGTTTCATCTTAGAATATTGTTTTACTGATAATTGTTCCAAGTTTGAAAGAGAGTTCGAGAGAATTGTAACAAGAAGTGGGTTTGACTTCTTCGATATTATAGTTTTTGATTATAGTTAATCATTGAATAGTTAGAGTAAGTTGTTGAGTAGAGGTACTAGAGTCAGTCCCTTTGATTATATAGTTGCAATCTAAAGTTTCTTTTTTGAGTTGGTGAAGTTTTGGTGAAAACTCCTGCTAGTGTAGGTCGTAGTTTTTCTTCTCTTAAGCAAGATATCTATCTCTGCAAATTTAACAAGAACCTGGTTCTTGCTTAGGTTGTAAGATTTGTTCATGAACTAACAAATTATCAAGTACTGCTGAAGGAACTAACGTGATAGAAGGAGCTTCTTCCAATATGCCTGCTTCTGGTCTGCAACAGTCTGGGAAATATGAACATTAAGATACCGAGCAGATGGTATAGTTTGGAAGCAATTTACACAAGATGGTTCCATTTTGTCAATAATCTCTAATTAATTTGTTTAAGAAGCAAACAAAAAAAAAAGAGTGAGGGATCATTTGTAAAGCTTACATATCAAACTTGTTTTTTTTACTTCCATCCACTTTCTATGAAGTAATCATGTTGATGATATATTGGAACAAGACACTGATTCTTTTTGTTGTAATAATGAAAATTAAGGAGACAAAAGACAACTTGCTTTATCATGTTTTTTCTAATATTTTCCTATTTTTATCTTAACAAAAGTAAAAAAAAATATTAAAGGGTCATCGTCCTTTAATACATGACGGTAAGATTACATATGTTGTTTTCTTAGTTATTATTAATTTGGACAATCAAGGAATTTTTTTTCTCATGATAATTTTTTCAAATACTTTCTAAGTGTTTTGAATTGTTAATTCTTGTGAATTACAATACTTTTTATGTAGTTTTAAAAAGTATATTGAACAAGTAAATGAATTAGCATTTGATATTTTTTATGAAACGAATAAGAATGCTAGTAATATTATTAAATTTTGACGTACGTCTCAGCAAAAAACATCAAAATAACTAAAGAATAATGGATGAATAACAGATTGAAGATAATCAGAACTATTTCAAGAAGTTTCATTTATGTTATACTGAATTGATCAACTGTATTACCCTTAGGCGATGATTTTTTGATCAAATGATTGAATGGATCTATGTTATCTAGATCCTTATCAATTTAAATAATAACCTATGAAAGCAATAAAAATAAAATTAAAAGGAGTAATTTTTGGGATATCTAATCTTTAAGTAGATGTGCATCTTGAATTTTCTTTTTTTATATGATAATCTAATTGACTGAGTTATTCTTTTATTTTGATGTTTTGTGTGTGTGTTTTTATAACGTTCTTTGGGTTCCAGTTCTATAGCGTAGAATTTAGGAGATCTCCTTTTCTTTTGATAAGAGAAGAGGAAAAGAGAGGTCTTAATCTAATCCATCTATTTCTACCTACATCTAGCATATAACCATCGGAAAAAAACTAAGAATTTTTAATTTAATTTTGTTTCAATGGGGGGTATTGTTATCCCTAGGGCATGAGTCATGCTACATAAAACAAATGAACATTCTTCAAACAATTAGACATGAGAGACAATATTTTTCACATTTTCCATATGTTTAAAGAAAAATAATAATAATAACATCAATCAAAAGGGAATATGTTATGCGCTAGACATAGGATTGACTCATATCTTTTACATTTTTTAAGCATTCACACAATTACTTCATCAAAAATAGGGGAATCGTGTCATATCTAACTCTTCGCACGTTTATTAATAGGGCTTAAAACATTGGTATAAGTCCCAAAAATATTATTCGTGCTTCGAAAATACAACCTGAACCCAAATGGTATAAACTAGTATGTATTTGAGGAAATTTCAATAGGAACACATGATTTATGACCAAAAAGTTCATTAATTTGTGAAATAAATTAGGTTTTATTCAAGACTTATTTCTCCAATGATAGTACCGTAATATAATGCTAACTATAACAAAAAATAGCGAATATTTGTTTTCTTCAAAACATGAAACCAAATAGTAGTACTTTAGTGGCCACAAGAAAGTTAATGATAAAAACCCCATTGATATCAACATTATAGTTCATGGGTGTTGCGCTATGTGAAAGAGGAGGAAGCATTCGGGTTTTGAAAAGCCTTAGTTTTCATCTCTAATCTGCTGGAACTTCTAGTGTGATGCCTGATTCCTTGCCACTTAATTCGCTTGTCGAGTTTGAAACCAACATCCCAGTTACAATACGTGATCTCAAACCTCTTTTGGTGCCGGCTAATATTGTGCTACTTGGCAGTCCAGGATACAAATTTTAGAGTTCGAGAAGGAAATAGATTATTAGCGAATAAATGTGCAAGTTATTAGAGACAAACAATTGAAGCATCGCCAATACTTACATTGAAGTTTGAAACCATTTTTAGCTGAAACACAACCAATACCAGTGACTCTTGGCCTTTTAATTGAGTTGTGTTTTACACCATTCCTTTCCTCGGTAAGAGCGTATTCCTTTGGTGCAAATTTGTGGTTTGATTGTGGTCATACACCCTGTGGTTTGTATACCTTGAGAAACATGTACAAACCAAATTTTCAAGTGGAGATTACTACCTCTTCCTGCACCTCCCAATCCCTACCCCTTCCTCTACCCCTCCTGGATCTGATAATACTCCAACACACATTTTAGTACTTGCATATTATTCATGTTGGTGTTCTTGAAGTTGTAGGAGGTGCAGTGGCTCTAGGAGAGACCGTGATGCACTTGCACTGCTCTAGATGCTTGTTTGTTCTTGAAGTTGTTGGAGGTGCAATAAATTGTAGGTGAATCCCCTAGTTGCACGTGCATTTGCACTTGTGTGTTTAGTCGCATCTCCCCCTTTTGGAAAGGCTCACTCTCAATTATTTGGTGATTTCCTAAATAGCAAAAAAAAATTATATAGTAAGTTGATTACACTTTAAAAGTAAAGTGACAAAATAGTAATGTACCATTTGGTCTTCCCTTTTTTTTTAAAGGATGGTTCTTCAACATTTGAAGTATGGGTTAGCTCTCTGTTCCCCGGCAGTAGAACCAACTCCATCACTCCTTCGTAAATGACAACTTTTTATTGTGAACATTTAACATGGCAAAAGACTACTGTCATAGGTAGTCCTGTTTAGATAATTTACCAGGACACCTTTCTTTCACCCAAACTCTTTCCTTCAAATTTCTGAGGTCGTCTGGCATTTGTTTTATTCACTGGGGCTCAAAAGAGGATTTGTTTATCTGCGCCACATTGGCATGTTATTCATAGTTGGATTGAAATGTGGTAAGTCATCAAGTACCTCTCTTTTAGAGTAATGGATGAATGAATCCATGTGGTCATATTGTTTATGCAACATTGCAGCTAAGGCAGGTGCACATGTATACCCTTCAATAT
The DNA here is from genome assembly GCA_027704765.1 of Solanum habrochaites. Lineage (NCBI taxonomy): Eukaryota > Viridiplantae > Streptophyta > Magnoliopsida > Solanales > Solanaceae > Solanum > Solanum habrochaites. Next base: position 7,180,360 of record JAKWJA010002495.1, on the reverse strand, counting down.
CCAAGATCTACAACTTACACTCCACTTTCTCAACATAGAGTGTGTGTTTGGATCCATCCAAAACCTTCATAGCCAGTTACTCCATTAAACTCACTGATTACATGCCATTGAATTATCATATTTTGTTATAGTACTTTCCATTGCCATTGGACGGAGAAATACTATCCAAGAGTTTGGAGAAATTCACTTTAAACCTTAGAGAACTATTCATGACCTTAATTATATCTCTTAAGCATAGAAATAATGGTTTTATGCCTTGCAGACAAAATCAAGCATTAAAGCTTTCACAATATTATTATCTATTGCATAAGGACTGACTTCACAATTAAATACACTTACACCAATTCTTATTTATCATAGTTAAATTAGCGTCATCCACTATACCTGTACCTACAGTACCTAATTAAGAAAACTGCGTGAAGATTTTCTCTGAATTCAGATTCAAAAGCACTTCTAGCACATTCCAGAACTCATTTTCCTTGCAGCCTCTCCACAATTATTTGACCAATTTGCTAGTATATGGCTAGCACACTTTTTTCTCACAAGCTGGCAACAACTCCTTTAAGCTATATCCAGTCCCTACAAGTTACAACAAAACATTAGATAATTAAGTGTTAAAAAAGGGGATTAAACCCAACAGATAATTTAAACAAGTTTACCTTTGCAGTCTGACTAATTGTGAAACTTTGTTCAATCTCCTAATCTTAAGTATCTTTCAACAGAGAGAAATAAAACAAATCCAGTGATTGTTCTCATTTTCAACTACAGCAAAAGCCAGGGAAGCATTGATTATTGCCATCTTAGCCACTGAATAAGTATTGACCCCTGCAACCCCCTTCAAGAAACAACCATCCAGACACGGCATTGTCTCGCTGACATTAAATGCCATCTTGAGTGCAGCAAAAAAATGTTAAACTGCCTCAAATACTGGCCTACCAGATTCATTAAATTCTCTCGCTTCACACACAAGTACTTTCCAGGATAGTCTCAGAACTCATCTTGTAATCAAGAATTCTCCCAAATTACTTACATGATTATACCCATAGTCATTCAAAATTTTAGCTCGTGCGTTATGCAAGTAAAACATGATAAAATGCCTAAAATTACTGGGCCTACAAGATCAGTAGTTATCCTCGATTCACCAAACAAGTACTCCCAGGCATTACGTCCTCAGCAACTACATCCTTATAATCAAGAATTATCCCAAATTCCTTAACATGATCACCCATCAGTCATTCAAAATTTTAGCCTTGCTTCTTCTAGTTGTGGTCTTACCAACAGGCCACATTATACTTCTTACGGATTAACTCTTGCAGCTTGAACACTCTGATATTTGGGTGGTTCATTCAATTAACTTTTTTAAAAACAGTAGTCGCAATGAATCTAGAGTTGCACAAAAGTCCTAGTCGCCTTTTGACATAATGGACTGGATGTAAGTATATAACAACGTTATTAGTCTTTCTTGTACAAAGCTTGCTATAAAACCATTTGACACACCCTTAGCCACACCCAAGCCAGAACCCCCTGGTGAATGACCCCAAAATACATTCTAAAGAGATCTCCCCTTAATCTATTGGCTATTCACACACTTTTTCAATCTGACCCCCTCTCTGAATTGATACGTAGTGGATGCCAAATTAATTATTTTATATCTGTCTGGGGATGTATGTAGTCACAAAAACCCATACCCAATTTCCACACAATCTCTTAATATTGGGATCAAATCTGACTATCTCTATGGTATGTTTTTTCCTTTGTGTTAGGCAGTTTCAACTTCATTTTTTCACCTTACTCTGACAATATCCATATGGTCAGTTTCAAAGACTACAAGCATCAGAACTGCATAATATGGTCATCCACCCCCAACCTTCCTTCTAAAGTACATCTATTGATAGATCTTCATCAAATTCAAGATCTGCTCCAGCATTACCACGCTATTTTCCAGTACCTGCAGGAATTTTTTCCCTTCTTTTTTCCTCCTCAGAATAACATTTTTTCATCCCTCAGTTTGAATTAACTCCTCAATGAACATCACTTCCATATTGATCATCTTCAAGTATTTCACTATCTTCAGAACATCACTCTCTTCAGTGACTCATAGATTCGTTTACAGAGTATTCACTACTATCTTCAGAATCTGATGGTCACTATTTTGAGCTGTTGGGTTTGTGAAGTAGAAGGAATATTTGAGGGTAGTATTATCGTTATATCTACCCAGTATAAGCAGCTCTCACCTACTTGATATATCATAGCCGCAGTGGTCCAAATTTATTAAAAAGTTGCCCCAAATCCTCACAGGCATGGGACATTATACTTCCAAAACAGAACCACTTGCAAACAATTACACATGCTAAGAGAATATCATCATTGTCAATATCTCCTAAAATGCAACTATTAGGTGGCCCGGACACTAAATTGACAATTTGGACTATACCCTAGTTCTTTAATATAGTCCTTTAATCTAAAGTATTGAGATGTATCCACATCAATATAATAATTATTCATCACTAACACCCAAATATCTTGCTTTATACCTTCATACCTACAAGGCCCCACAATGATAAAATTTAAAGTAATGAATCAACCCACTATACCTAATGCATAAAATAACAATAAATTAAGTAAAGTGCTAATAGAATATAATAATGACTACGAAAAAACATACCAAATCAGTTTAAAAACCAAGTTCAAGTTTGAGAAAACACATACCCAGCCCCACACAGACAGAAACCAATACCCACATATTACCACAATACACGACATATCTTTATCTTTCTACAATTAGGTATGTATGTAACCCCACCACAGGACCACAAACAACACGCCCAACATATATTTTTCGTCTTAGGATAATGTTATTTAACTTTAACACCACACCCCAACCACCAAAGAACACCAGCAATACCCAACATGAAGTTACTTTTATTGTAAACCCAGAATATTAAGAAGCATAGAAAAAACACCAACTCGTCTTTATCGCTTGCATTTGTTTCATATTTTTTATAAACAAACATAACTCACACAACGATAATACCAAACCCAACCACCCACACTCAAAACACGTTTCATATAAATGTATGATAAACACGTGGCGGCTACATTACACCCATAACAAAATGGTGACGTATGGATATATGAAAAATCAACCCTAAAAATAAGAAAGAAATTTGATAATCCTAACAGAACCACAAAAACATAAACCCTAAAAGTTATATTTCACTCCCCAAAAATCACACAATATAACGTATCATAACCATACAAAATCTAAGCATAACCACTACAACAATATAAGCATAACACAACAAAAAAATAAATTGAAGAAAAAAACTACTTTGAAACTCAACCAGTCACGATTCAAGACTGAGAAATCGACACGTCCACACTTTCACGATTGAAATAACGATCCCACACATGCAACCAAAAAATTAATCCCAAAATCCAACAACGAAAATCAAATTTCAGTTGGAAATCTAATTATCTAACCTTTGAAACACACATTGCAACACCTTCCCTCATTTCTTAACTTCATTTCTACTTTTTTGGTTTTAAAATGAATTTGGAAAAGGAGTAAAACGCCAGGACTTGGGAAGTTGATAAGTCACTGTATCGAAAGCTGAAAAAGGGGGGTCCAGAGCGTGTCAACAAATAAATCGACTGCAGGATTATTTTTTGCCCGTAGGCAGAAAGGGGTAATATATTACTTAAAAAAAAAGGTTGGAGGGGGTAATAGGACCTCATCAAAGATAAGGGTGTCGTAGGGATTTGGTATAGGATAGGGGTTCTGGTAATTGGGTATTTATCCCATTTTTATTTAAAGACTGGTCAATGCCAATAGGAGACGAATAATTTGCTAAAGTTTAAGTTCCAAAAAGCAACTTGGATCAAACGCAAATGAATGCAGCGTACGAATTAGAGTTCACAAGAGTTTCTAGCAATTTTGCCAAACAAAAGGAGGGGGATATCAGTATCGGTTATGATGCGGGACAATAAATGAATTTTAAAGGAGAAAACATATATTATAGATTACATTCGAGAAATAATTGACACAGAAACCCTTCTGAAGAGGCTACGTAAAATTAGTTACTCATATACATCTGGAACAGATATTCGATTTACATTATGAGAACTTATTGAAACAGAAACCCTTCTTAGAAGGTGTGGTTGCGGAGATAGTACTCCACTAAATTTGGTAATTGTAAAACTTCTAAATCTATTGAATAAATTTGAGGTTTTATTCAATTTTTTTACAGTTAAGGTATGCATTTTAATTTTATCTATACAAATTAAATATATACGAAGGTACTAAACTAACTTTTAAAATACTTAATTTTAAAAACTTGTAACTTGACATTGAAATTTCAAGTGTACCTTACTTTAAACTATTTTAAATACAAATTAAACTTCTCAAATTTGGAAACTTTAAAATTTAAAGTGAAACTGAAGCTTGAATTTTAAAATTGAATACTTTGAAACTTGAAAATTAAATTTTAAAAATTTGACAATTTGAAAAGTTAAAAGTTAAATTTAAAATTTATTAGCTAAATACGTATAATTTCAATACAAATAAATAAGTACTTAAAAAATAAAAAAAATTCTCAATCCCATCCCCCCAAATCTCATCCCATTCCGTATATATAGTGGGACGGGATGGGACCTATTTATATCCCCCCAATACCAGTCTCGGCCAAAATCCCCCCATCACCGACCCCCGTCCCGTCCCGTCCTCCAGTCCTTGTCCCCGTCCCCTTGTTAGCCCTAGTGTAAACAAATGTTTATTGTTCTCTTAATAGAAAGATCATACCTATTTGGAAAAGGTGCAATCCTTCTAAATTGTCACAACTTTTCATAAAAGTCATAACATTTAATAAAATAATAACTTTTCATTAACGTCACAATTTTTCATAAAAATTGTTACTTTTCATAAAAGTCATAATTTTTCATCAAAGAGAGGGCTAGTTTTGAAAATAAATAATTTTAAATGTGGTGGTGCCATGTAGGCAGACCTAAAATTTCCTCTTATATAAATATATGATTAATTTGTGAAATACACATCTCTCTTTTATAACACACACACTCTCTCTCGCCCTCTCTTTTGTTTAAAAAAATTGTGACATCACAATCCGCATGGACAAAACATTCCACTTTGTTAAAAATTCAATAAGTTATTATCTAAAAAAAAGAATTAGATCTGTTCTTGACCCTCAATAAATAAAGAATTTTAAAACTTGTGATCTAAGAACATGCACGAGTACCTCCTAGCTCCTAGACTATGATCAAAATATCAGATACACACCTTAACTAAACTAAGGTCCTATTACCGCTGAACTAATTCTTTTTGGTAATTTTATACACCTTTTATCTTATGTGGTACACTTCATTACTCCATGCAATTAAGGCGCGTGGGAGATATTTGAAAGTCACATTAGCCAAATATATGCACAAAATTACAAAAAGAATAAATTCATGAGATTAATAGGACCTTACAATAGTTAATGTGTGTCTATGAGATTTCGATCATAGTATAGGAGATGAGTACTTGTGAATTTTCCCAAAATAAATCATTAATTTTTATGTAATTAAATTTATAGTAACAATTTAACTTTAAAATATTTATTTAACCTCTAATAAATGACTTCCAAAACTATTTAAATGTGTATAACGTTAGACTAAATCATATAAATCGTAATTGAGGTAAATAAATAGTGTTTTATTAGAATAATTATCTGTAGCCCATTTCTCAAGAAGCCATTGAGAAGCCAACAATGGCTTCAACTTGTCTGGATATGGTACTGAATCCGAATTTGATTCCTTCTGTTATGTTACTTGCTTCAGTTTCATTTGCATATTTGACTCTTTTTTATTACTTTTGATTGCAGAGCTTTCTTGGGAATTTTTGCAACAACTGGAGTTTCAGACCTTGTACAAGACTAACACCTTGCATTTCCCAAGTGGGTTTTTCCAAGTTCAATTTTTTTTTATATTTTTTCGAATTTCTCCAATATAATAATCATAGCTTAGAAATGGAAGAATTTGATAAAATGTAGGTGAGATAGGGCTAGAATACCTCAGTTAGTTTGGCGCTTATGATGTTTCTTGATCGCTTGAATTTTTTTTTTTGGTGAAATGTAGGTTTGAGATTTTCAATTTTGCATTTCAATTGATGGGTCAATTAGAATTTTGATACTTCAGGCATACATTTCATTTGGAGAGATTCGTATTGGTTTACTGTAGGTATCTTCAGATTTCGTGTCTTTGTATCTCATTACTAAAACACTAAATACTTGGAAATTCTTGTATTGAGATTTGGTAAAAAGAAATGTTGCGATGATTATGTGAACAACTCATTTGATTATACATCACAATAAGGTCTTCCTTTTCAACTTTTAACGTGGGTATTAGTTGAACATGTATTGCAGGAAAGGAATAGTTTATTGCTTGGGAAAAACAAGAACTGTACTAGCTCTGTAGGATATAAGGGAATTCCGTTAACAGAAATTTCTTGTGTTCCAAGTGCTGTTGCGAGTTCTAGTGAACTTCCTCCACTTGTTAGTGCTTTAAAAGCTTCAGCTGAAGAAAATGCTGCAAGTTTTCATTTTCCTGGCCATAATAGAGGACAAGCAGCACCATCGTCGTTAACTCAGCTCATTGGTGCAAAACCGTTTCTTCATGATTTGCCTGAGCTTCCGGAGCTTGACAATCTGTTTTCACCAGAAGGTCCCATTCTCGAAGCACAAAAAGAAGCAGCAAGACTTTTTGGAGCATCGGAAACATGGTTCCTTGTTGGCGGTAGTACATGTGGAGTTCAAGCGGCCATTATCGCAACTTGTTCACCTGGAGATACTCTTATTCTCCCACGGAATTCTCATATCTCAGCCATATCTGCCATGGTATTGTCTGGTGCACTCCCTAAGTATATCGTCCCTAAATATGATTTCAAATGGGATGTTGCTGGTGGCATCACTCCATCACAGGCAAGTAAAACATCCTGACATGCATCTTTATCAAAGTCGTCTTTATGCAAGAATTAAATTATCTTGAATGCATTAGCGGAACGATATTTTAAGTGTAAAATCATGCAAACTAGTGATAAATTTATAGAAGTGTTTGAAAGACTATTACACTTGTATCCGTAAAAGAATGAAGTTCTTGTTATGTAGGTGAATGATGCAATCAAAGAGCTAGAAATGGAAGGCCGAAAAGCAGCAGCCCTTTTGGTCGTCTCCCCTACCTATCATGGTATATGCAGCAACCTGGATGAGATTTGTCATATTTGTCATTCATATAATATCCCCGTAATTGTCGATGAGGCTCATGGGGCCCATTTAGGATTTCATCCAGAGTTGCCTAGTTCATCCCTCAGCCAGGAAGCTGATCTTGCTGTACAGTCTACTCACAAAGTTTTGTGTTCGCTTACGCAGTCATCTATGTTGCACATGCAAGGAAATCTTGTTAATAGAGAAAGAATCAGCAAAAGCCTACAAATGCTTCAAAGTAGTAGCCCTAGTTATCTGCTTTTAGCATCTCTGGATGCTGCCAGGGCCCAATTAAGTGAAAATAGAGAAGCTGTTTTTGACAAAGCAATGGACTTGGCTCTGGAAGCAAGAAGCTTGATTAGTAAAATTCCTGGAATCTCAATCATTGAGTTCCCAAGTTACTCGACTTTTTTCCAGATCGACCCATTGCGACTCACCATTGGTGTATGGCAGTTAGGTCTTTCAGGTTTTGAAGCAGACGATATCTTGTGCAATGATTTTGGTGTTGTTTGTGAACTTGTTGGGACCAAATCTATTACTTTGGCATTTAACTTAGGGACTCAAAGAGATCATGTCCTTCGGCTTGTAGCTGGTCTAAACCATCTATCACAAACTTCTCACTTTCCTCAACCTGTGAAAGAAGAAGGCAAAAATGTAAATCATTTTGTATGCCTTGATGATATTAGAATAAGAATGAGCCCTAGAGAGGCCTTCTTTGCTACAAAACGTAAAGTCAGCATGAGAGATAGCCTCGGTGAAATTTGTGGAGAGCTTGTATGTCCTTATCCACCTGGTATTCCAGTTCTAATTCCTGGTGAGATCATCACAGCAGAAGCATTGAATTATCTCCTGGAGATCAGAAGCAAGGGTGCTGTTATTACCGGAGCAGCTGATTTCTCCTTATCATCTTTTGTTGTATGTGTTACCTAAGCATTCTTCCGTCACCTTAAGTAAGTAGTTCATGTACAAATACGAGTGACTTTGGTGTTAGACCACCCTGCATTTGGCATTAGAGATCTTAAGCCTTTCCTATATTGCAGGCAGCGGCAGTTTTGGGTATAGTTCAAGTTCAAAAGCAATATCTTTCAGAGCTTTAAATGGGAACTGTCATGAGCCTATTAAAGGAAACTGGTAACTCAAAGGCACCTCAATGAGACTATTATGTGGACTTGGCTACTCTAGGTTTGTTTTTTGATAAAATCAAAGACATTCATGTTGTCTCTATTAATGCTCGTCTCAATATGATATCTGAGGGTTCCACATTCTTCTTTTCCTCATTGTATGTATAATTCTGATCAAACGAAGGTGGATGTATTCTCTATCAGCAAAGCAAGAGGCAACGAGATGATCCTCATCAAACTGGACATAAGCAATACAAGCAGGTGAAGAAAGAGAAACGCCGGCAAGCTATTACTCATTAGATGGCATTTCCAATTGACATTCTTTAGCTCATCTAAAACCAACATGCTCTTTAGTGTATACTATTCCTCTTTTGGGGACCGGTAGCTATTTGGCTTCTATGTTGGGTTAATAAACCTTGTAATCATTTGGGGTGGCTGAGAGATTATTTGTGAGAAGTGGTGGAACAATGAGAATATGTAGCAACCCATATATTATTTCTTCTATAATGGAATTATTTTCTTCTGTTGCAAGCTGGGAAGATAAAAAATTGCATGTACTTTGTATGCTTGTTCTGTTTCTTTTTTCATTCTGATGATAGAAACATGGCATAGACATTAAGATTAAGGTCTTGTTTGGTTGGAAAGAAGTTATATCATGATTATTTATTTTGGGATAAGTTATCCTGTGATAAGTTATTTCATCATTTATATATGACAACTGGAGTTAAATATCGAGCTCCAACCAGCATAAATGGCGGGATAAATAAGTTTAAGATTGCATTATTAAATCTTATACATTATGTCAAATGACTCCCAAGAGAATTGGAACAAAATGATGATAATCCTTGAAAAGATGGAAAATGAAGTAAAATCTAGATAGTGAATTTTGGAGATTTACTTAAACGGGCCAGGTAACAGTTTCTTTTTAACAAAATAGACGCATTTATATGTAATGAATTGATATTGTATAAATAGTTATGTAATGTATCAATAGCGTATAAATAATATATAACTATGCATATATGATATAAAATATTCCTCAACTTTTCAACTTAGAGCTTGTATACCCCTCATTACAAAATTAAAGTAGTTGGCTTATACCAATACCGTTACAAAAATTGTTCACATACTTTTTTAAAATAAGCTACTTTTGTTACGAAAATTATATCAACTCTAAATCGCAAGTTGAGGGGTATATTAAAGATATATATACATTCACATACGTTGTTTATACAATATTTATAAATTTTAGATTGATTTTTTTTTCAATATTAACTTACTCAAATTTCCTCTTAATTGTTCCAAATTTTAGATATGAGTTCCTCACAGTATTTTAAATCTTTTGATATATTATTTTCTCGGAACAATTTATGACATCAATGGACAAGTCGTCACTCTTTCCTCAATTTGCATTATAATTAATACTTTTTGTGTTAAATTTAAGGATGTTAAGGGGTTAATTGAATATATCTCATATCTATTATTGATTGATTAAATTAAGATATAATAATAAGAGAAAAAAATACTAAAATATTCTCATGCATGCATGTTATTAGGTTGATCACAAGAAATCTGTGTTGCAATAAATATTCTCATGCAGTTCTAAATTAATCATTTTATTTAACAGAAAAAAGGAATGAAAAGTACTAAAAGAATTAAGTCAAAGGTGTTTATGTGGTATTGATAAGTTCATGTGACAAGTAGTTTTGGATTAAAAATGATTGTACTGATATTTTATCAAACTTAACAACCAACCATATTTTTAATAGCCTAGAATTGATAAAAGCTAATCACAATTTTTAATAATTGCAATAAATGGTAGATGCTAGTTATACACTTTGATTACTAGCATATTACAAAATAAATACACAAGTGTAGTAGCATATTACAAGAACAGATACCTATAGACACAAGTACTCAATGAAATCGCACAAGTGTGTATTTGAGGACGGTATGTACACATCATTACCCGAACCTTGTGAAGATAGAAAGGTTATTCCGATAAACCCTCAACTCAAGTAAAGCATATCCAAATAAGTAAGAAAAGGAAATACAATAGTGAAGAAACAATATAGAAAATATTGAAGAGAAGAAGAGTATCAACAACAAATAATACTAAAAACAAAGCAGAAGAAACAATGTGAAAAAAATACACTACAAACACGTAGCACAGGAACAAAATATCACTCTACTCGCACATTGAACTCAACCGTTTCACCACATGATCAGAGAAAAGAAGACTTATTGTAGCAAATACTAAAATGCACTTTGAAGCTTCTTTCACAAGAAGGAGATGTTATTCACCTTCAAACAAGTAGGAAACTAAAGCACAACTACTCCAGAACTAAAATCAGCAACCAACATGACAAGTAAGCTGTCACACAGAGAATGACAGACGAGTGCTTTCTCGATCTCAATAATCAAAATGAGACAACACTAATCATGTATCAGCTCTCCGTCAAGTCAATATTAACACTAAAGTTATCTGAGGAGCTATTAATCCACATGCAAACAACTAGACCATTTGTGTTCACCAACATGCTCCTGTGCAATATCCACAAGCTTTCCAGTAACAATAAAGTCTTAAATCATCTCCCATCTAGGGTATAAGAGAGGAGAAAGAATCACAAAGGTATTGAAACGAAGGAAAAAACATTTCTTCCATCTTTTCAGAGAATGATGGTAATCATCCATTATAAAAGGAAAAAGAGTTATAAGAAATGGTCATAGTAATAACAAAACAACTACCAGAGAGTTAAGTTGAATATGCTTCAATTATTGCACATACAACTACAGTAGATGGTTTTATCCACTTAGCCACTACGCTCCACTATTAAATTCAGTTACTAAGAAATCAATTAAAAAGTATCCCCAAATGATAAACTCAAGCTAACAGCCTAACGCGGCCATGCATTTTGTAATTTGGTAATCCACCAAAGCCTTGAAGCTTGTCTCATATGCAAAGAACAAAACTGCTTAAATTGATCAGTAGGTATAAAAAAAAAATCACCCTTTCAGAGAACACTTCATATGATATATAAAACTAGAACATTACAAGAACTCGACTCGCGTATGGACAACATGGAGAAGCAAAAACAGAGGATGCCTATCTCCCCCTCCTAGCAGGATATCATCAACAAAGCATCTTATTTCTATAACCAATACACCTATTATAAGTGAAATCTCAACTGTTTTCTGCCAAGTACCAGATTCCTGACAGCTACACTACAATATGGAGTAGAACAGCTCAACCCAATCAATGAAAGAAGATAGAAAGCAAGAGAAGGGCTGAAACATGAAGTTTCATCAGCCACATCAATCAACATCAACCATGTCTCAATCGCGAGTTAATTGGGCTAGCTTCTAGTTGAGTTAGCTATTATCTGTATTACTAAGAAAGCAAAATAGAGGGGATTCATAATAGCTCAACCATGCCTTCCATAAAAGAGAGGCTAACCAACTTCATAATATTGTAAGTAAAGACATTCACCACAATACATGAAACAGAGAAACAGATGATAATACAAGTTTCATACTTCACACACATCAAAATAACCAAAATCAAGGTGATTCACTAAAAAAAAAAAGGCAACTCTTTTATTAAAGTTTCACAAGCCATTATCATCAGAAGAGTATTAAAGAGCCAACAAGACATAGTTTTATTACATCTAAACCTAAACCCTAAATTTCCAAACAATTATTACCAAGAAAAGGGCTTTAACATAGGGCTGCAAATCGATCCATACATAGCAAAAGCCAAAATTAGCTCGACAAATATAAAATTGATGAGTATCAAGGTGATCCAGCTAAACAAAAATCCAAACCAACCCATTACCAATAGAAGTCAAATCGACTGATATCTGAGAAAGGAGGTTTACACGGGGCTAAGAAGCTGAGAAAGAGAGGGTTTTGGTTCAGAATTCATGCCAATGATGATGACAAGAGGGATGAAACCATAATGGGTGATAACTTTGGCTTTCTTTGCTGTCCATGTCCCCCACTCCTTCACGAACTTTCCCACCACCGCCACTGCTCCGTCGTCCTCGTCCGCCGCAGCAGCTTTCTTGGTGTTCTTCCCCTTAGGTTTCAGCATGATCTTCGAAGACATGTTAGTAGTTTCTGGTGCAAAGAGGAAATCTAGAAGTGCGAGATTAGCCCAAAACTTCCTTCTTGTAATTTTTCAATTGGTTTAATTAAAGTGAGTGAGATTTGGTCTAATTTTAATTAAATTAGGGAAAGGGGTGTCAATAAATTTAAAAAAAAAATGGAATTAAAGGATCTGAACCATATCAAATAGATTTTTAGATTTAATAAAGAGGATGATTTTTATTTGTTTTTGTTATAAATTGATTGAATGAGAAGATTGTCTATTGAGTAGTACATGAAATACTTATTCATATTTGCTAGGTTTGATGAACCTTTGTTGGATAAAAATGTATTTATTTATTATTTTCGTTGTTCCAATTTAGTGACATTTTTCCTTTTTTGAGAGTCAATCAGTTTCAGTTTGATCGAAAATTTATACATGAAATCTTCAAATTTTTGCAATTGAAATTTATATATTTGTAAATTACGTAAAAACTAATATAATCAATAATAATTTTCCTCAAAATGTTTAAAAGATCTATGAAAAAATTACGATAAAAAATAAACTTGTCTGAATCTCGAAATTCAAAAAGTTTCACATAAAATGAAATTGAGGGAGTATCACATTTTATATGATGATTTTGGAGTATTTCTCAACCTATAAATAGGATTATTCATTCAGAGAGACACATGAGATACTTGAAGACATTTGAATAAGATGATCTCTACATTTTACTCTCCATATCTCTTGCATATATCGTCTTATAGTATATTGATTATGTTTAACAATGTGTTATTAGCATGAGATTCTAGCCAATTGATATTGAATTTTAACTTTTCTTTAGCTCACATTCTGGTTGATCTCGTTATGTGAATCGAGAAGGGAAAATGATAACTACTGTAATCAAGATATTATAAGTATAAAATCAGGTATGCATTTTCTATTATCTTTTTTATATATAGAGTACAGTAGTGTCAGGTCACTAACATTGACCAAGAACCAAATGCATATAATACTGTTTGAATATGACCAGCTCTACAAAATTTCTTAAATGAAATAACGCAGTGGCGAAGCTAGAAATTTTACGAAGGGTGTTACACAAACACTCGCTCATTCAAGACGTCTGGAACCCATCTAAGCGGTCTAAAATCGTTTAGCTATGACAACCTATTGTGTTAAGAGTGTTCAAAATATGTCATTTAATCACTTTGTGTATCATTTTATAGTACTTGTATATACAATATATTTTTTGACAAAGGGTGTTCAATTGGACACCGTAGAAGAAGGTGTAAAGTTTTAGTAGCATGAATTTAAATATTACTTTGATAGACTCTAATGGTAAGTCATTTTATACTTCGATTTATTATATCATTGGCTGAGGGTAAGACAATGGATTCGAGTCTCATCGCATCAAAATGGTAAGACATCATGTTAAAATCCAGATGAACCATAATGAAAAATGCTTGAGGGTAAGACGGTACATTCAAGCTCTATCAAACAAAGAGGATAAGACATCAAATTGCGTTTTGATGCACCAAGATATTGGAGTTGAGTCCCATGAGGTTTCTAAAATGAACACCGCCCACTTGAGATGCCTAAGTAAAATTTCATGCCAACTTTAAGAGGTCACTGATGGATTAGACCAAATTGTTGTGACGAAAAGAAGAAACCGAAAATCTGACAATAAAGAGCACCAAGTTTAACGTGGAAAAACCCTTCAAACCGAAGGTAAACACCACGGGATCGACAAGATCCGAATTACTTCACTATAACAATAAGATGGTTACAAAAATTCTTCTAATGGCTACACAACAAGTGCCAAAAAGAACAAACAATAGCTACACCAACAAAAGATAAATAGAAAGAAACACCATCCAAACCCAACTTCTGTTCGGGACCTAAAACAGGATCTTGCTGACCTTCGAATCCGATCTCAACCGTTCAAATCAACCACCAAGATGTCAAGGACACTTAGTCCAAATTTCAGCCCGATCCAACGACTAGTTAATCGGAAAATACGATCTGAACGTGACTGGTCGGAGAAAAGACTGCAGCAAAAGAACCCTTTTATTTCTCTCTTTTTCTCTTGTTGAAAGCTCTCTCAAAAACATTTCTTATGTTCTAATGTCTTTCAAAGACAATACCAATGAGGAATTAATTATTCTTTCAAAATCATCCTCTATCTATAGAATTTTGTTTTTCCTTATAAAGTCGAAACCAACTACAAATAGAATTACTATTCCAATCCTTTTCCTAATAGAATTGGAAACCAAATAAAGAAAATAATTTCAATCCTTTTCCAAGTAGGATTAGGCCATGGGCCTTTGGCTGGAACATGGGCAATAGCCCAACACAAATATCTTAAAACAATTCTACTAAGTATCCAAATGATTGTGAAATTACTTAACATAAAGAAAGATCATTTCCAATTTCATGAAATTAATGATTGAAAATATTAGTGCAATGGATGCACATATTAATTATTCATTATGCAGATGTCAAAAATTGTGGGTACTCTTATCCCTAAAAAAACATTACAACTTAATTCCTACTTGGTACCTACTCTTCTTTGATATTTGAAAAGAGTTTTGTATTGTCTACTTTCTTTCCTAGCAAGATTGTCTTTTCAATCTTTTTTTTTTTTGAGGATTTGAGGCATGGTTTTCATGTCCTCTTCTAGTCATTATAACAACCTAATGGTGATAGCATATTTTTTTTTAAAAAAAAACTGCTTAAAATTCTATTGCTTAAACTCTGTTTTAGTTCTATATTTCAATATATCTGGAGGCTCTTTTCATGATCCTCCAATGGAACAACTCATCATATGTTTATTTTCGCAGCATTTGTATGACGATGAGTGGGGCAAATCACACACAAAGTTTGCACTTCAAGTTCTGCAATAATTTTGGAACAAGTAAAATTACATTGTTCATACACATCTTGTTGTTATCATAGATTTGTGAGGACTTAATTCAGTTCATGAGAAATTTACCTTTAACTAACAAACGCCTTTTACGCAGGAAACAAGTCACAAATATAACACATTTTCTTTGTGTTTATGCCTTAAAATTAGGTCATGTAACTCAGGCTCTTTGATATGGTCTTTAAATAGTTTTACCTACTCTGTCAAAACATAACATCTTAAAGAATCACAGAAATGAAAGTTATCTTAAAGAATCATTGGGTAGTTAAGCCAGCTGAGGCAACATGGAATGGCACTGTCTCCTTATCAGAATTTGATCAAACATTTGCTCTAACTCATGTACCAACCATCTATTACTATAAATATTTCAATGATTTTGTTACTGATGAAATCGTCGATACCCTCAAGATCTCACTGAGCAAAGCGCTAGTATACTTCTATCCATTAGCTGGGCGTTTACGTTGGATCAACGGGTCCCGGCTTGAGCTAGACTGTGATGCCTCGGGGGTTGTTCTAACGGAAGCTGAAGCTGATGCTAAGCTAGATAATCTCAACGATTTCTTGTTATCACCGGATTATAATAGCTTATTTCCTCGTGTAGATTACACTGTCGAAATTAATGAGCTCCCTTTGTTGTTTGTGCAGCTCACTAAGTTTCAATGTGGTGGTATTGGTCTCAGTTTCGCAATCTCACATGCTGTTGTTGATGGACAAAGTGCTCTTTATTTCTTCTCTGAATGGGCTAGTATTGCTCGTGGAGAGCCGTTACTGTTTTCTCCTTGTCATGATCGAAAACTTCTCCGAGCAGGGGAACCTGCAAATGCATCTCCTACTTTTGAGCATTTACAGTTTAACACACCACCACTTTTAATTGGCAAGTCCAGTACTGAAAACGAGAAGAAAAAAACAACGAAAGGCGCTATGTTAAAACTTACTAAACATCAAGTAGAAATGTTGAGAGAAAAAGCAAATCAAGGAAGATGTTTAGAGGACAGTAAAGAGCGTGGTTACACGCGTTATGAAGTTGTAACTGCTCATATATGGAGATGTGCATGCAAAGCAAGAGGTCATAAATTTGAGCAGCCTACAAATTTATGCATTTGTGTTAACATACGTCAAAAAATGAATCCGCCTTTGCCTAATACCTACTTTGGCAATGCTATCGTTGATGTCATTGCCACCGGGGCCTCAGGTGACATTGCCTCGAGCCCATTGGAATGTGCTGCTAAAAGAGTTAGAGAAGCTATTAACATGGTGACAAGTGATTACGCAAACTCAACGATTAATTTCTTGAAAAAACAAGAGGATTTGTCAAAATATCAAGATATTCATGCATTTAGAAACAAGGAGGGGCCTTTTTATGGGAATCCTAATCTTGGTGTGATAAGTTGGATAAGTTTGCCAGTGTTGGGGTTGGATTTTGGATGGGGTAAAGAGATACATATGAGTCCAGGGATTCATGAGTATGATGGTGATTGTGTTATACTCCCAGAGAATGAAGGGGATGGATCTTTGACTGTTGCAATTGTTCTTCAACATGCTCATGTCGATGCTTTCGAGAAATTTTTCTATGAAGATATTGAATGTTGAAAAGAAAACATGTAACTTTACTTGTACTGATAACATGACTATTACTACCCATATATAGCAAAGCAAAATAACACTTGAATATATTTCTATTTGAAATCTTAATTGTATATATCAATCTATAACATGTCTACTTAGATTTCATTAGAGTGATTACAATCATGTCCCATTGAAGTTATCCTTGTATGAATGTCTTTAATTGTATGAATACTGCAAACAAGCTACTGATAAAGTAACAGATCCAAGAGCCATGATAGACATGCAAAAAGGGTTAATCAGGAGAATCAAAAGCATATACTGAGCCTACCACCAACAAGAAGGATTCTTGTGTTCATAAAGAGACTCAGAATGTATATTTTGTATGTATTGAACCGACCAAATTGAGATATTTGTTTAGGTTCTGAATTTTAATAAATAATATCTTTAGTTCATTTAATCTTGATACAATAATTA
The DNA here is from genome assembly GCA_027704765.1 of Solanum habrochaites. Classification (NCBI taxonomy): domain Eukaryota; kingdom Viridiplantae; phylum Streptophyta; class Magnoliopsida; order Solanales; family Solanaceae; genus Solanum; species Solanum habrochaites. Next base: position 7,162,936 of record JAKWJA010002495.1, on the reverse strand, counting down.
TGATATGTGTAGTTTGTTTTTATTATTTTAATGTATTAATGAATTGGATAATAACAAATTACATTCATGAAATAATAATTAGTTGATAGAATCATATCTCTTATATGAGATAGAAGACACCCCTTCATGGTTGCTTATAAGCTGACGTGAATTATTAAGCATAGAGATAAATGATAAACTTAATCAATGAATTAGATTTTTCAAAAGTTTGATTTAATTGATTGGTGTCGGTAATTCTAATACGGAGAGTAAATAAGTGTAGTGGTAAGAAAGTGAAACTAAATAATGGAGTGCAATTACACATTTTTAGTGGTACAATCTGTAATTTATTATGATATGATTAATTCATGCTTTTACGAATTAAATATTATAATTGAAAGCCTCTGCTAATAACTTTGCGGTTCCTACTATGTGTGATTAATTAATTGAGTTCGGAAAAGAAAAAGGTTGTTAGTATTTTTTCAGTTTTGGAATAAACCTCTTTCAATTTATTGGTTTAAAGAGGTTTTCATTTCCTTAAAATAAGAAAGAAGAAAATATTGAGTTACTTCGCTTCTTAAAAGAGGAAAGAAGCAAATATTGTTGTTAATGATTATTAATGGTGTTTAATGAGTCTTAAATATCCTTTATTATGTTCAGAGAAAATACATAAAATCTCATCTGAACTTGGCAACAAAATTTAGTTTAACACCCCCTTAATTTTATTTCAAGTGAATTTAAATCCACCCTAAGTTTATAAGATCAGTGTCACAATGGCAAGTGTATTCGACATGCTCCATGTCATCGACACATAGTGCCACATTGATAATTATTTAAATTTTGAGTTTCTTATTCTTTTTTTTTGTTTTCTTAATTCACAATTTTAGAAAGGAAACAAGAAAAAAAATCCAAGATTATAAAAAGAAAAATAAACATTAAAAAATTCTCAAAAAAGATCAAACTCCACAAATCTAAAATTTTCAAGACTATTTCACTAAAAACATTTAATCTTTACGGCACATTATCAAAGTAAATACATAGTTATAATTAAAATTTAATTTGAGATGAAAAAATTATAATTTTTTCACTAAATGAGCATTAAGTTCGTCAAATCAATAAACTATTTCATAAATAGTGTTCTTGAAGCAAAATTGTTGATTCTTTTTCGTTGTTCAACACATCTAAGAACAAGTGAGAATAATTTAAAATTATTCTCATTTAGTGATGGAAAATAAATGGGGTTATGAATGTTTCGAAGAAGAAGAAAGAAGGAGGTAGAAGAAGAAGAAGAGGAAGAAGAAGAAGAAAGGGACGAGGTAGGTGGTGGCTAAGACAGTGAAGTTCGAAAAAAAAGGAAGAAGAAGAAAAAAGGTTTGCAGAAAGAGGGTTAGAAAGACGCCGAGAAATGTAAGACCCTGTTTAGTTAATTTGAGTCAGTAGAGTTTATTATCGGTTTAATAACTGTCTGGGTAGACGGATCCCACGACAGACCGTCATAGGCGCGACGCGGACCATCGAGGGTTGTCTCGTTCCAAAACACTTGGATCCTGAAAATTTCAGAACTGAGATCGGGGACTCTCTGAACGTCACGACGGAATGGCAGGACGACCGTCATTGAGCACGACGGACAGTCACCAAATCGTTCCACAGACTTTAACTCTCTGACTTTATAACGGACATGCAGTACTGACCGTCACAGTCGTGACGGACCGTCACAGGCGTGACGGACCGTCACAGCTGCGTAAACCCTGGCTGGGGCGGATTTCTGTTAATTTGTAAAAGTTTGTCTTTTACGAGGCCGCTTTTGACTATTCATTCTTATAATATAAAAGTTAGTGATTAATGTTAATAATTCAATTACGTGGGGGGGTTAAAGGAGATAACCTTGAAATAAAAAGTGGGGTTATTTTATCATCTTTTATCACTTAATGATAGGACAATTAGGGTAAAGAAAAAAGGGGTTGAATAATAAAAATAGAAAAGGAAAAGGGAGAAAAAGAAGAATGGAACGAGCGAGAGAGAGAAGAGAGAGAACGAAGAGGAAAGCCAAAGACCTTGAGGTGTAGCTTGCTTGATCACGATTCTTCGGTGGAGGTAGGTTAGGGTATTGTATTTTAGAGTAAAATATTAATAGCGAAGATTATGTATTGGGTCGTATTGTAAAGTCTTCTCTTATGATTATTAATTGTATGCTTGCATGATGTGATTATGAAATTGTAAGGGGTTGGGAAGATGAGGTGTGAAGCTCTTTAAAAAAAAACCTAAACCCTCCCTGTTAATGATGAGCCGGTATATAAAGAAGGCTTAGAACTAAAAGATGAGGTGAATGGATCCGGTGTCACGTTCCGACCACCAGGATAGTATAGTGGATCGGGCTGTCACGTTCAAACACCAGGATAGAGTAAGTGGATCGGGTTTGTCACGTCTCCGACACAAGGATAGTAGTAGTGGATTTGGTGTCACGTTTCGACACCGGGATAGTGTAAGGGCTCGGTGGGTGTCACGTTCCGACAACAGGATAAGTAGTAGAGGATCACGGGTTGTCACGTTCCGACACCAGGATAGTTTTAAAAAGAATGAAGTCTTGAATCATGTTAATATACTAATATTTAAAGAAACCTATTTTCCCAAATGAGTATGGTTGTGGAGGATGAGTTCTCATAGTTGTGTTGGGTAGGTGGTCAATGGGGTATGAGACTTGTGATTGTTATAGGTTGAGTATGGTGTCGATTTTTTTATGGTATTATCTGGATAGATATTGCTTTCTATTTTGAGTGGCCGATGAACCTAATCGTACTGGTGTTTTGTACTGACCCATACTGTAATTGTTTTTCTTTTGTTATTTGTGGAGGTGCAGCCCAAAAGTGCCATCGACCTTCGACTCAACCGCAAACTCTAGCCAGACTTCAGAATAATCAGATCAGGGTGAGCATTGTTCCTAGCTCGGACTGGATTCTTTCATTTCGCGTCTTGATGGTCTTGAAGTTCGAATGGACCCTCTCTTTTACTTATTTTAGTTCTTGATACTCTTAGATTAGTAATTGAGGATTAGATTCTTGTGATGCATTGAATTCCAGGTTTGGGGTCTGGGGGATAGTAATTGATAAATTTTAGAAGTTATTTAATTGATTTCGTTAATGAGTTTAAGTCTTCCGAATTATTCTGTTTATTATGGTTTTTGAAAATGTTGGGATTGGATTGGTTGGTTTTCGCTCACATAGTAGGATAAGGGTGGGTTGCCACTCGCGGCTCGTTTTGGGTAGTGACAAACTGGTATCAGAGAATTTAGGTTAGTGGTCTCATCACACAAGGAACGGGTCTAGTAGAGTCTCTGAGGAACGGTGGGGGACCCTTTTTTTCTTTGAGAGGCATAGGACTTTAGAAAAATTTCATTCCTTCTTTCTTTGTTGCCATACTGGATCAATTGGTATCTAGGTGTACAAATGCTATCTGACCCATCTTCCACTCTATTTCGCAGATGGTTTCTGGAACTCGAGCAACAAACTGCGCCAACACCAAAACACCAGGCAAGACAAGATGCGCTGAGTCGAGGTCAGCACTGGGGGCTGTTGCTGGAAGAGGAGCAGTGGCAAGAGGCGTGTAGGAGGTCGAGGGAGGACGTCCTATAGAGGAAGAGGACATGCCACCCTGCCCATTAGTACTTGGGCGTGACTCCTCCCCCGACTGAGGAAGTCGAGTAGTAAGAGAGGGTGAGGAAGGGGAGAATGAACAAGTGCAGAATGAGGAATTTACCACACAAACTAATGAGAGAGACGATTAATCCGGTTTCTTGATTATCTTAGCGGGTGGTTACTGTCAGGCCAGACACCTCCTATGTTTTCTGCAACCAGCACCTCAGGTTCCGGGAGTACAACATGAAGCTGCTGTGGCTCCCCGCATTGGATGCCTCATGGAAATAGGCACGTTTCCCATCGATTGACTACATGGCCTATATGACAGTGATCAGCACGAACTTTTCAGTAAGTTATTTGAAATTGAAACATCCAGTCTTCAAGGGTGATGAATTGAGGATGCTATGATTTTTGGTCGATTTGTCATGAATACTACACAAGATGGGCATATGAGAACGATTGGAGGTCGAATTGTGACCTATCAATTGCAGGGGAACGCCAAAATGTACTTGGGCGATCGGATGTTGAGTGTCAACCAGCACAAGCACCAAACGTATGCCTGCATCATTCTCTAGCTTTTTAGGGAAGTATATACCCGGACTTTGAGGGTATAGGAGGAGAAGATAAGTTCCTGAGCCTAGAGCAAAGGCAGGATGTCGGTCACTGGCGTATGAGGCCTAAGTTGCGGGATTATATAGTATGCCACCCAGCTTTGCTTCAGTCCACAAGAGCGGATTCGCCGAGTGTTGTGAAGGGATTAGGTCAGGGTTCAGATTTGCAGATTCCAGCATTACAGGTATCGACTGAGCACAAATCCTTTTCAGGGAAGTGGGTAGCCTTGTGATAGCGGTGGAGGAGGAATGAAGCTAGATGACTTCACCATGGAATCAAGCAACTAAGAAGTTTCGTATAAAGGAGGTGAGTTTTGTGGTTCTACTCCACGGTGGCAGAGTCAGCGAGGTTATCCAGCCCTGACTGAATTCAGTATTCACTACAGGCTTGTAGATGGGGTCACACCGCAGACCGGTCTGTCAAAACATTTCTCTGAGTTTGGAGGTTATCCCCAGACTCCGCTTCTCACAGAGACCTATGATTGAACCCAGAGAGTTGTATGGATGTGGGGAAATGAGACATATTAAGAGATATTGTCCAAAACAGAGTTAGCTTACAGAAAAACAACCCCCAATAGTCAGAGGTAGAGGTGGTCATGGAGAGGCCGCCATTCTGGGAGGACCGTGTTGGTCAAGTTATGGGTTGCAGTCACCAAACCAACCAGGGTGGCGGGCAAGTGGAGCAGCGACTGCCAGCACAAACATGGTCGGGGCAAACGGGCGACAGGTGATAGGGCCCATTGTTACGCTTTACCGGGCTGGTCGGAAGCGGAGGACATCTGATGTGTTATCACAGGTAATCTTTTGGTTTGTGATTGCATGGCTTCTGTATTATTTGATCCTGGCTTCCACATTTTCAATGTATCTTCCTCATTTGATACTGGCCTTAATTTACATGTGGAATTGCTGACATGCAGGTTCGTGTTTATACTCCGGTGGGTGAGTCTGCTGATTGTGATAGTTTTGAAAGGGGTATATAGGTCTGTCTGGGAATTTGTGGGGAGCAATAATGTAGACTTGGTTATCTTTAGAATGGTTGATTGATTTTGATGTAATTCTGGGTATGACTTGGCTTTCTCCGAATTTTGCATCTAGTTGTAATGCTAAAACTGTAACGTTGGAAAAAGCCTAGGATAGATCCGTCTAGTGGAGGGTGACTACCATTCCACTCCAGTTTGTATTATCTCCTTTCTTCTGCTATAAGAGGATGGGTTAGTAAAGGGTTGTGTTTAGCTTCTGGCACACCATAAGGGATGATGTACCCAAGTACCTCAATTAGTCGGGTTTCGTAGTCCGTGAGTTTCTGGATGTGTTTCCTGCAGACCTTCCTGGTATGCCACCAGATAAAGATATGAACTTTTGCATTGATCTGGAGCGGGTACTCGCCCCATTTCCATACCCCTTATAGAATGGCTCCGCTGAGTTAAGGAGTTTAAAAGCCAAACTTCAAGAGTTGTTAGGTAAAGGTTTCATTAGACCGAGAGCTTCCCCTTGGGGTGCTCCGGTTTTATTTGTGAAGAAGAAGGATGGCAGTGTTCGGAGGTGCATAGACTACAGGCAACTGAAATAAAGTAAGTTTTAAGAACAAGTATCTCTACTCGCATTGATGATTTGTTCGACCGTTACCAAGGGGTGCTTGTTTGTACCTTCTCAAAAATAGACGTGGATCCCTGGTTATCATCAATTGAAAAAATACGGGCAGAGAATGTGCCCAAAGATGCTTTCGCACAAAGGTATGCAAGCATATGAATTCTTAGTAAGTCTTTTGGACTTACGAATTCCACTACTGCTTTAATGAGCTGATGAAATGGGATTTTTAAGCAATACCTGATCTCTTTGTCATGTATTCTTGATGATTATTACTGGTATACTCAAAAAGCAAGAAAGAACATGAGTGAGCACTTGAGAATGGTATTGGAAAAATGTTTGAGGAGAAAAAAAGCTTATGCCAACTTCGCTAAGTGTGAGTTTTGGCTAGATTCAGTGTCCTTCTTGGGGCATGTGGTTTCTAAGGGATGAGTGATGGTGGATCCTTCCAAGATTGAAGCATGAAAGGGGAATTGGGTAAGACCTACTAATGTTATAGAGGTAAGGGCCTTCCGTTGGTTAGCTCGCTACTACGTCGATTGCAATGGGATTTCTTCCACTTGCTTCCCGCCTGACAATATTTGACTAAGTAGAAGAGTTGTTCCATTTGTATGGTCGGAACGAATGTGGAAAGAAAGTTTTCAGCAACTCAAGACCCTTGTTGGACTACCTGCACCAACTTCTTGCCCTGCAGTGGAAGGTAAGAATTCATTTTATTGGATGCATCCTATTATGGTTTTGGTTTGCAGTGCTATGCAAGGAGAAGAATGTAAATGCGTATGCCTTGGAGGCAATTAAAGGGGCATGAACGTAATTATCAGACCCACGATTGGGAGTTGGTGCCAGTAGTAGTTTGTTTGCATTAAAGCAATGGAGGACATTGTTCTATAGGGCGGTCAAAGTGAAGTCTATACGGATCATCGTAGTTACAAGTATTGTTCTTTACTCAGAATAAAGATTTGAATTTGAAGACAGAGGAGTATGGATGAAACTTACTCGAAGGACATGAATCACTACTGTACATCGGGAAAGTGAGCTAATGTTGTAGCAGAAGATGCTTTACGTAGAAAGGCCGGGAGCATGGGAAGAAAAAGTCTAGCCCATTTGCAGGTTTTTAGACGCCATGGGCTAGAGAGTTACAAAACTTTGGCTAATGACCAACTTTATGAGGCTTTAGAAGTAATGATAAGGGAGGATTTTGGCCTGTGTGGAGGCGAAGATCTTCCTTTCTTGATAAGGATTAAGGAAAAGCAGTTTAACGAATGAGAAACTGATCCGGATCCGAGTAAGGTTAATGTTGCGAGAGAAGAGGTTAAAAGAAGAAAAAAATCGATGAGGAAAAGGTTTGAAGAAGTAAGGGAAGGGGATGTGTTTTACCCCAGTCGATGACTTTGATTCACACTATTCTTACAGAGGCTCATAGTTAGTTCAAGGTATTCTATAAATCCTGGTGCACAACCACGATGTATCGTGTCTAAAGCAACATTTTGGTTTGGAGTGGAATAAGCGTGACATTGTTGATTTTGTTGTTGATCAATGCCCGAAGTGTCAGCAGGTAAAGTATGAACAACCGAGGCTGGAGGGACACTTTCAGAGAATGCCAAGTCATGAATGGAAGTGGGAGAGAATTGCAATGGACTTCGTGGTTGGTCTTCCAAAGACAATGGGTAAGATGACTCTATTCGGGTAATTCGATTGACAGATTTAACTAAGTTGCTCTTTCATTTCGGTTCAAGGTGACTTAAATGCAGAGAAGAAGTTAGCCAAATTTAAATCGTAGAAATTGTTTGATTCATGGAGTTCCACTTTTACATTATATCAGATAGAGTACGCAAGTTTACTCTTAAGTTTTGGAAAAACATGCATGCCGGAATTAGGGTACTAGGTTGGATCTTAGACCGCATTTCACCCTCAGACCGATGGTCAGTCTGAGCGAACGATTCAGTTTTTGCGAAGATAGCTCGTGCTGTATGTGATGGAAATTTTGGTTGGTCCTTGGGATAACTTTACACTTAGCAGAGTTCTCATACAAAATAGCTATTTCCCCCCCCCCCCCCCCCCACTCCAAGTATTGATATGGGCCCATTTGAGGCAGTGGATGGGAGAAAATGTAGGTCTCCCATTGGGTGTTTGATGGCATTTGAGGTTAGACCTTGGACGGGTACGGGGGAACAATTCGTGAGGAATCGTAGAAAAGTGAAATGCATTCAAGAAAGCTTGCCGGCTCAAAGTAGGCAGAAAGGGATGGCAGATCAAAAAGGTTAGAGACTTGGGATTTAGGGAGGGTGAACCAGTCTTACTGAAGGTTTTCACCCAGAAAGGGGGTGTGTGGGGGTGATGGGTGATTGGCGGTTTGGTAAGCGAGGGAGTAAGCTTGTCAGAGGTTATATGGTCCCTGTGAAGTTCTGAAGCGCGTTGGGGCGATCCGGTAGCGTATGAATTAGCCTTGCCCCCAGGGACTGTCGGGGGGCCACCCAGTATTTTTCATGGTCTATGCTGACAAAGATACCATGGGGATGGAAACTAAATTATTCGTGGGATCAGTTCTTCTTGGCTGAGAATTTGTCTTAGGAGGAGGAACCTGTTGCATTCTGGATTAGAGAATTCGCAAGTTGAGACAAGGAGATGGCATCAATCAAAGTCATGGAAGAATCGAACAGGAAGAGTCCACTGGGGAGAAGGAGGTGATATGCAAGCAAAAATACACGCACCTGTAACAGATTCAGGTACTCCTTTTCGCCCCTGGTTTTCTTCTTGTGAGTGGTCGAGGACGACATGAATGGGTAAATTGAGTATCTATTGTCACGACCTGTTTAGTCGTTGTGAGCCAGTAAGTTTATTTCTGGGTAATAAAAAACTGTATGGGTCGGACGGATCCCACGGACAGAAGTCATGGGCGGCGACGGACCATCAGGGTGTCTCGTTCCAACAAACACTTGGGATCCTGAAAAGTTGAGTACTGAGATCGAATCTCGAACGTCCAAAACGGAATGGCAGGACGGCCTCCGTTGGCACGAAGGGACCGCACAAAATCTTTCCCACAGAATTAACTCTCGGACCTTTTATAACGGACATGCAGTATGGGACCGTCACAGTCGTGACGGACCGTCACAGGATGCGTAACCCTCGCCGTGGGTCGGATTTCTGGTCTTGTAAAAGTTATTTTTAAGGGGCGTTTGGTGGGAATATTCATGCTATAATTATAAAGTTAGTTGGAAATGTTATATTCAATTACGGGGGGTTAAAGGAGATAACCTTGACATAAAGGGGTTATTTTATCATCTTTTATACTTAATTATGATGACAATTAGGGTTGGTAAAAGAAAAAGGGGTTTGAATAATAAAAAATTAGAAAGAAAAGGGAGGGAAAAAGAGACTGTAACGAGCGAGCGAAGAGAGAGGAACGCAAGAGGAAGCAAAGACCTTGAGGAGTAGCTTGTTGATCATGATTCTTCGGGGTGGAGGTAGGTTTATGGTTTATTGCTATTTAATAGTAAACTCTGAATAGCAATGATATGTATTGGGTCGTATTGTAAAGTTCTTCTAATGCTTAATTGTTAATGCTTGCATGAGTGATTATGAAATGTAATGGGTTGGGAAGATGAGGTTGTGAAGCTTATAACCTAAACCCTCCAGGTTAATGATGATTGCCTTGGTATAAAAGAAGGCTTTAGGAACTAAAGAATGATGGTTAATGGATCAGGTGTCAAGTTCCTACACCAGGATAGTAGTAGTGGTATCGGGGTCACGTTTCCGACAACCAGGATAGTAGAGTGGATCGGGTGTTACGTTCTGGACACCAGGATAGTAGTAGTGGTTGGGTGTCCCGTTTCGACACCGGATAGTAGTCAATGGATCGTGGTGTCACGTTCCGACAAACAGGACGTAGTAGAGGATCGGGTGTCACGTTCCGACACCAGGATAGTAAAAAGAATGAATCAATCATGTTAATTACTACATATTAAGAGAACTATTCCCAAATGAGTATGGTGGGAGAGGCATGAGTCTTCATAGTCGGGTTGGGTGGTGGTCAATGGTTATGTACTTGTGTTGTTATCTGTTGTGTATGGAGTCGATTTTATGTTATTATCTGATCTATATTGCTTTCTATTTGAGTTGGCCGATTGATACCGATCTCAGTAACTTGTGTTTTGTACGACCCCTACTTTAATTGTTTTTCTTTGTATTTGTGGAGTGCAGCAAACGTGCATCGGGACTTCGCCACTCAACCGCAAATTAGCAAGACTTCAGCATAATCGGATTTCAGGGTGAGATATTGGTATAGCTCGGACTGGATTCTTTCCTTCGCGTTTGATGTATTGTGAAGTTCGGCACATGGACCATCTATTTTACTTATTTAGTGTCTTAGATACTCTTAGATTTTAGTAATTTGAGGATATATGTTTGTGATGATGACTTCCAGGTTTGGGGATCAGGGATAGGAATTGATAAATTTTAGAGTTATTTATGGATTTCGTTAATGAGTTTTAAGTTTACGCATTATTTTCGTGATTATGGTTGAAATGTGATTGTTGGTTGGTTCGCTCACATAGTAGGATAAGTGTGGGTGCCACTCGCGGCTCGTTTTGGGTCGTGACAAGAAATAGGGTGAATGTGAAGGGTTTTGAAGAAAGAAAAAGAAAGTTGAGAGTTCAAATAAGAAAATAAGGAGGTGGTGCAGGCGGTGGGTGAAGGTGGCAAGGGGTGGTGGGTGTGAGGAATAAAAATGGCTAGGGTTGTTGGTGGATGAGGGTGGTTGGGTGTAAGGAAGATAAAGAAACAAATTTTTATTGGCTGAAAAGAAAAAATATAGCCTAATTTTTCTCTCTCTTTGATTTTTAACTTTTTACGCTTTTTTTTTTTAATTTCCCCATTAGCCATTAAGATGGTATTTAATTCATTTGAAAGTTGTTTAGGGGGTATTTAAACACCAGTGTAGTTAAAGTATTAAAATAAATTTTGCAGCCAAGTTTAGAGGGGATTTGATGTATCTAATGTTTAATACTTATTAATGGTTATTGATGATGTTTAATGCATGACTTTTGAATACATTTTGTCATAATGACTGTGCATATACGCTTAATGATATTTAATGTTTGTTAATTGTTACTTTCTTTGTCTCTAATTACTTGTTAACTTTTACTTTTTTAGTTTTTCCTAATTACTTGTCCATTTTGGCAAATCAAGAAAGAACAATTTTTTTACCTATTATATCCTTAATTAAGTACTTTGAAAAATGTAGAACTTTTTGAAAATCTTAAGTTTTTAATTCATACACTTCATAATTAAAAGGGGTAATGGTAAACTCACTATGTCAATAATTATTTTCTTAGTAAGTGTATCAACTCAAAAGTGGACAAATAATTAGGGACAGAGAAAGTATTGATCATGACTGTTGGATACCCTTAACGATGTCTAAATACACTTAATAGTATTTAATGATTGTTGATGACTATTGATCATGTATGTTGGATATTCTTAACGGTGTCTAAATATACTTAATAGTATTTAGTGATTGTTAATGACTATTAATTAAGACTAGAAACATTTCATCTTTCAAAAAATTTCCTATGCTGAATAGTGTAAATAGACGTGGTGGTTCTCAAGCAAAAATCATATTTTTTTGAAAATAATTTTGCCCATAAGACTTGATTGAGAGAGTTAGTCAGGAATCAGTATAAAGCTCCAATCATGGAGTCTATGTTCCTAAAAAAGTTGTGTGAAAGTTTCAAATGGTTAGAGTTTCACAAGTTATTTAGTGTACATTATTATGCAATTATATATGTTTGTGATATTGAATAAGGCTTCCATTACACATATCCTAAATTTTCAATGTTGAAATATCCGCTAACTTTTTATTTTATAATTTCATCATTTTATCATTATTTTCATTAATTTTAAAATCATATATTTTTCATCCTCAACATTACTATTCTTACTTATTGTTGTCTTTCTTTAAAAAGATCGTTGCTGCTTTATTTAAAATTTCTTATATATGAAACTTATTACATAATATAAAATGTATTACATTAGAATCTCACACGAATTAATTTAAAGGAAAAAAATGATAAAATTTTTCCAAGAGAGCTTCTAAAAACTATTCGGTCAAGTGGCAAATCTGCTTTTCACAAAACGCAGATCAAATGGGTCCAAGCCCTTGCATTAGGTATATTAGATTATCAAAACAAACCCCTAAACCCTTACTTCTCATCAGTCGCTACATCCATTCTCTCCCTGTCTTCTTTGGAGAGACTAGTGGTAACCCCATATCTCTGTATTGGCAGGGTAGCATTGTTATTTTATGAAAAAATGTGTGCTATGCTCTTGGATCTATCGTTTTGAACTGGCCAATCAAGACAAGAGGACAACATTTTTTCTTGAGATTTTGTTTCTCTAATCTGAAGAATCAATTTTCAGATATTCGAACAACTTTTATTCAAAAATCAAATAGATACTTTCAATTCCCGCTCAAGGAACCTCTAAACCCTAGTTTGTCCTTTAAATACTGAGTGTGGACGTTTGATTTTTGTCATGTGCTTGATAAGCGTTCAAGTAGTATCATAAAAGTATTACATTTTGATTTCTTATCACTTCATAATAAACTGCTACTTTAAGCTTTTATTTACTTTATAAGTATTCATTTTGTTGTTGGATTGTGTTCATAAAAACAAGGACATTTAATTATTATGGTTGCAAAAATATGTCTGACATTGAGATTAGATCCGAAGCTTTGTTGGTATGCCCAGTTCACCTGCAAGAAAAAAAGGTTTAAATATAATGAATTCTTAAATTTTTATAGAAATCTATCTGAATTTAGAAGCTACGGGGTCTGTGAGAATTTAGGAGCTATGAGATCTGTTAGAATTTAGGAGCTATGTCATCTGTTAGCTAATGCTAGGTTATAATCTCTTATAATATATGTATATATCGGTTCTACTTTTATTATAAACACATATAAATTTTATTGAGATATATGATTAAATAAGATAATATACTTTTTATGTTGTGCCTTTTTTAATTGTCGATGGAGTTCCCTAATGAATACAAATTATATTTTTTGTCCTCGTGTTGATTGATTAGAATAAGAGTTTGATGAAAGGAGTTTTCACCCGTAGAAAGTTAGATCAAAATAATATGCATGATATTGAACCTGCAAACCTACAAAAACAAGTAGTAGATTAAGAGGAATTCACTATGTTGTGTGGTAGATGTTTTAAATGAGTATACGTACCCATAAAGGTGATATATGAAACAATAAGGATACACATGCTGGAACATCCCTTCTATTGTGAAGAAACTCATGAGTGGTGCGCTAATATATCATCTGATGATACAAATGATGTCATTCAACTTGAAAGCTAGTTGTGGAATATTAGACTTATCAAAAGCCCACAATTTTCTTTCTTTTTGAGTAACACCATGTGTATCATCCAATCATATATAGATGTCTCTCATTAGAGCCTTCATATAAGAAGGGATGTTCTAATATATGTGCTGTTATTTTTTCATACCTCTCCTTTGTAGGTATGTACCTCAATTTGAATCATCTATCACACTGCACATCGAATTCATTTTCATCGACCATTTTTCTTTTGAGTTTAGTAGGTTTATAACCATGCATATTGTTTTGATGTATCTTTCTAGGGGAGAAACATTTTAATGATTTTGCTACATCTAACCAACTCTTAATGTAATTTACCAACCCGAGGACATAAAATACAACTTGTATTTATTATGAAACTTCAACGATAGTTACAAAATGGAACTCTTTATCCTATTCAATCATATATTTCCAAAAGTTTGATATGTGTAGTGGTAAAAAATGAAATTAAATTGAGGAGTGCAATTTACATTATTATGCTATTATATATGTTTGTGATCTGAATAAGGCTTGCATTGCGCATATTCTAACATTTTCCCTGTTATAATTTTTACTCTACCTTTATAATTCTATAAGGGAAAAGGGTATGATATACCCCTCAACTTTGTCATTCAGAGCTGATATACCCCTTGTTATGAAAGTGACTCATATATACCCCTATTTGCAAACAAATGACTCATATATACCCTTTTCCTCTACACGAAATGAAAAAAGTAATAATTTTAATTTAAATTTTTTATTATTTTTTTCTAAAAAATATAATACCCAGCTGAGTAAATTTCATCCTCGTCAGCATATAAGATTTTTTTGACTTTTTTTTGGTTTCAATGACTAATTATAATTATTATTTTTGATAATCAAATTATTATGTTTCACTATATTCTTGTAAAACTTATTTAGATGAATCAAATTTTTTCTTCGAATATTAATTAATTACAATACCACAAAAAAATAGTTTAATTTTTTATTCTTTAAACTAAGGAATGAAAGGAACAAACAACATAAGAATAAAAATTCGAATAATTATAATAAAAGAAGTCAAAAAATAATTTATGTATGAAAAAATACATCTACCTTGAACTTTGATAGAATAATCATATCTACGCCTAAATAATTTTTTTACAAAAAATCAGAATAAAATAAATATAAATTTAAAATTAATTTTTTAATTTTCGTTAAATGAGGTAATATGTGGGTGAGCCATTTTGTAACGCAGGGGTATATGTGCGCGTTTGTATAACGTAAGGGCAAATATGATTCGCCTTTTAATAACAAGTGGTATATCGGCTCCAAATGACAAAGTTGAAGGGTATAATCAGACCCTTTTACCCTTCTAGTTCAAAACCATCATTTATCATTATTTTCATTAAATTTAAATTAATATTTTTTCTTTCATTCTCAACTTACTATTATTACTTATTGTTTTTTTTTTAAAAAAGATGTTGTTGCTTTATTTTCAATTTCTTACATAGGTAACTTTTTATATAATATAAATGTATTAAATTAGAAACTCAAACGATTATGTAAAGAACAAAATGACAAATTCGGCCAAAACGAGTTCTAACTATTCGGTCCAATTGGCCCATCTTCTTTTTTAAAAAACTAGCCAAACTTTGTCCAAATTGCCCAAAACGCTAGAAGCCCTTTAAATCAGGTTATTTAGATTTCTCCAAAACAAACAACCTATAAACCTACTTCTCATCAGCCGCTACAAAAACACTCCATCTCTCTCCCTGTCTCCTTTGAGAATATGAATCACCCCTATCTCAGTATTGCTAGCTATCATTGTTATTTTATGCAAAAAATGTGTTGCTCTGTTTCTCTATTTTTCCTTTGGAACGTCCAACATTGAAAGATGAAACGTATTAATTTTTTTTTGAGATTTTTGTTTCTCTAATCTGAAGAATAGATTTTCAGATATTCGAACAACTTTTATTCAAAATTCACATAGATCCTTTTCGATTTCCCGCTCAAGGAACTGTAACTCTAAGTTTTGTCCTTTAACTACTTGAGTTTGGATTTTTATTATGGACCTGTTCTGATAATGCATAATCGTATCATAGAAAGGTCTTAATATTTTGACACGTGGCCTTAAGGTCACACACGATGTACATTTTCATCGTTAAAATACTACTTTAAACTTTTATTTCTTTATACGTCTTCATTTTGTTTTTTTTGTGTTTTCTATTCATAACAAAGACATTTAAATTTATTATAGTTCGAAATCTGTTCTTGAGGAGATAGATCCAAAGCTGGTACTGCCTAGTTCACTGCCAAGAAAAAAGGTTAGATTTATTATGAATTCTTAAATTTTTATAAAAATCTACCTTAGTTTAGGAGCTAAGGGATCTGTTAGAATTTAGGAGCGATGGGATCTGTGATAATGCTACGTTATAAACTCTTATATTAATAATGTATAATATCGATTCTACTTTTATTATAACAACAGATCAATTTTATTGCGACACTATATTAAATAAGATAATAGACTTTTTAATGTTGTGACTTTTTGTTAATTGTCGAATTGGGTTCCCTATGAATACCAACTTATATATTTTGTCCTCTCGTGTTTTGATTGATTAGAATAAGAGTTAGAATGATGAATGGATAATTAATTCAAACACCCTCGAAAGATAGATTCAAATAATATGCATGAATATTGAACCTCAAAACCTCAAAAAACAGTGCTATATTTAAGAGGAAATTAATTGTGTTGTGTGTTATATGTTTCAATGAAAAGTATAACGTACCTGACAAGAGCAATGTATGAAAAGATAAGATACCCATGCTGGAACTAAATCCTCTTTCTAACTCAGCTATGGATTGATGTGGATCAACTTCTGGTCTTGGTAAAGCTCGTTGACGATCTTGAATGCGATGCCATCAATCAGCTACACATCAACTAGCTGAATTTCTAATGAAAATTTCAAATGACATCTAACTTTGGAAGTCCTTGATTTCTACCTCAACAGTTACCAGTCTCTACATAACATTGATATCTCCAAGCTGATCTTCTGCTAACAATACGTGGGTCTCCAATTTGAAATCTTGCCGCGCTGAAGACATTCCTCCGAAGCTACTGATGACCTTGATTGCAGCACATACCTTCACCATCCTACTAAGTTTTTGGAATTTTCTCCAACTATCCTCCCCCAGTTCAATAGTTCCGGTATACCATCATCATCTGTAATAGTCATCTGTACCCTGTTCAGATATGTAAACAATTCACATTATAGACAGATCAAGCCAAGTATAATGTTTCACTTGTCATGGAGCACCTACTTGATTCATATACGTTTGGATGTTTACAACATTTATCAAGAATGAATATTATCATCCCTTTCCTTTTGCAAAGAATTTTATACTATTATGACATGTGACCAAATCAAGTCCTTCTTCAGTTGAATACTAATTCCTGGATAAATGCATTCCACCTAAAGCTTTTGCAACCAGATTCTTTATATTCGGGGTGAAAATAATTGCAGTTTAAATAAATTATGAGGCAAGTAAGAAAAAAATATTTTTTAAATTTTGTAATCATAACTCAATACAGAGGTGACTAAAGTATTTGTTTTATATTCCAGAAAAAATATATGAATCTCATATCTGTGGTGTTAAAATTTTGAAATAGTAGGATAATAGATCCCAAAAAATTGTTTAGTAGCATCATACAAAAAACATGATTTTAAAAAATATTCTAAGTTCATTTACTTCATCCCAATCACATCATTAATTTTTAAACAATTCAGGAGAAACATTATGATATTAAATAGCGTAGTAATAGGCTTTGCCTATATGCATAAGCAACTTCAAGCATATCATAAAGGAATTCCATCTAGTTTTTTTTTTACATGCTTCGTAACTTTTCTCACTGTAGTTTTCAAAATGCATTAAAAAGTTCTTGTTTAAATTGAATTACTTCTACTACTACTAATTCAATGAAAACTGTAAAAACCAGCATTATCATTTTATCACAACTATTTAAAAAAATTTCATTCACAACAAACAAACCTCACTAACCAACCAAATTTAATATATGCGTGACACATCTAACATTAAAACAATTTACTAATAGGCCAAAGTCCTAGTTCTTGCATATTAATAGCTTTAAAATTAGGCAGAGCATTGTCCTAAAGTAATACCTAGCGACTTTATCTTTAATCACAAAGACGAAAAAATCTAAAATTCGCAACACAGTAGTCGCAATATAAATTCCGGTTTTGTCTTTCTGTTGACAATTGATAACCAATAATCTTTTTTGTAAATTCCAATTATAATCTAGCCCATCGCAGCACAGTTAAATAATAAAACCATTAGGACTACGACCCATATCTCAGTAGTGATAGCAACGATACAATCCATTAGTCACAATAGGCACGTACGATTGACCATGTTTTTCTTGAAATTCAAAATACTCTTGTTACCTTAACCATGGCTTCTTGATAAACTTTAAAAAACTAGGATTATATGTTTCACGAATAAAGCAATACAACCCCGGTGTTCTCCAAAACTTACAGTTAAACCACAAACACAACCATTTTAAGCAAAGTGTTCACGATCACGGATCCTGTTATAGGTTCGAGTGTAGAGGACCACCTTGATTCGAATATTAATTCACTTTGAACCATATTTTTAATTTATCCCTATCGATTTCTTCAACATTACATTTTCAACTACTTTTCAAGGGAGACATATATGCCACCACTCTTTACTATGCTTTGTTAATCAATTTTTTAATCCCCCGTGGAACCTTCCAGTCCCACTAGAATGTATCTTTAAATATTAAAATGTTGTTTCCAAAGATTACATATTACTAAAAGTTTTTTCTTCAATTCAAATAACAAAATTTCCACACATTTGATTTTAAAAAAAACTTGTACCTTGAAATACTACCTCTAGTTTGGAATAATAAGGGGGAACGAGTATTCCAACCGGAGGTGGAGATTCAACCCCTATACTATTGACTGTCTTGAGGTCGGGGGCGGGAGGCTAAGTCGTGTTCAGCTAAATCTACTTCTTGATCTAATTTAATTGTTTCATTCCATTTTCCACCTTCTTTCGGTTTCTGATTATACCATAATGCTTTCATAGAGTTCATGGTAATCATAGGCGTATCCGAATTAGATATTTATAGGACCGGGCACGGAAAACTAGTTTCATGCACATCGTAAAAAAAATTCATCTGTATTCATTGTAAACAAGAGGAATTTTCGATTTAGAATGAACGGCAACTCTTTATTAGTTTTTTTAACAATATTTTTTTACAAAATTTTTTTTTACTGATTCACCTGACCTTTTTTTACTTCCACTTTTTTTAGAAGAACTCCTGATATAAAATTATCAATTACAAACTCACGAAACTTAACAAGAACAATAATATAACAAGAACAACTTACAATACAAATCAATAAATCACAAAATAAATATAAGATTAGAGAGTGGAACGAATTTACCAAAACGTTTGTGTACGAACAAACGATTTGAATGAATTAAATATTGATGTCGAAACTTGAAATTTGAAGAAGATTCTCTTCCTCCTCCGATACACCAAATGACCAAATGATCTCAAAGCATTTAGAACTGAATTGAAAATATTAAAAATTGAAATTTTATAAGTTATAATCCGTAGTTTGCTAAATCTTTCAGTTATAAAGTACTAATGAAAATATTATTCTCTCAATACTCCACTTTATGTTTGTAGTTGTAGTTGTAACTTTTATCATAAAATTTTATAGAAATCAACAGAAAAAAAAAGAATTTTAAACAAAAAAAACTAAGCCGTTTTAAATTTTTCCCGTTTGAAATGGCCGTTGGTCCCTGTTCTCCTTAAAATGGTGGGGGGGGGGGGGTTTGCAGCTGCGACCACGCGCTTTTGATAAGCTTGCAAAAGTGCAGAGTGCAGACTGTCAGGGAGCGGGAAAAGGTGGCTGGGTATTTTGAAATATAAAATATAATTTACAAAAAATACAAATATAAATTATATAAAATATAAAAAAAAATCAATATATATAAAATAAACCGGACCGGAACCGGAATAAACTGGGATGAACCGGTACCGGTACACCGGTACGAAATCACGGTTCCATCCCGTTCCATGTACCGGTTCAGACTATCCCGGCCTGACCCGTAGGCAACCGAAACGGGACGAACCAGAACGGTACCGGTACGTCCCGTCCCATCTTCTTTTTTCCAAAACGCAACTCAAAATTTGTCGAAAGTTAGTCCCAAAACATAGAAGCCCTTTAGAATTAGGTTATATTAGATTTCTCAAAGTAAAACCTCCTAAAACCTACTTCTCATCAGCCGCTACACTCCATCTCTCTCTTTGTCTTCTTTGAAAATATATCCACCCCTATCTCAGAGTGGTAGGACTATGCAATAATTATTTTTATGCAAATGTCTTGCTATAATCCTCTATCTTTCGTTTTTGAACTGGCCAATCAGAAAATGACAAGGATTTTTTTGAGATTTTGTTTCCCCCCCACCCTCTAAAAAAAAATCTGAAGAATTGATTTTCATGATATCGCACAATTTTTTATTCAAATTTCAAAAATAGCACTTTCGATTTCTGCCAGGAGAACTTCTATACACGCATAATTTTTTATGTTCCTTTCAATATTGAATTTGGATTTCCATTATGGTCATGTGCTGATAAGCTCACGTAGTATCATATGAGTCTTAAATTGTGATTTCTTATCACAATCATTATTAAACTACTACTTTAACAAAAGCTTTTTATTTCTTTATAGTCTTCATTTTGTTTTTGTTGGATTGTGTAACATAATAGCTAAATTTAAATTTATTTGTCAAAACATGTTCTTGATGAGATGATCCAAAGCTTTTGCTGGTACTATGCCTAGTTCACTGCCAAGAACAAAAAGGTAGATTATTATGAATTCCTAAATTTTTAAAGAAATTCCTAATCCGGAATTTGAATCTACGTCTACGGGATCTTGTGAGCATTTAGAAGCTAGGGGAGCTGTTTTAGCTCATTCTACGTTTTGACTCTTATTACATGTTTATATCGTTCTACTTTTATTATAAACACATATAAATTTTATCTGAGACACATATGATTACCTAAGATAATAGCCTTTTTGTATGTTGTGACTTTTTTAATAATTATCGGTGGATTCCCTAATTGATACAAATTATCTTTTTTGTCCTCGTGTTGATTGATTAAGAGTAAGAATTTGGATGAATGGACTTTGTCACCCCTAGAAAATATAGAATAAAAATAATAATGCATGATTTGAACCGCAAACCTACAAAAACAAGTGTAGATTAAGAGGAATTCATTGTGTTGTGTGGTAGACATGTTTCAATGTTCTACGTAACCTGGAAAGGGGATAATAATAAAAGATAAGGATCATATGCCGGAACATCCCGTTGTAGTGTGAAGAAACTCATGAGTGGCGTGCTAATTATCATCTGAATATATACAATGATGTCATTCCACTTGAAGCTAATTGTTGGAATACTGGCTGATAAAGCCCACAATTTTCCTTTCTTTTTGAGTGATCTAATTGTATCGTCCAATCATATATATGATGTTTCCGCATGAAAACCTTAATATAAAATGGATTTCCAATATCTGTGCTGTTATTTTTTCATACCTCTTCCTTTGTAGCTATGTACCTCCATTGGAAGCATCTATGACACTGCAACGACACATTCCTTTTCATCAATTATCTGCCTTTTGAGATTATTAAGGTTCATAACCATGCATATAGTTTTGATTATATCTTTTAGGGGAAACATTTTAATGATTTTGTCTCCATTAACCAACTCTTATGTAACTGACACCGAAGGGGGGACATAAATACAAATTGTATTCATTATGAACTTCACGATAGTACCAATAAACTCTTTTCCCTAATCAATCATATATTTCAAAAAGTTTGAATCTTGTTAATGGTAAAAATGAAAATTAATTGAGTAAGTTGTAATTTACATTATTATCTTAGTATAATAATGTTTGGTGATTTGAATCACGCTACATTCCCGCATATTCCTAACTTTTCCCATTATAATTGGCACGCTAACTTATTCTTATAATATCATCATTTTAATTAATTTGTAAACTTCATTATATGTTTTCATTCTGTCAACTTACTATATACTTATTGTTTGTTTTTTTCTTTAAAAGATATTGTTGCTGCTTTATTCCAAATTTCTTACATATGGTAACTCTTATTAGAATATACAAGTTATTAAATTTAGCAGCTCAACACAAATTAATCTAAAGGAAAAAAAAGAAAATTCGCTCAAAAGACGTTTCTAAACTTCTGTCAATTGGCCCAATCTTCTTTTTTCAAAACGCGCTCAAATTTGTCCACATATAGGCCCAAAACATAGAAGCCCCTTAGAATTAGGTTAATAGATTTCTCAAAACAAAACCGCCTCAACCTACTCCATCAGCGTCTACACTCCATCTCATCTCTCGGTCTTCTTTTAAAATATTTGCACACTATCCTCAGTAATTGCATGACATGCATGATTATTTGTAAATCAAAATCTATTCTATACTTCTCTATCTTATCGTTTTGAACTGGTCAATCAAGAAAATATGACACTGATTTTTTTTTTAATTTGTTCTCTAATCTGAAGAATTGATTTTCATATATTCGAACAATTTTTTATCAAATTCAATAGATACTTTCGGTTCCCGCTCTGGAAATTCCTTAACCCTAAGTTTGTCCTTAAATACTTGATTTTAGATTTCATTTTGTCATGTGCTGATAAGCTTCAATTATATCATAAATCTAATTTTGATTTCTTATCACATTAATCATTAAACGTACTATTTAAGCTTTTTATTTCTTTAAAGTCTCTTTTTATTTTTGTTGTATTGTGTCCATAACAAGACATTTAAATTTATTATGGTTCAAAATATGTTTCTTGATAAGATAAGATTCGATGCTTTGCTGTACTTCTTACTCCCTAGTTCACTGCCAAGAAAAAAGGTTAGATTTATTATGAATTCTTATTTCTTAAATTTTTTATCGAAATCTCTGGAATTTAGAAGCTACGGGTTCTTGAGAGTTTAGGATCGATGGGATCTTTTAGTTTATGCTACGTTATAAACTCTTATAGGTATATGTATAGATCAGTTCTACCTTTTCTTAATAAATACCTATAAATTTTATGATACATTGATAAATAAGATAATAGACTTTTTTTATGTTGGTGGCCTGTTAATTGTCGGTGGAGAGTTCCCTAATGATACAAAATTAATTTTTTGTCCTCGTTTTTGATTGAATTAATAAAAGAGTTGGATGAATGGAGTTTTCACCCTAGAAAAGTATAGAATCAAGAAAATATGCATGATATTGAAACATGCAAACCTAACACAACAAAGTGTAATTAAGAGGAATTTCACTGTGTTGTGTTGTAGATGTTTTCAAATGAGGTAATAGTTACCTGCAGGCCCGATATATTAAAAGATAAGGATACCCACGCTGGAACATCCCTTCTATTTGTGAGAAACTCCTAGGGTGTGCTAATATATCATCTGAGATAACACCTGATGTCATTCAACCTGAAAGCTAATTGGTTGATACTACTAGGCCTTATCAAAAGCCCACAATCTTCTTTGTTTTTGTGAATCATGTGTAGCGTCCAATCATATATAGATGTCTCTCTTAAATCCCTTCATAATAGAAGGGATGTTTCCATTTTTGCTGTATTTTTCTTCCTCTCCTTTGTAGTAGGTACCTTCATTGAATCATCTATGACACGCACAACAATTCGTTACATCTACCATCTTCTTTTGAGATTATAGTTCATACCATAGCATATAGTTTTGATATATCTTCCAGGGGGGAATTTTTTAATGATTTTGCTCCATTCAACGCAACTCTAATTGTAACTGACTACCCCCGAAGACATAATACAACTTGATTCATTATGAAACATCAACGATGTTACAAAATTAAACTCCTTTCTAATCAAATCCATATATTCAAAAAGTTTGATATGTGTAAATGGTAAAAATGATTAATGAGGAGTGCATTTACATTATTTGGCTATTATATATGTTTCTATGATTGAATAAGTGCTTCCATTGCGCATATTTTAACATTTTCCCTGTTATAATGTTATTCTAACTTTATCATTCTTTAACTTATCATCATTCTATCATTATTTTCATTAAATTGTAAAATTATATTTTTCATTCTCAACATTACATTATTACTTATGTTGTTTTCTTAAAAAGCTATGTGATGTTGCTTATTTCAAATTTCTACATATGAAACTTTTTATATAATATACAAGGTATTAAAGTAGAAGCTTCAAATGAATAATATAAAGGAAAATGACAACAATTTGGGTCAAAAAGAGTTCTAAAAACAATTATTGGTCAATTGACCCCACTCTCTTTGTTCCAAAAATGGCAGCTCAAAATTGATCTGAAAGTTAGGCCCCAAAACATAGATGGGCCCTTTAGAAGTAGGTTGTATTGATTCTCAAAACAAAACCTCCTAAAACTACTTCTCATCAGCGATTCACTCCATTCTCTCTCGTCCTCTTTGAAAATATATTACCCCCTTATTATCAGTATTGCAGGGAATATTGCTATGATATTTTTTTATACAAAAAAATGTATTGCTATAATTCCTATATCTTTCGTTTTTGACTGACAATCAATAAAATATGGACATGGTTTTTTTTTTTGACATTTTTTTTCTTTAATCTGAAGAATTGATTGTTCAGATATTCGAACAATTTTTATTAAAAAATTCAAATAGATATTTCGATTCCCCACTCAAGGAAAATCAACCCTAAGTTTGTCCTTGTAAAATACTTGAGTTTGGATTTCATTTTTGGAAATGTTCTGATATGCTCAGTAATATCATGAAGGTCTTAAATTTTTGATATCTTATCACATCATCATTAAACTAACCTACTTTAAGATTTTATTTCCTTTATCAGTCTTCATTTGGTGTTTGTTGGTTTTGTTGTCCAAAAAGAGAAATTTAATTTCAGTATGTTTGAAATCGGCTTGCTGAGATAGATCGAAGCTTTTTTGCTGGTATTGACTAGTTCTTTTCAAGAAAAAAGTTAGGTATTTTAGTATTTTTTAATTTTGGTTGATATATGTCTGAATTAGGATCTCGGGGATTAAAAAAAATCTTTTTTTGTTAGAATTTTTATAATCTCGTGGGATCTGTTAGCTAATTCTACGTTATAAGCTTCTTAAATATATGGATATATCTGTTCTACTTTTTTTTCTAAAACACATATAAATTTTATTTGAGATATAGGATTAATGGAAAATAGACTTTTTTATCTAGCCTGTTAAATTGTCGAGAATGTTCCTAAATGCATACAAATTAATTTTTTGATCTCGGTTAATATGATGATGAATGGAGTTTTCACCCCTAGAAAGATAGACTCAAAATAAGATGCATCGATATTGAACTGCAAACCTACAAAAGGCAAGTGGTAGATTAAGAGGAATTTGCAATGTGTGGTGGGTATATGTTTCAAATGAATGTACGTACCTGAAAACGTTGATTATATGAAAAAGATAAGCATACCACACATGATGGAAACAGTCCCTTTGATTGTTGAAGAAACTATGAGTGGTGTGCGAATATATGATCTGATGATTACACACGTGATGTACAATAACTTGTAGCTAATGGTGGCAATGAAAAACCTCCATTTAAATCATCTATGACACTATGATACGCTCAAACTTACTCTTAATAAGAAAGTAAAGTAAGCGTCGCGTTAAAGTAAAAACCCAACTGTGGAGGCGGGATCGTTTCCCACGAGGAGGAAAATAGTCTAGACTTAACTCAACTTGTTATTACTATTGTTCGGTTGGACCTTTAGAAAGTAAAAAACATAAAAGGGGCGGTTTGGATTTCCTAATGAGTAAAAAATAACTAACGAAATTGAAAGGACACTTAACAGTTTTGAAAGTGGATTTTGATCAAAGTAGAAAGGACATAAAGGAAACCATCGAAGTTGTAACATATTGCATAAAGACACATAAACTTTTAAGTGTCCTATCACACCACTAAACAAACTATATATCGTTGTTGTTAAATTGGACCATTTTTATCATTTCATCGTATATGTAAATGAGCGTGTTGCTCACTCTCTAGGATAACCCGACCTGACCCGACCCTTTTTTTGAAAGAAAGAAAATTCGGTGAATTCCTTTTCATGCGTTTCTTCAACTTTTCCCTAAACAAATTAAACGAAATACACAGTGTTTGCTTTGTTGACGATGTGTTGTTGTTGACAATGTCGTTGTTTATCATTGTTGATATGTTGTGTTGATGGTATGTGTGAAGATTCTTGGAAATTGAAGGTCTAAGATGTTAGGGTTATAAAATCTTCTTTTTTCGATTATTCTGATTTTATGGGTATTTTCTCATAGTGTCGAAGTGTTTAGATTAGAATCGACCCTCTTTACATTTGCCATTGTTACAAATACGATTTTAACATTGCATTTGACAGTTTCAATCAAAAACGAAACCACAAAAATTGAGAAGAAATTAACCATAAAAAAACTTAAATTAACGTTTTCACTGGGAAATTAAAAAGAGAAAGACGGAAAATCTACCGAATTTTCTGAGGAAGATGATGAAGTCATCAAAAAGAGAGCACCAATATTTTCTTGCCATGGGGAAATCAAAAATTTTAGGGCTATCAAAGGCTCATTTTTGAGTTTTAAAATGGGGAAGATACAAATGATCAAATAATTAATATTTAAAGAAGAAAATGACCATGTGGCTGTTTTTTAACTGGTGAAATAAAAAGGAAAAATTGTCCATGAGCGGACTAACGTGGCTGTAAAACAACCCAGATGAGTTAATGGGTAAAAAATGACCAATTTTACACGATATATAGTTTGGGTAGTGGGGTGATAGGACACTCAAAAGTTTAGGTGTCTTATGCAAATTATGGGACAACTGTCGATGGTTTTGTCTTTATTTGTCTTTCCCTATAATCAATTAATCAAAGTAACTAGGGTTTAGTGTTCCCCACAGGTCATAACTTGCAATTCCAAACATAAACAATTCTTCCTAGCATCTTGGCATGTGAAAGTGATAAGTTATGTATTTCTAAATACTTGGTCGGCATCTAGAAGATCTCATTCCGCACTTTGGTACGGCTACATATGTTGCTTTCCAACCCTTATCTTTACCTTCTATAAGCATCGTTATTCGAGATTTCGACCCTAAGTTATTATCTCGCTATATCAATACTAGCCTATTAGATAGTATACACTAAATTATGTTAATAATTTCTGTTCCTATTATCTACCCTCCTGTCCTGCAAGTAGTGTAACGACTGTTAGTCGATTTTTTGAGCAGAGATAGAGTTTATTTTGGTTAATAACTGTCTGGGTCGACGGATGCACGACGGACCCTTCATGGGCGCGACGACCGCGAGGGTTGTCCGTCAGTTACCAAACACTTAGATCCTGAGAAATTTGAGTACTGACGAGCGAACTACTGAAACGTCACGACGGGATGGCAGGATGAACGTCGCAGGATGACGGGCCGTCACAGGACTCTGTAATGAATTTAAGTCTCCGAACTCTGTGACGACTTGCAGGATGGACCGTCCTAGCACGATGGGACGTCACAGGTTGCGTAACTTGACTGGGTCGGATGTTCTGTGAAATGTTCTTTAAGGGGCGTTTTGGACTTATTCATGCTTATAATTATGAAGTTTAGTGGTTTTAAAAAGGTAGTAATTCAATTACTTGGGAGTTAAAGGAGACAAACCTTGGAACTAAATAGTGAGTACTTTTACCATCTGTTTTTATACGTAATTATATGATAATTAGGTAAAAGAGAACGGGTTTGAAATAAAGAAAAATAGAAAAGAACAGAGAGGAAAAGAGAGACAGACGAAACGATGAGAGAGGGAGAAACGAGAGGAAAGCAAAGACTTTGAGGAATAGCTTGCTGATCACGAATTCTTCGGTGGAGGTAGGTTATGGTTTAGCTATTCATAGTAAACTCTTAATAGGCGAATGATATGTATGGGTAGTATTTAGTATTGTAAAAGTATACCTCTATGCTTAATTGTGTGGCTGGCATGATGTGATTATATAATCGGAAGATTAGCATTGATGAGGCTTGTGGTTGCATCTCAAACCTTAAAAAACCTCTTTGTTTAATGATGATGCTTGTATAAAATAAGGCTTTGATGAACAAAATAATGAGGTTAGGGATCGGGTGTCACGATTCGACACCAGGATAGTAGTAGTGGATCGTGGTGTCACGTTCCGACACCAGGATAGTAGTAATGGATCGGGTGTCACGTTTCCGACACCAGGTAGTAGTAATGGATCGGGTGTCACGTTCCGACCCAGGATAGTAGTAATGGGATCGGGTTTGTTCACGTTCGGCACCAGGATAGAGTAGTGGATCGGGTGTCACGTTCCGACACCAGGATAGTAGAGGATGGAGTGTACGTTTCACACAAGGATAGTAAAAGAGAAGGAATACTTGAAGCATGTTAATATACTCAGATTTAAAGATACTTATTTCCCAAATAAGTATGATGTGGAGGCATGCGCCCTCATTAGTTGTGCTTGGGTGGTGGACAATAGTTATGATACTTGTTGTTGTTATCTGTGAGTATGATAGTCGATTTTGTTATTATCTATTATATATTGCTTCTTTTTGAGTTGCCGATGATACCTACTTCAGTACTTGGTTTTTAAGGAAATCTATTGTATGTTTATTTTCTTGTTATTTGTGGAGTGCAGCAAAGTACCATCGACTTCGACTAAACCGCAACTCTAGCTAGACTCAGAATAATCAGATTTCAGGTGAGTATGTTCCTAGCGCTGGACAGGATTCTTTCATTCGCGTCTTGATGTATTGAAGTCGTACATGGACCATCTCTTTTACTTATTTTGTTCTAGATACTCTTAGATTAGCTAATTTGAGGATACGATGTTCTTGTGATGAGAATTCCCAGGTTTTGGGGATAGTAAATTGAAAAATTTAGGACGATAATGTTTCGTTAATGAGTTTTGAAAGTCTCCGCATTATTTTCTGTTTATTTGGTTGAAATGTGGGATTAGATTGGTGGTTCGCCACATAGCGAGAGTTAATGGGGGTGCCACTCGCGGCTCGTTTTGGATTGTGGAGTAGTAACATTAAGGCGAGTTCTAAACGGTGATCATCCCGTTTTTAAAAAAGACTTCTAAGCGAAAGAATTATAATACATGCAGACACTATCTAGAATTGTTATTTTTTTAGCTAGGGTTTATTCTCAATTATTTGAATATGGTGCCCACACCCTAGTTATGGAGTTTTAGTTTACTCATAGCCATAAACACAATATTCAAAATATATTAAATAAGGAATTCATGTACTTATTCAAGGAAAGAATAAAATCCAAAAGGTTGCGTGATTTAATCACCAAAAATCACTTGCAATCAATGATAATCCGCAAGTATAACCACTAATACAAAGGTCAATAATATGATGTCTAACTATCAGTATGTCTAACCTCAAAACGATGGGTTTTTCGAAATATTTATATAAAAATAAAAAACTAATTACCAAGAATTCTAATTGCTAGAAAGAAATTGGCCAAAAGGCAGCTGGGCGACGGACCATCGAAGACAGCGTGCTGGGTCATGACGTGACAGTCATGGATCCGTCTCGTCCATACTATTGTGCCACTTTCTTCTTTGTTCTCATTTATCTCCCCTCGACAGGCAAGTATGAAGGACCGTCAAAGGCACAAACGGTCCGTACGAGGGTCTTCGTTTCATAATACTTTAAAACTCTCGGAATTATGGATACTGGGATCACTTCTCTGAATACACAAAGAACCTGCAGAACGGACCGTCATAGCCATGAAAGGACCTTCAAAGATTCGTAATCCCACACTTGGTCAGACTTCCCCATCTTCCTTCAGCAGCTTCTCTACACTGCCACCTACGGACCTACAAGCACGACGGGGACCGTCATCAGATTGTAGGTGGTCTCTTCTGCGTCTCTTCTCTCATAAATCTCCGGCATTGGCTTTGGACAAATTTCCTGCAAAACAAAGAGAAAAATTATAAAAAATTAGCACAAAAAGGCTTTGCGACGCACTAAACTTAAGGAAAAGGTATTAATGAGACTGTGATGTGAAAACAGCTTATATCAACATCTCAACTAAATCGTTGTTGTCCTCAAGCGACGCCACTAGGATCAGAACCAATCAGTGTACAATAGATCCATGTTATATCATTTGCAATCTTTGGCTATCAATCCGATTAATCTCATCAAATATATTGCATTGCTACATACTAGTAGGCTGAATTTTTGGGGATCATAACATGCCACAGACTAACCATGCATTAAAACTATTCACTCTTCCCCAAATTTCTCATCGAGGTGCTAACAATTCTGTATTGCAAATAATGTCCGCACTTTAGAACACATCCTCATTTTTCACACAAGATTTTGTGAGTATAAGGATTACAGGTACAAAAACTCGCTCTCAGAACAAAGTCACACTCATTCATTACTATTGCCATAAGCATTGCCCTTATTTTCACTGCCTTAAGTTTGCTATTACAACCCTAAGGATCACGATAGGGGACTGTTTAGCTTGAACCTAGGCTCAGGGTCAAGGTTAGGGTAC
This sequence comes from Solanum habrochaites, assembly GCA_027704765.1. Taxonomy (NCBI): domain Eukaryota; kingdom Viridiplantae; phylum Streptophyta; class Magnoliopsida; order Solanales; family Solanaceae; genus Solanum; species Solanum habrochaites. The sequence goes on along the minus strand of JAKWJA010002495.1, from coordinate 7,133,120 downwards.
ATTTTAGGTATACGTTAGGGCCTTTTTCCTCTGAAATACGGCTAAACCTTTCCTTTTCTATTCATTTTATCTCGCCCAGTTTCTCATACTTCTTTCCCTTTGCTCAATTTCTCTTCTTTCTTCATTTGTGTGAGTGACTCTCTTTTTTTGTTTGTAATTCTTGTATATTTTTTTCTTATTCTTTACTTTTCTTCTCAAACTAATTTGGAGTCACTTACTTGTGTTCTTTCTCTCTATTTTATTCTTTCAACCCCAGAGCATCCTCATAATAGCCACCCTAAACTCAGTCTTTCCATGAGTCAAGGTACACAATTACCCCAAGTTGGGTTCAGGGCCACAATGAAGTGTTTACTTATTAGCCAACCTCAACTTATGCTTTTGGGATAAGATGGAGGTGACATGCCAAGATGGACCAGGGCCAACACATTGATTCCCGAAAGATCAGTTAGGGTGGAAAAAAAGACAGAAGGTCTAATTTAAGCTAAGATTATGTGGATAAAAGAAGGATTTAAATTTCATTCGGTTTCTTTTATTTAGGCTAAGAAATGGGCTTTCTTGAATAAGGGCCTATGATCCTTCATAATTGGCTATTACAACTTACTTTCAGAGGACTAACTAGGCAAAGTTCTAGCTAAGTACCAATAGTGGACTATTCAAATTCTCCTCACACTACACTTGACATATCATCACTATACCAGGAGTTGTCAGACACCAGTTAGAATTAGACTGAGGGGAATGCAAAATGGTGGAACTTTATTTCATGCTTAGGGCACACAATTATAGTTACTATGCCTAGTACTGATATATTTTCCAGTTGATCAGAATATCATTTAGCCATCATGACTCTAGAAATTTTAAACTATGACAAAAAGATCAAAACATTGCCGGTTCAACAGAAAAAAAGTCATCAGTCTTTGGGGGAAAAAAGAACAACAGGCAAGAAAGAAAACCCCTAAAGAGGATTTAGTGAATTGGGCTACTCAGACTTCACCCTAACACTCATATCCAGTTACAACAGCAACAACAAAAAAACATTGCAATTTTCCCCAATGCATAAAAAGAAATACTAGAGTGGTAGGTGAAGCAAGACCTGTGGCGCCAAAGCGACGTCGATCAGCCAAGATGGTGGGTCCGTCCCCAGAAACCCAACGGTCCGCCTGCCAATCTGACACTAAGTATGTCATCAGCAACAGCTGCACCATCAGTAGTGCTGCCAGTGATATCTCCAGTGCGGGAGCTAGACACAACAGCCGCTAACGCTGACGCTCTCGATTCTGGCTTTGTTGTGCCGCTGTCAGCAAGTGAGGCTCTCCGCAGCCGCCCATCTCGCGGCGCTCCTTCTTCCATTGTCGCGACTATTACTATGCTCGACCCCTACGCCTTCTTTTTGGCACTCTCTCGAGGGGGAGGTTGGTGGATGGAATGTCTATGGAGTAGTAAACAGGGCCGATACGCACGGTATCTCAGCGGCTCGACAGAAGGGGCCTCGACTCCGGGCAAACCTGCTTAGGATAGCTGTCGATGTCTGCCACGAAGACTGTAGACTGCAAAGCCTGAAGAGTCGACACATCCACCGGAGGGATGGTCGGGCACCACTCTCAACTCAAAGGAGGCCAGACGATGGTTGACCTCAGCAAATCTTCAGCTCTGTAAAACTGACTTTGAATCTTTCCTCTCTAGACGTGCTTCAGACTCTGTAAATCGAACTTCTGCAGCCACGACTGAATATGGGTGCAGAAGGGTGGCCATTTGTGCTATAGTTTTTGGACCTAGGCAAGCCGGGACCAGTAACGGTAGAGGGGCTGTGCCGAGAGGAGCTCGGGCCTGAGTGTGCTACTACCCGGGATATAGACTCCGACCGGGGGGAGTGTCGTGGATGGCTGGATGTCGCTGTGCGGGCATGGGCTTACCGTCTCTGTAAGATCATAAGCAAATGGTGGCAGCTTGGACGGGGCCCTGTAAGTGGGGCCAACTCATGGCCTAGTCGATTAATGAGGCCGACGTCAAAGGTAACCCTGCGGGGTCTTAAATGATTAATGTGCCATATGGGCACCACCTGCGGACCTGCAAAAGAAGGGCAAAGACATGAACGAAAAGCGGGTTAGGTGGTGGGACCCTGAATTCCCGATCGTGCAGAATGCCTGGAGAAGCACATGCAAAGTTGACCAGCGAACCCAGTATCATCGCCGCCATCAACATGGCGCGATCCAGGTGAACGAGTTTTCAGCAGATGTGGGGGGGAGGGTCTTCCAAGATTGAAGCATGAAGAATTGTAGACCTACTAATGTTAGAAGAGAGTAATGAGGCATTCGTTGGTTTGGCTAGCTTACTAGCACAACAGTCGATTTGTCAAGGGATTGCCTCTTGCTTCGCGTTGCTTCGGCTGAATGACTAGGTATTTGACTTAAGTAGTATGTGTTGCACATTTGTAGGGATCAGGAGGATATGTGAAGTGAAACGTTTTTGCTAGTCATACTCAAGAGGCCATTGTTGTACTACTCGCACCAATTCTTAGATTCTTAGCGCTTCTGGCGTGGTCAAGGTAAGTAATTGCATTGTTTACCTTGTGATGTCAATCGCTATCTGCTGGGTTGGGTTGGCATGTGCTTATGGGCAAGGTAGAAGCATTTATCATTGCTTATGCCTGGTCAGGATGGCAATTAAGGTTCATGACGTAATTATTGCCTCAAAAAAACATATGTATCTGTCGACGCCCCACAGTCGATTTGGAGTTGTGTTGGGCATGCAGTGAGTGGTTTGCCATTTAAAGGGCAATGGTAGAGCATTACTCTATATGGTGGTTAAATATACTGAGTCTATCCGGATGGCATCATACGTTTACGAGTATGTCTTTACCTCTGTCTAGATTAAATATTTGAATTGAGACAGAGGAGATTTTCTTGAACTAGTAGGGGGGGGTGTGTTGGTGACTAAATGACTATGATTATGCTACTTTCTTGTATCATCCTCTGGAAAAGTTAATTTTTGTAAGTCAGGATGCTTTAAGTAGAAAGGCAGTGGAGCATTGGGAAGTCTAAGGGGCGTCCTATTTGTCGGTTCTAGACTCCCCATTGGCTATGTAGAGGTTCAGTACTTGGGTCTTTACATTACTTTATGAGGGTCTAGAAGTGCAAATGAAGAGAATAGGGATTTTTGGGTGCCTTGTGGATGAGGGCTAAAATCTCCTTTCGCTTGATTCTTAAGTATTAGAGGAAGGGGGGCAGTTTGGGGGGAGGGGATACCGCGGATGAGTAACTGATCTCGGTATCCGGCGAGACTAGTAGTGGTTTGGGGGCGGGGAGATGCTTAAACTAAGGGCAAACATTAATCAGTATTAGTAACGGTGTTTTATGAAAATGAATTAAGTGGAATTGGGTATGTGGTAGAGCTCTGCCTCGCTTGTCGATGATTTGATTTCAGCACTATCTGCTTACATGAGGCTCATAAGTTTGGTCAATCAAGGCCAAGGTATTCAATACATGGCGCCATAGGAGGCAAGGTCCCTATATGTATGCAATACCTGTGTATTCAAGTAGCACACAGCCGTGTTTTGGTGTAGTAAAGGAGAACGTGATCGTTGTTGATTTTGTTGCTCATGTGTCCCGAATTTTGTGCAGCATTCAGGTAAAGTAAGGCAGGGGGGGGTGGGGGGGTGTAATACTGCCAGAGGTGCCTTTGATGGACACTCAGTAGACCATTAATGCCGTCATATCCTGAATGGTACGTTGAGTCTTAGAATTGCAGATGGACTTCTGTGTTTGGTCTCGGTCAAAGACAATGCGTTATAGTATGTCCCACTCGGGCTATTGTGATATTGTGAGCATTATTTACGTGCGTAAGGCCTGGCTCATTTGCCATTATTTCCGGTCATAGGTGACTTATAATCAAAGGGTCGAGAGAGTTACGCAAACCTTCTAGCATCTGCAGAAATTGTTCGATTGGGCATGGAGCTTTCATTCATTTCATGGCATATGCATATATAGTTTTTACGGGCAGTTTAGCTCTGCTTACTTTTGGAAAACATTGCATCGCCGAACGATTAGTTTCTACAGGTTTGTATCTTATAGTGATCATCAGCATACTCCACCATATTTGCATTTCGCTTCAGTGAACGTGGCGTGGTCATTCTGAGAGTCGAAAACCCGACGATTAAGGTTTGGGGCAAGATATGCTATGCGTGCATCGGTTTGATAGAATTTGGTGTCTTTACTTCCTGGGAAAATTCATAACTTCATTGACCGTCTTAGAAAGTTCTACATGACATATATATGCATATCACCTCTTAAGTATTGTAATGGGCCCCCATTCGAAGCATTGTATGAGTGATGAGTATGTAGGTTCTTCCGGACCTTCGGTTGGTTTGATGCAATGTAAGGTTAACTCATTGGTGGTAACTGTGATCTTTTGAGGGATTCATTAGAATAAGTGGAAATGCGCATTCAACGATAAGCTTTATAGCACTCAGTAGTAGCAGAAGAATATGCTTAGATCTGAAGGGTGAGAGACTATTGGAGTTTCATTGAAGGTGTGATGCGGTTTGTGGTAAAAGTGTATCAAGTCTAATCCCAAGGTATATTGGGACCATTTGAAGTACTTAAGCGAGTGGGGAGGTACGTATGAACTTAGGGGGCCCTGTGGCCCCGCGGAACTGTCAAAAGTGCTAATCGCAGATATTTGTCCATGTGTTGTCTATGCTGAAAATAGTCGCATGGGGATGGAAACTACATGTATTACGTTTGGCAAATTTCGTTCTACTGTGATGGAAATTTGTGGCTTATTAGGAGGGTAGCCTGGTTGGCTATTTATGATTTGAGAAGTCCGCAAATTGAGTGTCAAGGGACGATTGGGCATCCTTCGAAGGTTCATGGAGGAATTGTGGCCAGTTTGAAGAGTCGGCACTTTGGAGTCAAGGAGGGTGCTGATATGCAAGTAGCAAGATACCCGCAACGCACTGTTTACAGATTTTGGTATTGGCCCTTTCAGCGGCTTGTTTAGCCTTCTTAGTGAGGCGTTCGATGGACGAAGCGTAATGGGGTAAACTATTGGTATCTATTGTAACGAACCTGATTAGGTCTCATTTTCAGCAGTAGATTTATTTCCTGGTATAACTTTCTGGGTCAGNTCCATCATCACTTCCATCCTAGAAACCACATGCCCTAAGAAGGAATGAATTTAGCCAAAACTCTACATTAGAGAATTTGGATAAATCTTTTTCTCCTCAACAATTTACAATACCATTCTCAAGTGCTCCCATGTTCTTTACGCCTTTGGAGTAGAACAGTAGATCATCATAAAAAAAAAACACAATGACAACGAGATCCAGATATGGCTTAAAAAATCCCGTTCATCAGACTTCATGAAAGAGCGGATGCATTGTAAGTCCAAAAGGACATTACTAAAGAATCATAATGCCAATACCTAGTTCGAAAAGCAGTCTTTGGCAAATCTGTGCACCCAGTATTTTCACATTGATTGATAAACCAGATTTCAGTCAACTTTTGAAAGGTACAAAGCCACCTGTAATGGTCGAACAATAATCTATGCGAGAAGAGGATTACTTGTCTTAACAGTTAAACCTTTTTAGTTGCCTGTCGTTATGCACATCCGAAAAAATCCAAATCCCTTCTTTTCACAAATAAAACAGGAAGCACCCCAAGGGGATGCACTTGGGTATTAATAAAGCCTTTCCTTACAACTCTTGAAGTTGGCCTTTAACTCTCTGAACCACGGGCGCATCCCATAAGGGGGTATGGGGAAATGGGAGAGAGTACCGCTCTAGATCAATGCAAAAGTCAAATCTTATCGGTGGCATTACTGGAGGTCACAGGAAACCACATCCAGCAAACTCACGGACTATCGAAACGACTCAATTTGAAGGTATCTTGGGTAGAATCTTCCCTGAGGTGTGCCAAGAAGCTAAACAACCTTTATAACCCTTCTCTAGACACGAAGAAAGAAAGGAGATGATTACGAACTAGAGTGGATGTTGTAGTACACCTCCCACACTAAGGATCGGTCCCAGGCTGCGCAAGTAAAAGTTTTTTTTTCTGCATTACCAATCTAAGATTGCAAAGTTTGGAAGGAAAGCCAAGTCATACCCGGAATTACAATAATCAACCATTCTAAGTAGTAACAAGTCAACATGAGTATGCTCCCCACAAAGTACCAGGACAAGGACCTATATACCTTTCAACATCACAGACTCACCCACGAAGAGTAGAACACGGAATAGGCACGTCAAGCAATTCACATACTTTAAATTAAGGAAGGCCAGTAGCAAATGAGGAAGATAATGATACATATCTGAAAAATGTGGAGCCAGGATCAAATAATCACAAAATCCAAGCAATCAGAAACCAAAAGATTACCTGTGATAACAACATCTGATGTCTCCGGCTTCGACCTCCCACTGAAAGCGAAACAATGGGCCTATAACCTGTCTGCACGTTGCCCCCTACCAGGTTGCGCTTGGCAGTAGTTCCATTTGCCTGTCACCCGGCCGTTTTGGTGGACCACCATTCACCTCGGCCATCACGGCCTCCAGAATGGCGGCCTCTCCCAAGACCCCTCTACCTTCTGCTATTGGGGGTTTGAAACTTTGTTTGGGACTAAAACCTCCAATATGTCCGATACTCCACATCCATAAACACTCTCTGGATTCAAGCATAGTCTTAGGAGAACGACGAATTTGGGATACCTAGACTCAGAGGAAAGTTGATGGTCTCTGCGGTGGACCCCCAGCTACAAGCCTGTAGTGAAGACTGAATGGGTCGGGCTGGATAAACCTCTGAACTGCCCTCTAGAGATAAGTAAACCACTTAACTCGCCTCCCTTACGAAAATCTTAGTTGTTGATGCACATGGTGAAGTCATCTGGCTTACTCCCTCCACCTCTATACAAAGTCTACCAATTCGTGAAAGGATTTTGCCGTAACAGCTACCTGTAAGGCTTGCATGAAATCGCAATATAACCTCAAACCCTTTCACAAAACGGCGAATTCCTCTCTTGTGGACTGAAGCAAAGCTGGGTGGCATACCGGATAATGCACGAAACTTACCCTTAAAAGCATGCCGCTCATCATGCCTTACTCTAGGGCTTCGGAACTCATCTCTCTCCTATCCCTCAAAGTCAGAGGTATATACTTCTCCATAAATAAGCTAGAGAATGACGCCCAAGTCATAAGGTCCGGTGCCTGTGTGGTTGACATCAACCTATGTTTGCCACCACATTTTGGCGTCCACTGAAAGATAGGTTACAAATCAACGCCAAATGTTTCCACTTGCACATTTTAGTAGTAACTAGACAATCTAAACCAGGAAAATCGTGAGGCATCCTCATATTTATTCAGAACCCTGAAGACTGGAGGTTCAATTTCAAGAACTTAGATGAAAAAGTTTCATGCTGATCACTTGTAATTATAGGCCCCTGTAGTCGAAACGAGGAGGAGGAGGAAACGTGAACATTTTCCAATGAAGAATCCATCGGGGAGCCACACAAAAGTGCCGTTGTTACCCTCCGAACCTGGAGGTGCTAGTGCAGAGAAAACAGGAGGTGTCCTTGGACTTGATCAGATAACCCGCTAAGATAGAAAGACCGGATTAAGCATTCTATGGGGGAGGCTGGGGTGGATTCTTCATTCTGCACTTGCTAATTTTTATCCCTTCCTCACCCCTATATACTACTTCCTCAGTCGGTGGGAGAGTCACCGCCCTGTACTAGATGGGCCACGGTCTTGTCTCTTCTCTGGAAGAAGACGTCCTCCGCGACCTCTCAGACACGGCCTCTTGCCAATACTCCTCTTTGACTTACAGCCCAGTGGCTTGGTTCAGACGCTCGTGTCTTGCCGGCGATGGGGTTGGGCCGTTGGTGCATATAGTTCAACCACTTCTGCGAAATAGGTGCAGGATGGTCAGATAACAATGGTATCACATACATACCAATTGGATCAAAGTACTTCAACACTGAAAGAAAGAAGGAATGGATTTTTTACTAAAGCCCAATAGCCTCTCAAAGACAAGTAAAGGTGTCCCCTAACGTTCTCAAGACTCTACTAGACTCCGTTCTTGGTGATTGGGACCAAAGAACCGTAATGCTTCTGATACCAAGTTTGTCAAGAACCCAAAACGAAGCGCAAGTTGGGCACCCACATTTACTCTCCTATGTGAGAGTAACAAACAATCTAATTCCCACATTCCAAACCATAAAAACAGAAAATAAATACGGAAAGACTTAAAATCATTAACGAAATCAATTAAATAACTTCTAAAATTTATCAATTACTATCCCAACAACCTGGAATTCATCATCACAAGAAAATCTATCCTCAAAGTACTAAATCTAAGAGTATCTAGAAAACTAAAATAAGTAAAACAGATGGTCCATGTCCGAACTTTAAGGACATCAGGACCGCGAAGGAAAGAATCCAGTCAGGCTATGGAACGGTTAAATAGCTCACCCTGAAATCTGGATTATGCTGAAGTTGGATAGAGTTGCAGTTGTAGTCGAAGTCAATGGACGTTTGCTGCACTCCACAAATAACAAGAGAAAAGAAACATTACAAGTAGGGGTCAGTACAAAACCACATATACTGAGTAGGTATCATCGGCCAACTCAAAATAGAAAGCCTTTATATCAGATAATAACAGTAAAATCGACATCATACTCAAAGAGATAATAACAACAAGGAATCATAACTATGGCACCACCCGAGCACCAAACTATGAGGAACTCATGCCTCCACACCATACTCAGTTGGGCAATTAAGTTCTTTAAATTGAGTACTTAAACATGCTCAAGATTCTTTTCTTACGATCATGGTGTCCGGGGACGTGACACTCGATCCGTTTACTATCCTGGCTATCGGAAACGTGACACCCGATTCCATATACTATCATGGTGTCGGACACGTGACACCCGATCCATTACTACTATCCGTGTGTGGAAAGTGACACTGATCCATTACTACATCCTTGGTCTGGACACGTGACACCTGATCCATTATACTATCCTGGCTGTCGGAACGTAACACCCGATCCATTACTACTATCCTGGTGTCGGAACGTGACACCCGATTCACCTTACCTTCATTTATTTTCGTTCTCAAGCTTATTTATACCAAGGCATCATCATTAACAAAGGAGGTTATTAAGGTTTGAGATCTTGCAACAGCCTCATCATGCTAATTATAACAATTATTATAACTCCCATTATGCATGGCACCCAATTAAGCATATAGGAGACTTTACAATACTACCCAATATACATATCATTAGCTATTAAGAGTTTACATAGAAATGGCATAAACACCATAACCTTCATCCACCGAAGTTTCGTGACAAGCAAGCGATTCCCATCAGTCTTTTGCTTTCCTCTTCGTTTTACTCCCCTCTCTCGACTCGTTTCTCTCTTTCGCTCTATTCTTCAATTTTTCTTATTCAACCCTTTCTCTTTGACCCCTCATTATATAAATTACGTATAAAATATTGAAAAGTAACCCACTATTTATTCCAAGGGTTGTCTCCTTTAACCCCCAAAGTAATTGAATTATTCACATTAAACCCCCACTAACGTTATAATTATAAGCAGATAGCTCCAAAATGCCCCTTTAAAAACATTTAACAGAAATCAGACCCAGTCAAGGTTACGCAAGGCCTGGATGGTCCGTCCGTGACTACGACGGCTCCGTCCTGCAGGACGTCACAGAATTCGGAGACTCAAATTCATCGACAGAGTCGTGTGAGGTACCCCGTAGCCTGCGACGGTCCGTCCGGCCATCCCGTCGTGACGTTCAGAGAGTCGACTCCATAACTCAAAATTTCTAGGATCTAAGTGTTTTGGAACGAACACCCTCAACGGTCCGTCGCGCCCATGACGGTAGTCGTGGCATCCGTCGTCCCAGAAAGTACAGAAAGTTATACTAGACATAAACTGTACCTGCTGCAAAAACGGAGAACAGGTCATTACATAAATGATTTAAATGAAGGTACATACCTACAAAGGAGAGGTATGAAAAAATAACAGCACATATATTTGAACATCCCTTCTTATATGAAGTCTCTCATTAGATACATCGATATAAGATTGGGCGATACACATGATATCACTCAAAGAGAAAGAAAATTGTGGTCTTTTGATAAGCCTAGATTCCAAATGATCATTTCAGTTGAAGGACATCATGTTTCATCAGATGATCTATATTAGCATGACACTCCACTCATGAGTCTTCACACAATACAGGGATGTTCCAGGAGTGTATCCATGACTTTTCATATATCTCTTTGCAGTAGTATACATATTGAAACATCTACCACACAACACATGAATTCCTCTAATCTACTATTGTTTGTAGGTTTGCAGGTTCATATCATCTTTTGCAATTATTTGATCTATATTTTCTAGGGTTGAATGAAAACTCCATTTCATCAAACTCTTGTTCCGATTCACTAAACACCGCAGGACAAAAAATATAATTGTGTATTTATTAGGGATCTCTACGACAATACAAAAAAGGCAACAATAAACAAAAAAGTTATTATCTTATTTAATTCATATGTTCAATAAAATTTATAAGGTTTATCAAAAAAAGTAGAACCATCTATACAAGTAATATACGAGTTTATAACGTAGCATTAGCCTAACAAATTCCATAGCTCTTAAATTCTACACAGAATCAGTATAGCTTCTAAATTCATATATTTCTATTAAAATTTAAGATTCACTAATTAAATCTACCTTTTTCATTGCAGTGAAATGGGCAGTACAGCCAAAGCTTGATCTATCTCATCAAGAACATAATTTGAACCTAATAATTTAAAGGTCTCCTGTTATGGGCACCAAACCAAACAAAAACAAAATGAAGAACTTTATAAAGAAATAAAAAGCTGAAGTAGTATTTAATGATGAATGTTTACATCGTGTTATGAGAGATATCAAATTTAAGACTTTCATGATAATAATTGTCCATATCAGAACATGTAAAAATTAAATCCAAACTCAAGTATTTAAGGGAAAAGTTTTGGTTAGATTCTTGAGCGGGAATCGAAAGTATCTATTGATGTTTTGAATAAAAGTTGTCGATATCTAAAAATCGATTCTTCAGATTTAGAGAAAACAAAATTAAAAAAAAAATCATTGTCACTTGTCTGATTGGTGCAGTTTTAAATGAAAAGATAGAGGATCATAGCAACACATTTTTTGCATTAAAATAATCACGTGCACACTCCCAATACTGAGAAAGGGGTGGACATATTCTCAAAGAAGACAGGGAGAGAGATGGAGTGAATCGGCTGATGAGAAGTAGGTTTTGTTTTGATAAATCTAATATAACCTAATTCTAAAGGGCTTCTATGTTTTGGGCCTAACTTTGGACAAATTTTGAGCTGCGTTTTGGAAAAAAGAAGATGTGCCAATTGACCGAATAGTTTAGAACTGTTTTGGCCAAATTTTGTCATTTTTTTCCTTTATATTAATTCGTTTGAGCTGCTAATTTAATATTTTTTTAAAAAAATTCAAATGTAAGAAATTGAAAATAATACAACAACAATCTTTTTAAGGAAAACAACAATAAGTAATAATAGTAATGTTGAGAATGAAAAGTATAATTTTAGAATTAATGAAAATAATGATAAAATGATGATAATTATAAGAATTATAAAGTTAGAGTAACAATTATAACAGGGAAAATGTTAGATTATGCGCAATGTAAGCCTTATACAGATCACATACATATATAATAGCATAATAATGTAAATTGAACTCGTCAACTAATTTTCATGTTTTACCACTACACATATCAAAATTTTTGAAATATATGATTTAATAGGATAAATTGTTTAATTTTGTAACTATCGTTGAAGTTTCATAATGAGTACAATTTGTATTTTATGTCCTCGGGTTGGTTGGATAGAGCAAAATCATTAAAATATTTCCCCGCCCTAGAAAGATACATCAAAACTATATGCATGGTTATGAACCTACTAATATCAAAAGGAAGATGGTTGGATTTTTTTTTTGGCTAGATGAAAGGCATGTGTTGTGAAGTAATAGATGCTTAAATGGAGGTTCATTCCAAATTGCTTTCATTTATTGACATCGTGTTGCTATATAGGATTTATAATTAAAACACCACTGATGAGTTTCTTTACAATAGAAGGGATGTTCCAGACATGTGGAATTGCTTATCTCTTTAATCTATCACCTTTTACGGTACGTATATTCATTTTGAAACATATACCAAAAACACAGTGATTTCCTCTTAATTATACAACTTGGCGAGTTTTGTAGGTTGTGGTTAAATATCAGGCATATTATTTTGATCTATCTTTCTAGGGTGAAACTTCCATTCATATATCAAACCCGGGGACAAAAAATATAAGTTGTATTCCATTAGAAACATTATGACAATAAAAAAAAGCCGTGTAAAGATAAAAAAATTCTATGTTTCCTATCTATATTCCTATATCTCAATAAAATTTATATGTGTTTAAAAAAAATTAGAAACGATATAGGCATATATTATAAGATGATTATGTAAGTCGAATTAGCTAACAGGATCCCACAGATTCACTACATTCAACAGATCCCGTAGATCCTAATTCAGACAGATTTCAACAAAATTGAAAAAATTCATTAATAAAATCAACACATTTTTCTTGAAAAAGAACAAGGATAATACCAGCAAAGCTTCGGATCTATACATCAAGAACATTATTTCAAACATAATAAATTTAAAGTCTCAGTATGGACACAAACCAACAAAACACAAAAATGAAGATTATAAAAAATAAAGCTTAAAGTAGTAGTTTAATGATGATCGTGATAGAATCAAAAATTAAGACTTTCACGATAGTACTTGAGCATATCAGAACATGTCCAAATGAAATCCGAAAACTCAGTATTCAAAGACAATTAGGTTAGAGTTCCTTTGAGTGGGAAGCGAAAGGATCTCTTTGAATTTTGAATAAAAATAAAAAATTGTGTCGAATATTGAAATCGATCTTCAAATTTAGAGAACAAAATCAAAAAAAAAAAAAAAAAAAAAAAAAAAAAAAAATATCTTTCTTGATTGGCCAGTTCAAAACAAAAGAGAGAGAATCATAGCAACACATTTTTGCATAAAATGATCGATGCATAGTCCTACAATACTGAGATAGGCGGTGGACATTTTTCAAAGAAGACAGCGAAAAGATATGGGAGGGATAGGAATGATGGAGTAAGGTTTTTAGGAGGTTTTGGGTTTGAGAAAAAGAATCTAATATAACCTATTCTAGGGGCTTCTATGTTTTGCGGCTTCATTGACAAATTTTTGAGCTGCGGTTTTTGAAAAAAAAAGATGGGCCAATGCCGAAGAGTTTAGAACTCTTTTGACCCGATTTGTCATTTTTCCTTTATATTAGTGGTTGAGCTTCTAATTTAAGAGCGTATATATTATATAAAAAGTTTCATATGTAAGAAATTTGAAATAACACAACATTATCTTTTTTAAGAAAACAAACAATAAGTAAGAATAGTTATGTTGGAATGAAAAATATAATTTTAAAAATAATGAAAATGATGCATAATTATAAGAATTATAAAGTTATTTAACAATTTATAACAGGGAAAATTTTAGAATATGCGCAATGTAAGCCATCAAATAACAAACATAATAATAGCATAATAATTAACTTGCATCTCTCAATTATTTTCATTTTTTCACAATTACAAATATCAAGCTTTTGAAATAGATGATTGATTATGCAAAAGAGGTTAAATTTTGTAATCGTTGAACTTTCATAATGGATTACAATTTTGTATTTTTATGTCCTCGGTTGGTCAGTTACAGTAGAGTTGGTTGAAGGATCAAAATCTAAAATGCTTCCCCCTAGAAAGATATATCAAAACAATATGCATGGTTATGAATCTAATATCTCAAAGAAAGATGGTTGATGAAAAGGAATTTGTTGTGCGTGTCATAGTGATCCAAATGCGCGTGGTACTACCTACAAAGGAGAGGTATGCAAAAATAAAAACATATATTGAAAACATCATAATTTTTGTCCCTTCTCTATGAAAGCCTCATGCGCGAATCTATATATGAATTGGACATATACATTTATCATCAACGAAAGAAATTGTGGCTGTGATAAGCATAGGATTCCACAATTAGCTTTCAGTTGAATGACATCATGGTATATCAAATGGGGATCTATGTATATAGTACCCCACCATAGTTTCTCACAATAGAAGGGATGTTCCAGGTGTGTATCCTTATATTTTGATATATCCCTTGCACGGAGCGTCCATATACTAATTTGAAACATACTACTACACAACACAGTGAATTCTGTCTTATTAACTACCACTTGTTTGAAGTTTGCATGTGCAATTATCATGTATATGATTGGACTATGTTTTGGGGTAGAAAACTCATTCAGTAAACTATTATTCTATCAATCAACAGGAGCGACAAAAGATAAGATATAGTTTGATTCATTAGGGAACTCCACCGACAATTAAAAAGGTACACATAAAAAAAGTCTATATCTTATTTAATCTATGTCTCAATAAATTGATATGTGTTTATAATAAAAGTAGAAACCTATTATATAACATATAATAAGAGTTTACAACGTAAGAATTAGCAACGATCCCATAGCTCCTAATTCTGCACAGATCCCGTAGCTTCTAAATTTCCGATAGATTTCTTATAAAAATTTAGGAATCAAAAAGACTAACCTTTTTTCTGGCAGTTAAAAGTGTAAAATAGGCGCTATCAGTACAGCAAGCTTTGGATCTTATTCATCAAGTAACATATTTGAACCATAATCAATTTAATTTCTCTATTATGTACACAATTCCAACACAAAAAAATGAAGACTTATAAGAAACAAAGCTGTTAAATTTGAGTTATATGATGTGATAAGAAATACAATTTAAGACTTTGAAGGATACTATTGACTTATCAGCAAATGACCAAAATGAAATTCAAATCAAGTATTTAAAGGAAAAACTTAGTAGCTTCTCGAGCGGATCGAAAGCATCGTGCATAGTCTGCCATGGATCGGCGAATAGGTAGAACTCTTTGTTCGAATTTTTTCATTTTTTTACTGTATATTATTCGTTTAGCGTTCTAATTTAAAACTTCTATATTATATAAAAATTCATAGTCAGAAATTGAAATAAGCAACAACAATCTTTAAAGAAAAAACAAACAATAAGGAATACTAGTAAGGTGAGAGAGAATGAATGAATGAAAAAATAATTTTAAAAAATCAATGAAATAAGATAAAATTTATACAATTAGAGTAACAATTATAAAAAAAAAAAAAAACAAAAACAGGGGAAATGTTATAGAAGGAAAATGTTAGAATATGCACCAAGAAGCCTTATTCAAATCACAAACATAAGAATAGAATAATAAGAATTGCATCCTTATTAATTTTTATTTTTTACCATCAAAACCTATCACAACCTATTGAAAATAGATTGAAATAGGATAAAAGAGTGTTAATTTTGTAACCATCGTTGAAGTTTCCATAATGCATACAAGTTTTATTTTATGTCCTCGGGTTGGTCAATGAAATTAAGAGGGGTTGAAGGGAGCAAAATCGTTAAAATGTTTCCCCCTAGAAGCAGTACATCAAGAAAATATGCATCTTTAACCTACTACTCTCAAAAAAGATGGTAGATATGAAGAGGAATTTGTTGTGCAGCCTGTCCAAGATGATTCAAATGAGGTACATACAAACAAAGGAGAGGTATGAAAAAATAACAGCAAATATATTGCCGATCATCCTTCCTTAATGAAGGCTCTCATTAGAGACATCTAATAATTGATGGGATTCGATACACATGCTATCACTCAAAAGAAGAAAATTGTGGGCTTGTTGTAAGCCTAGTATTCCACAATTAGCTTTCAAGTTGAATGACATCATGTGTATCATCACATGATATATTAGAACGCCACTCATGAGTGTCTTCACAAAAAAAGATATGTTCCAACATGTGTACCCTTATCTTTTCATATATCACCTTTGCAGGATGGTATCCTCATTCGAAACATATACCACATAACACAATGAATTGGTCTTGATCTAACAGTTGTTTTTTTAGGTTTGCAGGTTCAATATCATGCATATTATTTTGGTATATATTTCTAGGGGTGAAAACTCCAATGACCAAATTCTTATTCTAATCAATCAACCCGAGGACAAAAAATATAATTTGTATTCAATAGGAAATTCCGCCGACAATTAAAATTGACACAATATAAAAAAGTCTACTATCTTATTTAGTCATATATCTTAATAAAATAAATGTGTTTATAATAAATGTAGAACCTATATATAAATATATTATAAGAGTTTATAACATAACATTAGCTAAAAGATCTCATAGCTCCTAAATTCTAACAGATCCCGTAGCTCCTAAATTCTTACAGATCCCGTAGCTCCTAAATTCAGACAGATTTCTACAAAATTTAAGAATTCATGATAAATCTAACCTTTTCTCTTGGCAGTGAACTACACAGTACCAGCAAAGCTTCAGATCTATCTCCTCCAGAACAAATTTCAAACTATAGTAATTTGAATGTCTCTGTTATGGAATCAAACCAACAAAAATAGAATGAAGACTTGAAAAGATATAGAAGCTTAAAGTAGTAGTATAATCATGAAAGTGTACATAGGTGTGATAAGATATCAAAATTTAAGACTTTCATGATACTACTTGTGCATATCAGAACATGTCCAAAATGAAATCCAAACTCTACTATTTAAAGGACAAACTTAGGGTTAGAGTTACTTTAGCCGGAATTGAAAGTATCTATTTGAATTTTGAATAAAAGTTGTTCGAATATATAAAAATTGATTCTTCATATTAGAGAAACAAAATCTCAAAAAAAAAAAATCTTTTTCATCTTGTCTTTATTGGCCAGTTAAAAACAAAAGATAAAGGATCATAGCAACACATTTTTAAATAAAAATAATCATGTATAGCCCTGCCAATACTGAGATAGGGGTGACCATATTTTAAAGAAGACAGGGAGAGATGGAGTGTGGCGGCTGATGAGAAGTAGGTTTTAGGAGGTTTTGTTTTTAGAAATCTAATATAACCTAATTCTAAAGGGCTTCTAGGTATTGGGCCTAACTTTGGACAAATTTTGGGTTGCGTTTTGGAACAAAGAAGATGAGCCAATTGACCAAATAGTTTGAAACTCTTTTGATCAAATTTTTCATTTTTTCCTTTACGTTAATTCATTTGAGCTTCTAATTTAATACCTTTTATATTATGTATAAAGTTTCAAATGTAAGAAATTGGAAATAAAGCAACAATGATCTTTATAAAGAAAAAAACAATAGGTAATAATAGTAATGCTGAGTAACAACTTGTCACGGACCCAAAATGGGCACGAGTGGCACCCGCAATTATATCCTATAGTGAGAAACCACAAATCTAAACCCCAAAATTTCAAAGACAGAAGTATATAAATTTGAAATAACAAAAATAAATTGCGGATACCCCCCCCCCCCCCAAACTCAATTAATATAACCATTAAATAACTTCTAAAATTATTTACTTATAATCCCAAAATCTGGAAGTCATCACATCAAGAACATCTAATCCTCAAATCTTCAAATTTTAAGAGTATTTAAGGCTAAAATAAATGAAAGAATGGTCATGTCGAACTTTCAAGACAATCAAGAGTGAAGAGGAATCAAGCCCGAGCTTAGGAAGAAATAGCTCACCTGAATTCTGACTGCTGAAGACTGGCTAGAGTGCGGTACGAGTAGAAGTAGAGTTGCCGAACTTTGGTTTTTTTTTTTTTCTTCTTTTTTTTTTTTTTTTTTGTTTTTTTTTTTTTTCTGCACTCAAAAATATAACAGAAGACAATGCAAGTAGGGGTGCAGTACAGGGAACACGTACTGAGTAGGTATCATCGGCCATCAGAATAGAAATCAATATATATCAAAATATCTATGAAAACAACTACAATACCAACATGTAGACAAAACATAGTACAAGACCATGCGGCAACAACAAAGTGCACTGTGGGACTCAAGCCTCCCACCCATACTCGTTTGGGAAATTCGGGTCTAGATTAAGTAAATCACCATATCAAGATTCATTCTCTTTATTCCTCTTGTGTCGGAACGTGACACACCGAGCCCCTATTACTACGTGTCGGTTTCGGGCTACCGATCCCCTAATACGACGTGTCGGTCCGTGGACACCCGATCAAATATACGTGTCGTCGTGACACCCGATCCCTAATACTAAGTGTCGGTTCGCGGACAACCCGATAACCCTCCCCTAATACTATAGTCGGTCCTGTGACCCCCGAACCATTAGTATACTGCGGTTCGTGACACGCGATCACCTAATATACGTGGCGGTTCGCCACACCCGATCATTAACCTCATTTTTAGTTCTCAAGCCTTCTTTATACCAATGCA
Organism: Solanum habrochaites; assembly: GCA_027704765.1. Lineage (NCBI taxonomy): Eukaryota > Viridiplantae > Streptophyta > Magnoliopsida > Solanales > Solanaceae > Solanum > Solanum habrochaites. The sequence continues at coordinate 7,114,686 of JAKWJA010002495.1, read as the reverse complement.
TCATCAATTAATAGAGTGGATTTAAGGTTTTTTAAGATTTCGCCAGGTATCATCATTATAATCCATCAACAAGTATATAATCACAATCAAGCCAACAACGAATAAGGCATATAAAAGACTTTACGAATACCACCCAATACATATCAATCGCATTTAGAGTTTACTATGAAATAGCATAAACCATAACCTACATCACCGACGAAGCGTGATCAAGAAAGTTATCTCCCCATGCCTTGCTTTTCTCTTCATTCTTCCTTCTATCTCGCTCGTTCTCCCTCGCTGTCTTTTTCTTTCTTTTCTTCTCTAGATTTCTTTTGTCTTTTACCTAATTATCATACAATCAATTTTAAAAGATGATAAAGTAAACCAACTATTTATTTAAAGGTTTCCTCCTTTTTTTTAACCCCCAAGTAATGACTATTAACACTTTACCCCACTAATTCATAATTATAAGCAAGAATAGTCCAAACGCCCCTTAACAACTCGCAGACAGAAATCCGACTAGTCAAGGTTACGACACTAGTGACGGCCCGTCTTACCTGCAGACAGTCGAAGTCCGTCCGCAGTTCCGTCAAAAGTTCAGAGGACTCAATTCAGTAAAAGGTCTAGGACGTCCGTCGTGTCTACGACGGTCCATTATTGCAGTTACTCGTGATGTTTAGAGAGTTGATCCCAGTACCTAGATTTCAGAGTGTTTAAGTGTTTTTGGAACAAACCTTCGACGGTCCTTCGGACCATGACGTCCGTCGACTGATCCGTCGACCAGCAATTTTTATCAAATTAATATTACTGCTCGATATCACTAACAGGTCGGACATTCGATATAGATACTAATTTACCCATCGTTCACCCCGAAAGATCACGGATAGAAAACATGGGAGAGAAGGGAGTACCTGATCGGTAAAAACGAGTGGAGATCTTTCGGCATATCAGCCTCATTCTCCAAAGTAGACTTTCGACTGGTCCGTTCTTTCACTGACCTTGATAGATGCTTCTCTTTGATCTCAACTTGCGGACACTTCTTTAGCCACAATAAGAAACCGGCTCCTCCTTAGAAGGACAAATTCTCGTCGAGAGAACTGAAGCCCAAAGAATAATGTAGTTTCCATTTCCATGGTACTTTTCAGCATACCACATGAAATCCCGGGTGCACTCCTGATAGTCCTGGAGCAAGCCATTCATAATCCACCTCCCACACGCGCTTCAAACACTTCAAATGCGACCTAATATACTTGGACTAAGTTACCTGCTTGCTTACCAAACCGCATACACCCTTTCATGGGGTGAACCTTCAGCAAGAATTGTTCGCCCTGCATAAAATTCAAGTCCTAAACCTTTCGATCTGAATATCCTTCTGCCTGATCTGAGCTCTCGAAGCTAGCCTTGATGAATTTTACCTGCGCTACCGATTCCCTCAAGAGTCGGTACCCCAAGGTCTTACCTCAAAGCAAAAACCAACCAATGGGGGACATACATCTCTCCCATACAGTGCCTCAAATGGAGCCATATCCATACTTGATGGTTATTTTATTGTTGTATGAAAAACTAGGATAAGGGTTAGAATTTATCCTAAGAACCACCAAATTCATTCACACATGCACGGAAGCATATCCTTCCACACCTGAATCGTTAGCTCAGACGGACCATCGGTCTGCTGAGGGTGAAATGTAGTAAAAGATCAAGCCTAGTACCTAATGATGTAATTTTTTCCAAAACATAGAAGTGAAACTGCGACCTATCGGATATTGAGGAGAGTGGAACTCATACATCGAAACAATTTTGAGATATAAAGTTGGCGCAACTTCTCTTCATGTAAGTCATTTGACCGAATTAAGTGAGCCAGACTAGTTTAACCTATAAAAATTACCAAATGGAGTCAAACTTACCATGCTATTCGGAAGACAACACAAAATCCATTGCAATTTCTTCCCATTCCATTCAGAATGGGCATTCTCTGAAGTGTTCCTCACCAGGCCCTGGTTTGTCATATTAGCTGATAATTCGGTCATTTGGCAACAAAATCAACAATGTCGCGCTTCATTTATAATCCACTTAAAATGTTGCTTTAGGTCGCGATACATTTGTTGCACCAGGATGTATTAAGAGTACCTTGAACTATGACCTTTGGTTAAAATAGTGTGAACCATCATCAACAAGCGGCACACATACCCTCCCTTAATTCTCGAACACCTTCCTAGCAAGTATGCCTCTTTGCCTCTCCTCGCCATCCATATCTTTAATCGCATCAGTTCTTACGAGTAAACTGCTTCTCCTTAAATTTTTCTTGTCAAGAAAAAGGATCTGCCTCCACATAGGGGCAAAAGTCCTCCTACTCAGTATTTCAAGCCTCTAGGTCATTAGCAAAGTCTTTGCACTTTCTCTAGCCAAGGGCGTCTATAGAACTGGTAAGTAGGCTAAACTACCATGCTCCGACTTTTTACTTTAAAGCATCTGCACCACATTAGCTGTTCCTGGGTTATTTGGTTATACAATAGTGATATCCTGTCCTTCAGTAGTTCCATCCACCTCCTCTTGCCCAAAGTTCAAATCTTTCTGGATTTAAAGACATACTTGCAAACTACGATGATCTGTATGACTCACACTTGACCCCATATAGGTAATTGTCTCCATGCTTTAATGCCAAATACTACTGCAAGCCAAACTCCATCAGGTTGGATATAGTACGTTCATGCACTTTTAATGTCCTTGAAAGCATAAGCAATACATTTTTCATTGCTAGCACTGCACCCAAACCAGAAAGAATAAGATGCATCAAATAAACGGTGATTGTGAAATTCTTTAACCTCCAATGGAGGAGTAAGAATGCGATTTTTTTGCCAGATAGTCAACAAGGTCTTGAATTTCTGAAAATTTCGTCACATTCATCCGACCATACAAAGGGGACATTCGCTTAGTAGTTTGTTATCTAGCGGCGAAGCAATAGAGGAAAATACCTGGACAAACGCGATAGTAGCTAGTCCAAACCAACAAACTTTTTACCTCTGTAACATATATGATTACCCAACTCGTTACTGACTAATCTTAAAAGGATCCACCATCATCCATTCTTAGAAACAAACATGGCCCAAAGACACTGGACTAGCCAAAACTCACACTTGGAGAAATTTGGCATAAGTCTTTCTCCTCAACACTCCAATGCAGTTCTCAAATGTTCCTCATGTTCTTTCCTGCTCTTTGAGTTATCTATTATCAGTATATCATCAATGAAGACTATAACAAAGGGATCCATTATGGCTTAAAAAAACCCGTCATCAGATCATGCAATAGCAGGGGCATTCGTAAAGCCATCAAAAGACATTACTAAGAATTCGTAATGTCCATACTGGTTCGAAAGCAGTCTTTGTTGGCACATATGCTGCCCTATTTTCAATTGATATACACCCAGATCGTAAATAAATCTTTGAGAAGGTAAGTAAAAGCACATTGTAACTGATCGAACAAATCATTCAAGGCGAGGAAGAGGAATACTTGTTCTTAATAGTCACCTTATTCAGTTGCTGTAGTCTATGAAACATCGAAAAAATCTATCCTTCTTCTTCACAAATAAGACAGGAGACCCCAAGGGGATTGCAATTGTCCTAAAAAGCCTTACCTAAAAATCCTGAGTTGGGCCTTTTAAACTCTCTTTATACTCAGTGGAGCCATTCTATAAGGGGTAAGAAATGGGGCGAGTGCCCGGCTCCAGATCAATGCACAAAAATCGATATCTTGAGGTAGAACTGTGCCTTAGAAGCCAAACAACCTTACTAACCTCTCTTAGCGCCGAGAAAAGATGATAATATGACTGGGGGGGAAAAGTATCACCCTCAACACTAGCGGATTGTCCCAGGCTGGCCAAGTCAAAGTTTTTGCATTACATTAGTTCAAAATTTGGGAAAGCCAAGTCATACCCAGAAAGAATTACATCAAAACAACCAATTCTAGGATAATAAAATCCACATGAGTTTGCTCCCACAAAGTTACAGACAAGACCTATACACCTTCTCAACATCACAGGGACTCACCCAACGGAGTGATACACGAATCGTAATGTCGCAAATCACAATTGTAAATCAACGCAGTAGCAACGGGGAAGTTACCATATGAAAATGTGGATCCAGGATCAAATAATACAGACGCCATGCAGTCACAGAAGAAAAGATAAAGTGTGATAACAAACATCAGATTTGCCCTTGCGTCAGACCTCCAGCGGAAGGAAAGCATAACAATGGCCTATCACATGTCTGTCCAGGCACCTATCATGTTGCGCTCGGTAGCAGTTCCAGCTTGCCCGCCACCTTCGAGGAAAAAATTGGGGTGACCCCATTACCTTGTCCACCGCGTCCTCCAAAATGGCGGACCTCTCCCGGATGCCACCTCGACCCTAACTATGGGGTTGAAACGGTTTTGGAGAAAATTCCTAATATGTCCAGTTCTCAACATCCATAAAACTCTCTGGAGTAAAGCATAGGGTCTCTGTGAGAACGACGGAGTATGGGGAAACCTCCAAACTCAGAGAATTGTATGACCGTGTTTGTGGGTGAACCCCATATCTACAGTCTGCAGGGAAGAGGAATAGGGCGGTTGTTGTGGAACTCCTGAACTCTGCCCTCTGGAGTAATAACCTCTAAATCACCTCCCTTACGAAACTTTTTAGATGTAGATGTATGGTGAAGTCGTTCCAGGCTTCACCCCCGCAACTTCTATCACAAAATCAACCACTCTTGAAAGGATTTTGCTTTAAACCTCGAATGTCTGTCTACCATAGCGCCGCCTATTAGTTCAGGTTATACGACCACCGCATGACCCCCCGTCCGACTACTGTTAGCCACCCATTTACGTCCTCCCGCCATAGTTTTACTCTCAACCAAACTCCCCCCCCACTATATGCTACCACTACAATTGTCCTTAATTCCTTTTCTACACTCCTGTGTCTCCTGTTTCCGATTCGAATTTTCCCCTTCTACCCCCTCTTGCATGAGCTATCCGGTAAGGCTGGGATTGCAAATCGACCTCAATCCCTTCACAAAACGGCGAATTGCTTCTTATGGATGAAACAAAGCTGAGTAGCATACCTAGTAGTGCACCGAAAAATTTAAGCCTCATCACAGCAACAGACTGTTCCTTCCTTTTTAGGATCAGTAAGTATCTCCTTCTATCCCTCAAAGTCCGGGGTATATACGTCTCATAAATAGCTAAGCTAGAGAATGATGGCCCAAGTCGTAGGTGAGTGCGTGTGCTTGTTGCACACTCAATATAGAACGCCACCACCTTTTGTGGCATCCCCCTTGAAAATGCATAGGTCACGAACTCCACACCAAATAGTTCTCCTATGTACCTCTTATGTAGCAGCTCATGGAAATCAACCAGAAATAATAGCATATTCAGATCAGCACCTTGAATACTGGAGGTTCAAAACTTTACGAATTTAGTGAAAAGTTCAGCTGATCACTAGTAATTATGGACCCTGTAGTCAATCGAGGAAAGTTCCTATTTCAAATTTGATGGCATCCATGACGGGGGATAGCCACAGCAGAGCTCGCCATGTTGTACTCACGAACCTGAGGATGCTGGCTTGCAGGAAAACACTGAGCGTCTGTCTGGCCATGGATAAGAAACTGCGAATGATAAGTAAGAACCTGGTTATCATCTGGGGGAGGTTGGAGGTGGTAATTCCTCACTCTTGGAACTTGCTCATTTTCCCCGTCCTCACCCTCTCTTACTACACTCATCAGTCGGTGGAGGAGTACCTCCCTTAGTACTAGATAGGCCAGGTGTTTGTCCTCACCCTAGAGGACATACGCCGGAACATATACCAACGGCCTCTGCGTCATGTCCTCTGCGGCTACATCTCCAGTGCGCTGGTCAGATGCACCCCTGTCTTGCCGGTGCTTGGTGTGTTGCGCTGTTGTTGCTCTCGTTCTAACCATCTGCGAATAGAGTGAGGAGGTAAGAACCACTTTGTATCACCTAGATACCATTGGGACCAAAGTAATAGCACGAAAGAAAGAAAGAATGGAATTTTCCTAAAGTCCATAAGCATTCAAAAAAAGTAAGGGCGTCCCCCTACGTTCATCAATTACTCTACTGGACTCTTCTTGTATGATGGAACCCGAACCTAGCTCTGTTAACAGTTGTCACTACCCAAAAATGGGCCGCGAGTGGCAACCACCCCAATTATCCTCCTATGTGAGCGACCAATACAAAATCTAAACCCCAAAATTTGACCAGATAGAAATTTTAATAACAAAAATAAAATAAGGGAAGACCAAACTCATGAATTAACAATTAAAAAAACTTCTAAAATAATTACTGATCATGCCCCAAAAATCTGGACAGTCATCACACCAAGAAACATCCTATCCTCAAATTCAAATCTAAGAGTATTAAGAAGCTTAAAATAAATGAACAGACTGTCCAGTACGAACTCAAGAATCAAGACGTGGGAAGAGAATCAAGCCCCGATCTAAATAATAGCTAACCCTGAATTGTGACGTGCTGAAGACTGGCTAGGAGTTGGGACGAGTAGAAGTTTCTGGCCACGTTTGCCTGAGCACTCAAATCAATATACAAGAAGAAATGCAAGTAGGGGTCAGTACAGGGAAACACGTACTGAGTAGAGATCATCGGACAATCAGAATAGAAATCAATATATCAAATATATTATACAACAACGACAATATCAGCATGTAGCAACAAAAGTACAAGAAACAATGGGCAACAACATCAAGCGCACCTATGAGGACTCAAGCCTCCACACCATCTCGTTTGGAATTAGGTTCTTAGATAAGTAAATCACCAGATTCAAGATTCATCTATTTTTCCTATTGTGTCGGGAACGTGTACACACCGAGCCCATATTACTACGTGTCGGTTCGTGACACCCAATTCCCCTAATACTAGTTTCGTCCGTACAACCGATCAATAATACTACGTTTGTCGGTTGTGACACCCGATCCCATTACTACTCGGGTCGGTTCGCGACACCGATCCCCTAATACTACGTGTCGGTCATGGGGGGGGGGGGGGACACCCCGATCCATTTAATATTACGTGTCGGATTTGGTGACACCCGATCCCTAATACTACCCGTGTCGGTTGAGGACACCTGATCCATTACCCTATTTCTGTTAGTCATCAAGCCTTCTTTATACCAAGCATCATCATTAATAGAGTGGAATTAAGGTTTTTTAAGAGTTCGCAGTATCATCATTATAAGCCATCACAATTTATATAATCACCATCATGCAAACAACGAAATTTAAGCGCATTAAAGACTTACAATACACCCAATTACATATCAACGCTATTAGAGTTTACTATGAAAATAGCCTAATAAACCAGAACATACCTCCACCGAAGAATCGTGATCAACAAGCTATCTCCCATGCCTTTGCTTTTCTCTTCGGTCTCCTATCTTCTCGGCTTTTTTTTTTTCGATTCTCCCTCTCGGTTCTTTTTCGTCTTGTCTTCTCGAGATTTTTATTTTACCACCTTATTATCATAACAATACACATTTTAAAAGATGTAAAAGTAACCCACTATTTATTTCAAGGTACCTTTTTAACCCCAAGGTAATGACTTATATAACTTACCCCACTAAGGGAATAAGTAAAGCAGGAATAGTCCCAAAACGCCCTTAAAAACGCCCAGCGAAATCCGACTCAGTCACGGTAGCCACTCCGTGACAGGCCATCGTACATGGAGGTCCGCTCCTGCACGCCGCAAAAGTTTAGAGACTCAGATTTTCAGTAAAAGGTCTATGATGGTCCGTCGTGGCTACGAACGGTCTGTACTTGCAGAGTTCCGCGTGACGGTCAGAGGAGTTGATCCCAGTTGTACCCGCTTTTCAGAAGTTTAAGTGTTTTGGAACGAAACCCCTTTCAACGGTCCGTCGTGACCATGACGTTCAGTCGACTGATTCCGTAGACCCCAAGCCAAGTGTTATCAACTTAATATGATGCTAGAATCGATTAACAGGTCGTTACACAACGATGTGCAATGGAGGCTTTTTTAAGATTCAAAAACATATATAATACTATAATAACTGTAAATTGCACTTCTCTATTTGATTTTCATGTTTACCCACACACGAATCAAAAATTTTGAAATATTTGATAGAAAGGATAAAGATTTTCTTTTGTTAACTATCGTTAAAGTTCATAATGAATGACAAGTTTTATGCTTTGGGTTGGGTCAATTACCTTCGAGTTGCGGATGGAGCAAATCAATAAATATTCATCCCCTAGAACGAATACATCAAAAACAAATATTGCATGTTATAACCATCTTTAAACTCAAAGGAAGATTGTAATGAAAAGGAATTGTAAGCAGTTTGTGTAGATCATTCAAAATGGAACGGGACATACCCTACAAAGGAGAGGTATGAAAAAATAACAACACATAGATCTGAACATCCCTTCTTATATGAAAAGCTCTCATGAGCGACATCTATAGATGATTGGACGATACACATGAGGTTATCAAAAATAAAGGAAAATTGTGGGCTTTAATAAGCCCAATTATCCCCCAAAACAAATTTAGCTTTTGGCTTTTAAGTTGAAGGACATAATGTGGTATATCACATGAGGGAGATAGCCGTCACTCATCGTTTCTCACAAAAGAAGGATTGTTATGATGTGGTACAACTTACTTTTCATATATCACCTTTACGGTACACATCCTCATTGAAACATACTCAGCACACAAACAAATGAATCATCTTAATCTACAATTTTTTTTGATAGGTTGCCAGGTTCAATATCAGCATATTAGTTTGGGCTATATTTCTAGTGGTGAAGACTCCATTCACCAAACTCTTATTCTAATAAATCAACACGGGAACAAAAAATATAATTTGGATCTTAGGAATCCACGAAAATTAAAAAAAGGCACAACTTAAAAAAGTCAACTATCCTATTTAATAATATATCTCAATAAAATTATATGTGTTTATAATAAAAGTAGAACCGATATATACATATATTATAAGAGTTTATAACTTAACATTAGCTAACAGATCCCATAGCTTCTATATTTTAACAGATTTCGTAGAACCTAAATTCAGACAGATTTTTACAAAAATTTAAGAATTCAAAATAAATTTAACTTTTTTTATTGGCAGTGAACTAGGCAGTACCAGCAAAGCATCGGAACTATCTCCTCAAGAACAGATTTTGAACCATACTTAATTTAAATGTCTCTTTTATGGACACAAATCAACAAAAACGAAATGAAGACCTATAAAGATATAGAAGCTTAAAGTAGTCATTAATGATTAAAGTGTACGTCGTGTGTGATAAGATATCAAAATTTAAGACTTTCATGATACTACTTGTGAATATAAGAACATGCCTTAAATGAAATCCAAACTCTAGTATTGAAAGGAGAAACTTAGGTTAGAGTTCCTTGAGCGGGATTCGAATGTATCTATCTAAATTTTCAATAAAAGTTATTTGAATATCTGAAAATTGATTCTTCAGATTAGAGAAACAAAATCTCAAGAAAATTCATTTTCATCTTGTCTTGATTGGCCAGTTCAAAACGAAAGATAGAGGATCATAGCAACACATTTTTGCATAAAAATAATCATGCATAGCCTTGCCAAATTTGAGATAGGGGTGGACATTGTCACACCCCGAAACTACAACCTAGAATTTAGGGTTCAATCTTTTATTGCAATTGCGTATTCGACCTCTCGGAAGTCTCATACAAGGCCATCATATCATTCATCGCATAAACATAATGAAAACTAGTGCGAATTAAGACTTTTCATAAAAACGATATAGAAGTCTTAAACTCTTTCATTTATGTTGAAATAGCAAAAACAAAACTCTCGATTCAGTACTTAAGACTCGACATACTTGGGACAGACATACGAATTAAACACACACTTAAATATAGTCTATTAAAAAGTTATGAAAAAAATAATATGAAATATATGCCTCGAGTCAAGGGAGGAATTACTTCAACTCTTCTTGAACGATTCCCTAGTCCAAGCCTTCTTCAAAAGTCTTCACCTACAAAGACCTAAAGATAGAAAAATAAAGCAGCAATAGTACAACACATGTAATAAGGCTGACAATATGATCAAATCATGAAAACGGACTGACTTAGTGTTGAAAATATGCAGTTTTCTTTAAAACATCACAATATCATCTAAAAATAAATTTACCAACTTAGAATCACATAAGAAATCACCCAAAAAGAATTATTACATATTTGGACTCACTTTACAGTAATCTCAATTCATTGTACAGTGAATACCTCTTGTTACATGATCATCCAATGTCGTGCCAAACATCTTCTAGCATGAACCTTCTAAATAAATCTATCCTAAGATTCACTTAAGTCACCAAAGAGAGCCGCCCATACACCCCTCTCTATCATGTGGCCTAAAAGGATCCTTAAAAGATTACTCAAATGAGACACACATACACACTACAATGACATCGACAAACAAGAAATATAAAAATATGACAGTCTCCCCTACCAAAGTCTATCAAAAATACTACTAAGTACTACTAGAAGAGAACGCCCATACATTCAATCAAGGCTACCCTAATAGCCTAAGATTCATAGGTTTAAATCAGTCAACATCAAGCAACTTACCCTAACTAGAGGCATTTCAAGCTTCCAAAGAATAAGACATGAAGATATCATCCTTTGCCTTCTTCACACTTTCTTTAACTAAGGATACACATCACAGGAATCCTTTAAGGTACTTTAGATAGGTGCGGTATACTATACATCGACCCTATAAAAAATTAAGTCTTTTATCATGCGTTTAATTAAGAGAATACATCACATAGCATGAAATTCAAATAATGGTGTTGGAAAGCCCCTAGGGCCTTCTATTAACATCTTCATAGCCATTGGCAATGTCTACGTGAGAGTCCCTATACAACAAACCTAAACTTCATCGAATTTTCTTATGCTTACATAGGTATCCCATATGATTAGAATATACAATAAATAACATAGACCATGTAGCAAAGCATGGAATCCGAAGGTTCTATCCTTTGTTACGATGAGTGTTTCTAATTGCCAATGTAGTAGAACTAGAATCCCCAAGTAGGCACATGGGTAAGGAATATGAAGGGCGTGCCTTTATATTTCTAGTCTCATGACTTAAGTAGAACTATTTCCTACACATACTCACTTTGTCTATAACTTAGTTCTCACAGATCAATTACATAAGTTCATACAAATGGGGTCCCATGTAAGTCATGACCCCAAGACATTACCCTACCAAAGCAAGGTCCATTAGGGCTATCTCACTATGGTGACAAGAAGATCATCATAACTTCCCTAAGGTATGATATGATTCCGTTCCAGCGAATCAAACTTAAGTCCATCATTCATTACATGAAGGATACCATTATGGCTCACTACTTCACGATTCATAATAGTAACTTGGTTCAAGGTTCCACATAAATGACCTTCTTACCATTATTCAAGGTCTCACCTATATTAATTTATTCAATACTAAGATCCTTTAGTGCTTCTAAGTCAAGAAATCACATAGTTCACATGAGCAATAAAGTCAAGGACACTACGACCCTTAAACACGACAAAAATTACTTCCATTGACACATATACCTATCTTGATTAGAAACGCAGGAAAAATGACCTTAGCCTTATTTAATAAACCCTATTCATTACCTTAACTTTCTACGAACCATTTTAAAACTCATCTAGCCATTTTAGGAAGAACCATGTGCAACTCGCAAGACTACAACAAACACATGTCAAATCAACATGATTTCCAGATAGTATTAATAGTATAACACATACTTTCACATATAGGTAGATAATATCACACATCACTAAAGCAAATACACAAATAGACATATAAGCTCAAGTAGTTCCATCAAGGCCATGATCATTCATGTACTTAAAATAACGCCGACAATGCCACATCAATTCATATAACACTGCCACCAAAGGTAGACAAAACCAATAATAACATAATTGAAGTATAATTAAAATATAATAACAAGGAATAGGGTAGCGTACCACTACTTCATCATTAACACTTCAAGCCAATACCAAATCACCGAATTCAACATCACAAGGCCCTTACCCATGGCCATGAACACCAATTCAATACAAAACTATAGAAATCAATGAAATCTAAACTAATTCAACATGGATTCAACATTCTAAGATAAAATTGACAAAAACTGAGTACAATTCTTACACCATTAGAAAGCCCATAAGAAACTACACATGAATTTATCAACATAAGACCAATATCAAGTAAGTCATAAATTAGTCAAAATCTAAGGTTCATCAATTTAATGGGTTCATGGGTAATTTATGTTAAAATCATCAATACAACATCAATCAAATCCATAATAGATGTTTGAAAATCATTAATGCAAGAACCCATGGTAGATCATTTATTTTGAAAACTTTTGAAAACATCTTTGAAAGTTGGGATCCTTGATGAAACGAGTTTCAAGGATCAAAAGCCATACCTCAATGAAGCTAATTCTTCAATTTGATGAATAATCTCCACTCAAAATGTCACACCAAACTCTTCCTGATTTTGGACTTCAATGGAGTCTTGGGGAATTTCTATGGTATTTTCGGGTATTGATTTTGAAGAATGAAATCTTCTAAGTGTTAAAGTCTTATAAACACTTGTAAAATATCCAAAAGACCCTTAGGGAACCGCTAAACGTTCCATTTAGAAATGGGGTGAAATTACAATTTCACCCCTAGACTTAACTGTGAATTGTACGCAGGACAATTGGCACCATCGACGGGACAGTCGACGGACCATTTGTCCACAAACGGACCGTCCTGTCCCTTCGTCGATTGGGTCAGAGGCTGGATGTGGTTCCTCAACCTTTCCCAGCCTAAGTCACAACCTACGGGACCATCGACGGACCGTCCTTTGGTCCGTGGTCTTGGGACAAGGTCTCTCATCAACGGACAACCCATTGACGGGATGTAGGTCCACTTACGGGATGTCTTCTCCTCGTCGATGGGTTTAGAGGCTCGGGACAGGTAGATTAGCCACCTAGGATAAATACCTACTCACTCCCGTCACCCACGGACCGTCGACCAGCCCACTTGCCATCGATTGGCTTCCGTAGGTGAGGATGCCTTTGGCAGACTTGTTCTCCGACATGGGTCCTTCCTCAAGGACCCTTTGTTGGTCCTTGGGGATGTTTTCCCGTACGTTTTCAATTGAAACATGAACTTATAATAATTTAAAACTCCTCACATGAATTTCACTAAAAATGAACACGTAAAACTCGACAAAACATGCCTATACAAACAAGGTCATTTCTAGGCACATCTTTCAAAGCCTAGATTCCACAATTAGCTTTCAAGTTGAATGACATCATGTATATCATCAGCTGATATATTAGCACGCCACTCGTGAGTTTCTTCACAATAAAAGGGACTTTCCAGCATGTGTATTCCTATCTTTTCATAAATCACCTTTGCAGGTACGTATACTCATTTGAAACATCTACCACACAACATAGTGAATTCCACTTAATCTAATACTTGTTTTTTTAGGTTTGCAGGTTTAATATCATGCATATTATTTTGATCTATCTATATAGGGGTGAAAACTCAATTCATCAAACTCTTGTTTTGATCAATCAACACGAGGACAAAAAATATAATTTGTATTCATTAGGGAACTCCACCGGCATTTAAAAAAGGCGCAACATAAAAAAGTCTATTATCTTATTTAATCATATGTCTCAATAAAATTTATATGTGTTTTTAATAAAAGTAGAACCGATATATACATATATTATAAGAGTTTATAACGTAGCATTAGCTAACAAATCCCATAGCTCCTAAATTCTCACAGATCCAGTAGCTTCTAAATTCAGATAGATTTCTATAAAAATTTAAGAATTCATAATAAATCTAACCTTTTTTCTTGGCAGTGAACTAGGCAGTACCAGCAAAGCTTCGGATCTATATCATCAAGAACATATATCGAACCATAATAAATTTAAATGTCTCTGTTATGGACACAATCCAACAAAAACAAAATGAAGAATTATAAAGAAATAAAAGCTTAAAGTAGTAGTTTAATGATGATGTGATAAGAAATCAAATTTAAGACTTTTATGATACTACTTGAGCATATCAGAACATGTCAAAATGAAATCCAAACTCAAGTATTTAAAGGACAAACTTAGGGTTAGAGTTCCTTGAGCGGGAATCGAAAGTATCTATTTGAATTTTGAATAAAAATTGTTCGAATATCTGAAAATCAATTCTTCAGATTAGAGAAACAAAATCTCAAAAAAAAATCATTGTCATCTTTTCTTGATTGGCCAGTTCAAAAAGAAAGATAGGGGATTATAGCAATACATTTCTGCATAAAAATAATCATGCATAGTCCTGCCAATACTGAGATAGGGGTGGATATATTTTCAAAGAAGACAGAGAGTGAGATGGAGTGTAGCGGCTGATGAGAAGTAGGTTTTAGGAGGTTTTGTTTTGAGAAATCTAATATAACCTAATTCTAAAGGGCTTCTATGTTTTGGGCCTAACTTTGGACAAATTTTGAGCTGCGTTTTGGAAAAAAGAAGATGGGCCAATTGACCGAATAGTTTAGAACTCTTTTGGACGAATTTTGTCATTTTTTTCTGTATATTAATTCGTTTGAGATTCTAATTTAATACCTTGTATATTATATATAAAGTTTCATATGTAAGAAATTTGAAATAAAGCAACAATAATCTTTTTAAAGAAAATAAGAATAAGTAATAATAGTAATGTTGAGAATGAAAAATATAATTTTAAAAATTAATGAAAATAATGATAAAATGATGATAATTATAAGAATTATAAAGTTAGAATAACAATTATAACAGGGAAAATTTAAGCCTTATTCAAATCACAAACATATATTATAGAAAATACATGTAAATTGCACTCCTCAATTTAATTTCCTTTTTACCATTAAAGAATCAAGCATTTTGAAATATATATCGAATAGGAATAGGGTAAGAGTTTAATTTTGTAACTCTCGTCGAACATTTCATACTGAATACAAGTTGTATTTTATGTCCTCGGGTCTTGGTCAATTACATGTAAGAGTGGTGAGGAGCAACAAAATCATTTAAAATGTTTCCCCCATGAGAAAGATACGTTAAAACTATATGCATGGTTAGAAAAACTACTAATCTCAAAGGAAGATGGTTAGAGGAAAAAAGGAATTTGCTGGCAGAGTGATCGATGATTCCAATGGAGATTACATACCTACAAATGAGGAGGTATGAAAAATAACAGCAGATAATTGGAACATCCCTTCTTATATGAAGGTTCTCATGAGATCATCTAATAATATGGACGATACACATGATATCACTCACAAGAAAGGACAATTGTGGGCTTTTGAAAGCCTAGATTGCACAAGTAGCTTTCAAGTTGAATGACATCATGTGTATCATCAGATGATATATTAGCACGTCAATCATGAGTTTTTCACAATTAAAGGGATGTTCCAGTATGTGTATCCTTATCTTTTCATATATCACTTTGCAGGTACGTATACTCATTTGAAACATCTACCACACAAACGCAATGAATTCCTCTTAATCACTACTTTTTTTGTAGATTGAGTGTTTAATATCATGACATATTATTGATCTAACTTTTTTGGGGGTATTGGAACAACTCCATTCATCAAACTCTTGTTCTGATCAATTAACACGAGGATAAACAAAATATAATTTGTATGCAGTAGGGAACTCCACCGGCATTTAAAAAAGGCGCAACTTAAAAAGTCTTTTATTTTATTTAATCATATGTCTCAATAAAATTTATATGTATTTTTAATAAAAGTAGAACCGATATATACATATCTTATAAGAGTTTATAATGTAGAATTAGCTAACAAACCCCATAGCTCCTAAATTCTTACAAATCTAGTAGCTTCTAAATTAAGATAGATTTCTATAAAAATTTATGAATTCATAATAAATCTAACCTTTTTTCATAGCAGTGATCTAGGCAGTAGCAGCAAAGCTTTGGATCTATATCATCAAGAACATATATCAAACCATAATAAATTGAAATGTCTCTGTTATGGACACAATCCAACAAAAACAAAATGAAGAATTATAAAGAAATAAAGCTTAAAGTAGTAGTTGAATGATGAGTGATAGAAATAAAATTTAAGACATTTATGATACAACTTGAGCATATCAGAACATGCAAAATGAAAATCCAAACTCAAGTATTTAAAGGACAAACTTAGATTAGAGTCCTGAGCGGGAATATAAGTATCTATTTGAATTTGAATAAAAAATTGTTCGAATATCAGAAAATCGATCTCAGATTAGGAGAAGAAAGAAAATCTCAAAAAAAAAATCATTGTCGTTCTTCGACTGATTTGCCAGTTCAAAAAGAAAGTGGGGATTATAGCAATACATTTTCGCATAAAAATATCAGCATAGTCCTCCCAATACGAGATAGGGGTGGAAGATATTGTCAAAGAAAGGACAGAGAGAGAGATGGAAGGTGTACGGCTTAATGAGAGGTAGGTTTAGGAGGTTTTGTTTTGAGAAATCTAATAAACCTAATCTTAAGGTCTTTATGTTTTGGGCCCAACTTTGGATAAGTTTTAGCTGCGTTTTGGAATTTGGAAAAAAGGAATGGGCAATTGACTATAATAGTTGAGAACTCTTTTGGATGAATTTTGAATTTTTTTACGGTTATTATTCGTTTGATATTCTAATTTAATATCTTGTTATTATATTAAGTTTCAGATGAAGAACGAAATTTTAAATAAAGCAACAATAATCTTTTTAAAGAAAATAAAGAAAAAGTAATAATGTATGTTGAGAATGAAAAATAAATTTAAAAATAATGAAAATAGTATGATAAATGATGATAATGTAAGAATTATAAAAGTAGAGTATCAATTATAAATGGGAAAACGTTTAGAATATGCGCACTGCACGCCTTATCAAAATACCAACATTATATAATAGCATATTAATATTGGTAAAATGCAACTCCTCAGTTAATTTTAATTTTTTACATTACAAGTATCAAACTTTTTGAATATTATGATCAAATAGAATAAATATTTCAATTTTGGTAACTGTCGTTGTGAACTTTCGTAATGAACAAGTTGTATTTTATATGTCCCGCGGGTTGGTCAATTACATTAAGAGCTGGTTGAATGGAGCAATAATCATAAAATGTTCCCCCCTAGAAAGATACATTAAAAACTATATGCCATGGTTTAAACTACTTAATCTTAAAAGGAAATGGTAGAGAAAAAGAATTTGTTGTGCTGTGTTATAGATGATTAAATGGAGGACATCCTACAAAGGAGAGGATGAAAAAATAACCAGCACAGATATTGGAACATCCTTCTTATATGAAAGGCTCTCATGAGCTACATTCTAATAGATTCAAACGATACACAGGATATAATTCAGAATGAATGAAAAAAATGTGGGCTTTTGATACGCCTGATTTCCACAATTAGCTTTCTGTTGAATGACATCTGGGTTATCATAGATGATATTTTGCACGCCACTCATAAGGTTTCTTCACAATAAAAGGATGTTTCCAGCATGTTGGTGTCCTATCTTTTCATACATCACCTTGCAGTACGTATACTCATTTGAAAATCTTACCACACAAACAAAGTTGAATTCTCTTAATCTACAACTTTTTGTAGGTTTGAGGGTTTTTTTTTAATATCATGCATATTATTTTGATCCTATCTATAGGGGTGAAAACTCTATCATCAAATATTTTTATGATCAATCAACATGAGGACAAAAAATATATTTTATATTCAGTAGAGAATTCCACCGGCAATTAAACAAAAAAGACCAACATAAAAAAAAAGTCTATTATCTTATTTAATCATATGTCTCAATAAAATTTATATGGTTTATAATAAAACTGAACCATATATACATTATAGTATAGACTTATAACGTTAGCATTAGCTAACAAATCCATAGCTCCTACATGCTCACAGATTCAGAAGATTTAAAAGTCATATAGATTTCTTTAAAAAATTTATGAATCATAATAAATCTAACCTTTTTTCTGGCAGTGAACTAGGCAAGTACCAGCAAGTTTGGATAAATTCTTCATCACGAACAGATGTAGCGAACCACAATACATTTTAAAATTCTCTGTTATGGACACAATCCCAAAACAAAAACAAAATGAAGAATTATTAAAGAAATACAAATCGTTAAAGTAGTAGTTAAGTTGGCGTGATAAGAAGAAATCAAATTTAAGCACTTTTATGTACTACTGAGAATATCAGAACATGTCAAAATGAAATCCAAACTCAAGGGATTTAAAAGGACAAACTTAGGGTAGAGTTCCTTGAGCGGGAATCGAAAGTTCTATTGAATTTGAATAAAAAATTGTTCGAAGATCTGAAAATCAACCTTCCGATTAGAGAAACAAAATCCCCAAAAAAAAATAAATCAGATCATATTTTTTGATTGGCCAGTTCAAAACGTAAGATAGGGAATTATAGCAATACATTTTTGCCATAAAATAATCATGCATAGTTACTCCATACTCAGATAGGGGGGATATATTTTCAATTGGACTGACAGAGAAGAGATGGAGTGTAGAGGCTGATGAGAAGTCGGTTTTAGGAGGTTGTGTTTGAGAAATCTAATATAATCTAATTAAGGGGCTTCTATTGTCTTGGCCTAAATTTGAGACAAATTTTGAGCCGCGTTTTGAAAAAGAAGTGGGCCCAATTGAACCGAATAGTTTTTAGAAAACTCTTTTGCCAATTGTCATTTTTTTCCCTTTATATTAATTCGTTGAGCTTCTAATTGATACCTTGTATATTATATAAAAAAGTTTATATGTAAGAAATTTGAAAGAAAGCAACAATAATTTTTTAAAGAAAACACGAATAAGATAAAGTAATAATAGTATGGTGAGAATTGAAAAAATATACATTTTAAAAATTAAGAAAAAATGATAGATGCTGATAATTATAAGAATTATGAAGTTCGAGGAACAGTAGTAACGGGGAAAAAAAAATAGGAATCTGCGGCAATGTAAGCCTTATCAAATCACAAACATATATAATAGCATAAAATGCAAATTGCATCCTCCATTAATTTCATTTTTTACCATACACATATAAAACTTTTTTAAATATATAAGCGAATAGATAAGAGTTAATGTTATAAACGTCTTGAACTTTCATAATGATACAAGTTGTATTTATGTCCCGGGTCGAGTAAATCACATAGTAAGAGTTGGTTTGAATGGAGCAAAATCATTAAAATGTTTCCCCCCTAGAATTACACAAAAACTATATGCTGGCTATGAAACCTACTAATCTCAAAAGGAAGGGTAGATTAAAAGGAAATTGTTGTGCAGTTGATAGATGATTTTCAAATGGTTGCGTACATAACAACAAAGGAGAGGTATGAAAAAATAACAGCACATATATTGCAACACATCCCTTCTTGTATGAAGGCTCTCATGTGATACATTCTATATAAGATTGGAGGGATACACATGAATACTCACTCAAAAAGAATGAAAATTGTTGCCTTTTGATAAGCCTAGTTACTTATAAATTAAACTTTCAAGTTGAATCGACATTCATGTGTATCACAAATGATATATTAGCACGCCACTTCCTGAGTTCTTCACAATTAGAAGGGAGGTTTCAGCGTGGTACCCTTATCTTCATATTCACATTTTGCAGGTAGTATACTCATTTGAAAACATATACAACACAACAACATTGAAATTTCCTCTAATCTACCACTAATTTTGTAGGTTTGAAGGTTCAATATTCTGATTATAATTTTGATCTTTATCTTTTCTAGGGTGAAAAACTCCATTCAACCAAAACTTTTATATAATCAATCAACACGAGACAAAAAATATACTTTATATTCATTAGGGAACTCACCGACAATTAAAAAAAGGCACAACTAAAAACAGGTCTATTACTATTTAATCATATCGTCCAATAAATTTTATAGGTGTTATAATTAAAAGTAGAAACGAAATATACATTATAAATTAGACGTTAAAACGTAGCATTAGCTAACAGATCACAAGCTCCTAAATTCTCACAGAACCCGTAGCCTTAATTCAGTATATTTCTATAAAATTTAAGAATCATCAATAAATCTAACCTTTTTTCTTGGCAGTGAACTAGGCAGTACCAACAAAGCTTCGGATCTATCTCATGCAAGAACATATTTTGAACCATAATAAATTTAAATGTCTCTGTTATGGACACAATCCAACAAAAACAAAATGAAGACTTATAAAGAAATAAAAGCCTAAAGTAGTAGTTTAATGATGGAGTGATAAGAAATAAAAATTTAAGACTTTTGTGATACTACTTGAGCTTATTAGCACATGACCAAAATAAAATCCAAACTCAAGTATTTGAAGGACAAACTTAGGGATAGAGTTCCTTGAGCGGGAATCGAAAGTATCTATTTGAATTTTAAATAAAAACTGTTCGAATATCTGAATATCAATTCTTCAGATTAGAGAAACAAAATCTCAAAAAAAAAGTCATGGTCATTTTTCTTGATTGGCCAGTTTAAAACACGAAAGATAGAGGATTATATAATACATATTTGCATAAAAAAAATATGTATAGTTCATGCCACTACTGGATAGGGGTGGCAATATATTTAAAAGAAACAGAGAGAGAGAATCGTAGTGTGTAGGGGATGATGAGAAGTAGGTTTTAGGAGTTTTTGTTTTGAGAAATGTTGTATAACCTAATTCTAAAGGTCTTGTATATTTTTTGGGCCTAATTTTGGACAAATTTTGAATTGCATTTTGGAAAAATGAAGATAGGCCAATTGACTGAATAGTTTAGAACTGTTTTGGCAGAATTTTTTCACTTTTTTCCTTTTTATATTAATACGTTTGAGCTACTAATTTAATATATTTTATAAAATGTTTCAAATGTATGAAATTGAAAATTATGCATGGTTATGAACCTTCTAAACTCAAAAGGAAGATGTAGATGAAAGGAATTTGTGTCCGGGTGATTAGATGATAAAAGGACCGGGGTACATAACCATGACAAAGGGAGGTATGAAAAAATAACAGCACAAATATTGGAACATCCCTTCTATATGAAGGATCAGAGTGACATCTATATATTATGGACGAACCCTTGATGTCACTCCAAAAAATTAAAGAAAATTATGGATTTATAAGCCTTGGATTCCACAATTTGCTTTCATGTTGAATGAACATTCATGTGTATCATCACAGAATATATTTGTTTCACTCTTGTATGAAAATAGAATTATAGTGTATAAATCATTCAGAAACATGAAGTAATCCGATATGTTAGAACAGTAAGTAAGATGAACAGAAATTATTTGAAAAAAAATAATTGAATCTGTTAAAAACCTCCAGAATTGAATACTCTTTTTAATATAATTAGGAAGATAAATCAGGTCAACTAATCACAGTGTCCCTTAAGGGAAATTATTCCCCTCTATATCGAGCGTTTGATTTGAATATAACCTCCCAGGGTAAAATGATCTTAATCAGGTAGAGTAAGATACCAAAAACTCTACTGTCAGGACATCAATAAACAGCAGGAAAGTACACGAAGAAATATGTGTTTTTAAGAAGAAGGAAAGATCAGAAAACTTCGTAGGGAAATATTTTGAAGACTGAATGGTATTTATAGGCAAGAGAATATATTCTAAAAAGGTTTCCAACCATTTCAGAATTGGACACGACCATTATGGAAAGGTTGCCAACTTCAATGGTATTGACTGTTCCTGAAAGTTTGCAACCTTTCAGAACAGTCATTGAGGAATTTTTAAATATAACGGAATTTACAACGAGCACTGCGGCGGATCCAAGTCGGGTAGGGTTAAATAAAAGTTGGAACACATATCGGTTACCTTCGGTTATCAACTAATTCAATTTTCAAAATAAGTTTTGCCATTTAATTAATTAAATTTAAATTAATTAAAATAAATTTTCCAAAAAATTATCTCTTGATCGACATTTGTCGATAGCCGAAGGTGAGCGGACAACAACGACGACGCGAGGGGGGTCCCTCTTTCCAAACCTTTTAACAATTAATAGGAGTGTTATTTATTTTTAAAATCTCCTATTTTCATTTCCATTACCGATGAAGAGACTATTGATTTTGTTTAACTTAAAGCATTAGAGGACTTGTCAAGTTTCCAACTTTCACGTTGAAACTTTTTCAAATTACTCTCATTCCCTCGATTTCCCATAAATTTTGCTACATACCCAACAATCTCTCACATTATGGGGAATAGTATAAACATAGGAATGCACGGACATTGTTTGTTTTTAAACTTTTTTTACAAGCCAATGAATTAATTGCACAATGATAAGGTAGGTTTCCCCTTGGACTTCCGATAGTGAAATATGTCGGATATACTCGGTCAATCGCGTAGATTGATATCTTTGAACCGCGACATTGGGGTATGATACCTAGACAACATATGTCACACAATTAACCCTTTACTGTTTATGATTCTTAGGTTATGATCGTTTCAGCCATGAAAACACCTCCTGGTCATGTGTGTATAGAGAATAGGCTTTGACATAAAATTCTCTTTGAAGAGGCATCCACTTCACACTCACATCGGTGATTTCTAAACCGTTGGTTCATCTCTATATATTTTGGTTCAAATCTACCAAATCCTTAGAAATCATTAAAAAATGAAGCTTTAATACCTCATTAACAAGCCTTTAAAGTCTTAACCTTTTCCGAAACATTGTCTTTCATAATGAGATGGATTGGTTTGAATTGCTTAATGTCGAAACGTCAGTACAACTTTATTTTCTCCTTGAAATAAGGGGGGGGCTCGGGATCCAGTATGATAGATAGAGTTACCGTTCATGACTGTACTTGTCCTAAGCCAAGTAAAACCCATTCACTTAGCTGATCGTTCAAAACTGCCTCTCTCATAGCTTTCGTTTATAAATATGGGACACATTATCCTTCACCTTTACATAGTCCAATTGTGGATAATTCCACTATAGAGCAGTTTGTATTGAGGTTTGGTTTTATGTCTACGTCGTTATGCGAGGACTTTCCCGTTGTACATAACGCTCCCTGCCCCTAACTATGGCTGCTGGACTCATAGCAATGTATGAAAATGGTCCAACAGGTGTGGGCCAAAATGGAAAATATCCTCTAGGAAAATTCCGGAAGCCATTCCGCTTTCTTCACCAGCCTCTATCCAAAGCAATGATTCAGATTCCATGTGGAGCAGCAATAAATGTCTGTTTGGAAGATTTCCAAAAGACAGCTCTCCACCAAGTATTGGAATACATAAACACTGTGGATTTTATAATCATTTGACCCGGTGATCAATTTGCATCACAATCCTTCAATCACAGAAGGATATCTATTATAATGCAAAGCATAATGTTGTGTCATTTTAGATAAACCCAACACACGTTTTATAGCCTTCATGAGTTTTGATTGGATTACTAGTTTGTACCGACTCAGTTTAATAATAGACATGCTATATCTGGTCGCGTGCAATTCATAACTATGACATCAAACTTCCCAACACTCTGGCATATTCCATTGAGAGTCACTTTGACCTTCATCTTTTAAATGTACACTTAAAATCATTGAGTTTTGAATACATTGAAATGAAATTCAAGTAATTGAACATTATCCAAATTTTTTCATATCATGAGATTGTTGAGATTAATGCTAGTCCCAAGGAATTTTGATAATCATCTGACCCTAAGATCAAATCAGCAACTCCGAAGTCTAAGATATATCGGAACTTGCTGGACAACATGCGTTAGTAGAATTTATATCGTCAATTCTTTACTCATTATTAACTGTAACCAAACATACAAAACAAACAATGACTTCATGATTCATACACATTTTAATGTAAAACATTTATCACATTCGTTAATCTTAATCCAATTTGCCAAACATTATTGATCAAATTTAGCATGCTATTGTTTGGGTGCTTGATTGAGTCCATAAATGATTCACAAGTTTGCACTCTTCTTTTCTTTACCAGGAACTATACAATAAACCCTTTAGGTGTTCCATGTAAAATTTCTTCCTTTAACTCTCCATTAAGAGTTGTCTTCACACAATTTGGTGGATTTTAAGATCATGCACTGGGATGTGTATTAAGCATAATGGATGTTATCCTTGTTACTGGGAGTATGTGTCAAAGTAGGTTTAGACCTTCATTTTTTGTCTGTAACCTTTGATTTCCAGTTCTACCCTTATATTTGTTAATAGTCCCATCGGTTTCATTTTTCCTTTTAACAGATCCACGTTGATACTAACGGTTTATTTCTGGAGGAAGATCAGTCCATTCCCAAGTTTTGATTGCTTAAAAATTCATTCAATTCACTATTTGACTGCTTCTTTCCAAAAAGTTTACTTAATGACGAAGACATAGATGCTTTAAATGTTTTAGGGCTATTTTCAAGCAATGTGCTACACAAATCTGGCCGAAAGAAACAGATTTCGTTGTCAAGTACTTCACCTAGGTTAATCAACTATTAGAATATTTTCCAATTGATTCTTCTGTGGTCATTTAGGTCTTTCACTGTTGACTCACTTTCAGTGTCATTACGGATTAAATGTTTTCAAAAAAATCTTATTATCTGATTCAATTATCGTATAACATGAATCTAGGAATTATCACGATTGTGAACCCAAAATCGACAGGCTTTAATATTCCACAGCATACCCATAAGACACAATGTATTGTTTTGGGTCAATTTTAACCCTCTTCGGTAAAGGACCTCTACCTTGGCTAAACACCCCCACACTTTGAAATATTTCAAGTTGGTTTTTCTTGCTTTCCACAACTAATTGGAATGATTTGTTTTCTGATCGGGGGGGGGTACTATATGAGTATTTAAAGCTGTTATGGATAGGCTTCCCCCAAAGATTGAGTGAACCAGAATTGACTTAAGGCATTCATCATTTCCTTAATGGTGACTGTTCTTCCAAACCATTTACTGTGGTGTATAAGGTTGTAGTAGTTTGTGAATAGTACAATATTTCCAAATCATTCTCTACAAAGGAGATTAATATTATCCACCCCTATCACTCCGAATCATTTTTTATCTTTAGATTATGGTTTTCCACTTCATTTGATTTCTTAAATGTGCATCAATTGTTTCATCTTCTATTAAGCAATATACATAAAAAATCGAGTGCAGTCATCAATAAAAGTTATAAAATATTTTTTCACCACGAGATGGTGTTGAATTCATTATCGCATATAATCATGGAATTAGGTCTAAAGTGTTAGAATTTCTTTCAACAGACTTGTAAGATGTTTAAACAACTTACTTCCACACAAATTCACATTTCGACGTTATCGAATTAAAATAAGTACAATACTTATAGATTAACAAATTTTTCGACCAAGGCTTGTAATTTAGAGTGTCCCAAACGGGTCATGCCAGAAATCACTACTCCAAAAGTAAAGCAGGAGCAGAATTTGTTCTAATTACTGGTCAACAACCATTACATTTAGTTTGGAAAGACCCTCATGAGGTAGCCCTTTCCTATGAACATTTCATCTTACTTATTACAGCTTTTTATCACTAACTAGGACACACTTAAAACCGTTTTTCGTAACTGAAGTGACAGCAAAAACAAATTTCTCCTATTAGAAGGGGGACATGCCCAAAAAACATTGTTCAAAGTCAACACCTTGACCAGAGGTCCATTTTAACATTACTTTCCAGTCTGCAATCTTGTTGTTTGTTGTGTTTCCCATTGAATAAAATCTTCATTGTAATTAGCAGGAGTGTACGTTTGCAAAGGCCTTCTTTCGCAAATCATATATGTCTAGTGGAACCTGAGTTGGAAAACCACTCCTTCGGATTTCCAAAAATAAGTTACACTCCGATATCATTGGCACACAATTGTTTCTACTCTGCATCTTCCATCTTTTCCACGATGTTTGCTTTGAATTTTTTCACGACCAAAAACGACCGGAGAGTGGCACCCACACATAGCCTACTATGTGAGAGTACCAACCAGCAATACATAAATATATGCGAAGACTTAAAAACTCATAAGGAAAATCAATTTAATAACTTCTAAATTAATATTTTCATCAAAAATCTGAAAGCATCACCACAAGAAATCTCATCCTCAAAATACTAAAGCTAAGAATATATAGGAAACTAAAATAATAAAAGCTAGTCCATGCGGAGGACTTCAAGGCATCAAGACATGAAGAAGAAGGATTCAGTCAAGCTAGAAACGTTAGCTCACCCTGAGATCCGACGTGATTGAGACTGGCTAGATGTTGGCGGTTGAGTTAAAAGACGATGGTACGTTGATCACTCCATAAAAACAAAAGAAAAACATTTACAAGTACCCGGGGTTTAGTACAAAACACAAGTATTGAGTAGGTAATCATCGGCCAAACTCAAAATGAAGAAATAATTCCAGATAATTTCATAAATCAACTAATATCTTACAGGTTGATAGAAAACAAGATAAAATCATTTTAAACAACCAACCAACATATGAGGACTCAAGCCCCATACAAATACTTCTTTCGCGGAACATGTTCTTTGAATTGAGTAGATTAGATACTTCAAGATTCATTATATTATCCCCTTCGTGGCGGTACCGTGACAATCCGCTCAACTACTGCTATCCTAGGTGCGGAACGTGACACCCATCCCATATACTATCCTGGGCATCGGAACGTGACACTCCGATCCATATACTATCCTAGTGCCGGAAAGTGACACTCCGATCCAAACTATCCTGGGGCCGGAACGGGACACCCGATCCTATCTAACTCATTCTTTAGTTCATCAGCATTCTTTTATAACCAAGGCATCATCATTAACAAAGTAGAAATTTAGGATTTAAATTCAACAAGCCGCATCATTCTAGTCATCAACCAATTATATATTATACACCCATCATGCATACCCAGAATTAAAGCAGATAGAAAGGGTTTACAAAATATCCAATACAGATCATTCGCTATTAAGGTAGGTTTACTAGAAAATAGCATAAAACCTAACCCACCTCCACCGAAAGAATTCGTGATCAAGCAATCTACTTGCCAAAGCTTGCTTCCCTCTTCGTTTCTCCTCTCTATCAATATCGATTATTCCTCCTTCTCTGTTCTTTCTCTTTCTTATTCAAAACCTTTTTCTTTTACCCGAATTAGATATAATTAAGTATTTTAAAAGATGATAAAATACCCCACATACTTGTGTCAAGGTTCTCCCTTTTAACCCCCAAGTAAGTAAATTATTAACATTAAACCCACTAACTGTGTAATTATAAGCAGGAAGGGAATAGTCCAAACCGCCCCTTAAATATTTAACAGAAATCCAACCAGTCAGGGTCACGCAGCATGTGATGGCCCTTCACCGTGACGTTCTGTCCTGCATGTCCGTCACAAAAGATAAGAGACTCGATGTCAGTAAAAGGTCGGTGGACAGGCCCGTCAGCCTGCGACGGTCCGTCCTGCCATTTCGTCGCGAAGTTCAGAGAGTCGATCTCAATACTCAATTTTTCTAAGTTTAAGTGTTTTTGGAAGAGGCCCCCGAGCCGTCACATCGTGCCCAGACGGTCTCCGTGTGGCGATCGTTCGACTCAGCAGTTTTCCGAAATAAAATTTGTTGCTCAAAACGGGACTAAACAGGTCGTTACACTTTTGCCTTTTGCCTTGTTTTTTGTCGTTTCTTGGAGCATGAGATCAGAGATCTTACCAGCCTTTCCACGATATAACAGTTGCCTTTGAATTCTTCTTGGCATGTTCTGAGTTCTGCCCGTTGACTTCTTTCTCCTTTTGTCTTGGTAGGAGCTCTTCAAACAATATAACCCAAAAAAAAAGGGGGATGTTGAAATCTTACGACCTTCGGTCGGCCATTTATGCCTTCCTCAATCTTGAGCCGAATCACAAGATTCTTCAAGCGTCATTTAGTTTACGCTTGTGCTTTAGATAATTATTGAATTCATTTCACGAAGGAGGAAACATCCGATCATGCCAGGCCACTTGAACAACTTCATTTACTACCATATCTTCAGCAATCAGATTCATGGAGAATAATTTGAAATTCCTGCCTTTGTGTTGCAACAGTTTTTTTGTTTTAACTATCGATAACATTTATGTCTAAAACTTGCGACCAAAAACTTTTCAGCATGCATCTTCGTCTTATATTTTTCTCCAAGTGCATCCAAAAATCTTTGAAGTTGTTATTGCATATTGACATAATAGTCATCCTCTAAAGCACTCAAAATGTAACTTGAATAGGAAGTCTGAGCGTTTTCCATGCTTCAACCAATCATAAATTTCCCTGTCTGGCATATCATCAATGGAACTGAATATCTTCACTTTGTAAATTTCTGCCAGACCCAGAGTGGTAAGACAGAAAATACGCGTTGTGCAATCCTGTTGAAATTCACACCTGTGAATTTACCCGGTTCTTGTTTATGTACAAGACGGGTTAGGGTTAGTGCAGCCCAACCGCCACTGTAACACCAGTGTTTCCATTTCTGATAAACAAAATTGATTACAATATAAGTCAACAATACAACTATTTTAATGAACAAGATTAAATGAGTATAAAAATCACAAAGATTTTTTTCTCAGCCAGAAACACAAATTTAATAATTTCCTTAAGATTGTGTCACACTCTGTGTATGAAAATCAGAAAATTAATGTTGTATAATAAATCATTCAGAAACATTAAGTAACTGAGATTTTTCAGAGAACCAGTAAGATAAGATAAAAAGAAATTTATTTGGGAAAAAATAATTGAATCTGTAAAAAACTTAGCAGAATCGAATACACTTTTTAATTAAATAATTTAGGAGAAAATCAAGTCCACTGAATTCACATGAACCTTAACGATATTATTCCCGTCAGTATCCGATTTTGATTGGATATAAACCCATAGGGTAAACATGATCTAATCAGTAGACGTATAGATATCAAAACTTCTTGCAGCGAATCAATCCACAACAGGAAAAATACACGAAGAAATGTGTTTTTAGAAGAAGGAAAAGATCAACTTCAGGGAAGGGAAATATTCTGAAGACCTGAATGGTATTTATAGGAAAGTAGAATATATTCTTGAAGGTTGCTGCAACCCTTCATAATTGAAACGACATTAATGAAGGTTGTAACTTACAAATGGTATTGCTGTCCTGGGAAAGGGTGCAAACCTTTCAGAAACAGGACTGAGGGAAATTTTAAGTTACGGAATGTAAATGGGTCAGCGGCGCGGGACCGAGTCGGATCGGGTTTTAAACTAAAAAAGTTGAAAACATGCGGTTATTCTGTTATCAAATAATTATTGAAAATAATTTTTGGCATTTTTAATTAATAAATAAATAATTAAAATAAATTGTCCAAAAAGTTATCACTCGATCGATCATGTGCCGAAGACCGAAGCGGCTGACGCGACGACGGCGCGAGGCGGTGGGTCCTTATTTCTTTCCAACCCTTTTAATAATTAATTAGTAGCTGTTTATTTATTTAAACTGTTCATATTTTACTACATACCGATGAGGGACTATGCCTTTTTCTACATTAAGCATTAGAGGAACTTTTCAAGTTCTTAAAAATTTTCAACTTCCTCACCTTCCCTCTATTTCCCATCATTCTTGATACATACCCAACAAATATTAGCACGCCACTCAATAATTTCTTCGCAACTTAAGGGATGTTCCATTATGTGTACCCTTATCTTTGCATATATCACATTTGTTTGGTACGGTCTTATTTGAAAACATATACAAATCAATGCAGTGAATCCTCTTAATAATCTACCACTTGGGTTTGTAGGTTTCAGTTTAATATCATGCATAGTATTTTGATCTATCTTTTGGGGGTTGAAAAACTCCATTCATCCAAACTCTGTTCTAATAAACAATCCTAGGAAAAAAATAGATTTTTTACTAATTAGGGAAAATCCACCGAAAGTAAAAAAGGCCTAAAAAGGTCCCATTATCCTATCTAAAATATCTCAATAATATTTATATGTGTTAATTAATAAAAGTAGAAACCGATATATGCATAATTATAAGAGCTTAACGTAGCATTATCTAACAGATCCCGAGGATTCCTAAATTCTAAAAGATCTAGTACCTCATTAAATAAACAGATATCAACAACAAAAATTAAAAAATTCATAATAATCTAAACAGTTTCATGGAAAACAAACTAGGCAATACCAGCACGCTTGGATCTATTCTCTCAAGAACAGATTTCGAACCATAATAAATTTAAAATGTCTCTGTTATGGACACAAACCAACAAAAACAAAATGAAGACTTATAAAGAATAAAAGCTTAAGTAGTAGTTAATGATGAAAGTGTACGTCGTGGTATGATTAAGATATTCAAATTTAAGACTTTTATGTACTACTTGTCCAGATGAGACACATGTCAAAATTAAATCCAACTCAAGTATTTAAAGGACAAATTGGGATTTAGAGTTCTTAAGGCAGGAATCGAAAGTATCTATTACGTTTTGAATAAAAGTTGTTCGGAATATTAAAAATCGATTCTTCAGATTAGAGAAACCAAAATATCAAAAAAAATCATGGTCATCTTTCTTGCTTGGCCAGTTCAAAACGAAAGAGAGGATCATAGCAACACATTTTTGCATTAAATATCATGCACAATCCTGCTATTCTAAGAAAGGGGTGGACATATTCTAAAGAAGGCAGGGAGAGAATAGAGTGTAGGGGGCTGATGAAAAGTAGGTATTAGGAGGTTTTATTTTGAAAAATCTAATATAACCTATTCTTAAGGGCTTCTAGTTTTGAGCCTACTTTTGGACACATTTTGGATTCGTTTTGGAAAAAAGAATATGGGCCGATGCGATAATTTAGAACTCTTTGGCTCCCGAATTTTGTCATTTTTTTCCTTTATGTAATTCGTTTGAGCTTCTAATTTAATACCTGATATTATATAAAAAGTTTCATATGTAAGAAATTGTAAATAATGCAACACAATCTTTTAAGAAAACAACATAAGTATAATAGTAACGGGAAGAGGTTTGAATATGCGGCAATGTAAAGCCTTATTCAAAGTCACAGACATATATAAGATCAGAATAATGTAAATTGCACTCCTCAAATTTAATTTCATTTTTTACCACTACACATATCAAACTATTTGAAATATTCGATTGAATAGAATAAAGAGTTTAATTTTGTAACTATCGTTGAAGTTACATAATGAATACAAGTTGTATTTTATATCCCCAGGATGATAAATTACATTAAGAGTTGGTCGAATGGATCAAAATTATTAAAATGCCCCCCCCCCCCTAAGAAAGATACAACAAAGCAATATGCATGGTTATGAACCTACTAAACTCAAAAAGAAAATGGTAGATGAAAAGAATTTTGTTGTGCATTGTGATACATGATTTAAATTGAGGTACATACCCATAAAGGAGAGGTATGAAAAAATAACAGCACACATATAGGAACATCCTCCTTATTTGAAGGCTCTAATGAAAGACATCTATATATGATTGGACGATACACTTGATTTCACACAAAAAGAAACAAAATTGTTGGCTTTTGAAAGGCCTAGTATTCCACAATTAGCTTTCAAGTTGATTGACATCGTTTGTGTCATCAGATCATATATTAGCACACACTCATGAGTTTAGTCTTCAAATAGAGGGATGTTCCAGCATGTGTATCCTTATCTTTTCATATATCATCTTTGCAGGTACGTATATTCATTATAAACATATACCACACAAAACAAAGTTGAATTCCTCTTAATCTACCACTTGCTTTTGTAGGTTTTTCAGGTACATATCATGCATATATTTGATATATCTTTTAGGGGTGAAAACTCCATTATAATCAACCCGAGGACAAAAATAATAAAAATTGTATTCATTAGGAAACATTTATAGAAATTAAAAATAATTACTTAAGATTAAAAAAATTCTATTTCATTAATCCTATATCTCAAAACAAAAATTAGATTGTTATTAATACAGGTAGAACCGATATATGCATTATATCTATAGAGCTTATAACGTAGAATTAGCTAAACAGATCGAACAGATCCTTCAATTCTAACAAGATCGTAGTCATAAATTCCAGACAGATATCAACAAAATCAAAAATTCATAATAAATCTAACATTTTTTCTTGAAAACAAATAGGAATACCAGAAGGCTCGGATCTATCTCCTCAAGAACAGATTAAAACCATAATAAATTTTATTATGTCCTGTTATGGACACCAAAACCACAAAACACAAAATGAAGAATTATAAAGAAATAAAGCTTAAAGTAGATTTTAATGTGATCTTATAAGATATCAAATTTAAGACTTTCATGATATTACTCTAGCATATAAGAACTCGTCCCAAAAGGAAATCCAAACTCAAGTACTTAAAGGACAAACTTAGGTTGGGGTTTTAGAGTTCCTTGAGTGGGAACGAACAAGTATCTATTTGAAATTTTGAATAAATAAAAATTGTTCGGAATATCTGAAAAACGATTCTTCAGATTAGGGGGAACAAAAAATCTAAAAAAAAACATTTTCATCTTTCTTGATTGGCCACAGTTCAAAACAAAACGAAGATAAGAAGAATAATCGCAAACACATTTGCATAAAAATGATTCATTGCAATAGTCCTACCGATACTGAGATAGGGGGACATATTTTCAAAGAAAGACAGGAAAAGAGATGGAGTCTAGCGATGATGGAAGTAGAGTAGGTTTCGGAGGTTTGTTTTGAGAAATCTAGTATGAAACCTAATTCTAAGGGCTTCTATGTTTTTGGTCCATCTTGGGACAAATTTCTAGCTGCGTTATGGAAAAAGAAGATGGGCCCAATTGCCGAATAGTTTAGAACTCTTTGACAAATATTTTCATGTTTTTCTTTCTATATTCGTTGGAGCTACTAATTTAATACCTCGTATATTAATAAAAAGTTGCATTGTAAGAAAATTTGAAATGAAGCGCCAAACAATAATCTTATAAAGGAAAACAACAATAAGTAATAATAGTTATGTTGAGGATGGAAAAATATAATTTTTTTTAAAAATTAATGAAAATAATGATAAAATGATGATAATTATAAGAATTATTATGTTAGAGTAAACAATATAAACAGTTGAAAATGTTAGATATGCCCAATGTAAGCCTTATTCAAATACAAAAATATATAATAGCATAAATGTAAAGTACACTCCTCAATTAATTTCATGTTTACCACTTACATATCAAACTTTTTGAAATAATGTTGATTAGGATAAAGATTTTAATTTTGTAACCTATCGTTGAAGTTTCATAATGAACTACAAGTTTTATTTTATGTCCTGGGTTGGGTCAGTTACATTAAAAAAAGGAGTTGGTTTGAATGGAGCAAAATATTAAATGTTTCCCCCCTAGAAACGTTATATCAACACTATATTTGCATGGGTAATGAAACCACTTATATCAAAAGGAAGTGGTAGATGAAAAGGAATTTGATGTGCAGTGTTAATAGATGATTCAAATGGAGGTTACACTTTTTTTACCTACAAGGAGCGGGATGAAAAGATAACAACACTATATGCCGGCTATCAGGAGAGACATCTGATATGATTGGACGATACGCATCATATCCCTCAAAAGGAAAGAAAATTGTGGGATTTTGATAAACATAGTATTCCACAATTAGTTTCCAAGCTGAATTGACATCTGTGTATCATCAGATGATATATTAGCCACGCCCAATTCATGGAGTTTCTTCACAATTAAAGGGATGTGCCAGCGATGTGTATCCTTATCTTTTATTGTATCAACCTTGCACGGTAAGTATACTCATTCAAACATATACAACACAAACACAGTGAATTCCTTCTTAAGCTACCACTTGTTTTTGCGGTTTGCAGGTTCTATATCATGCATGTTATTTGATCTATCTTTTCTAGGGGTGAATTGAAAACTCTATTTTCGTCAAACTATTATTCTAATCAATCAGATGAGGACAAAACATATAATTGGTATTTAGTGGGGGAACTCCACGACCAATTTAAAAAAGTTCACAACAAAAAAAAAAAAAAAGTTATTATTTTATTTATCATTATATCTTAATAAAATTTTATATGGTTTATAATAAAGTAGAAACGAGAATTATACATATAATATAATAATTTATAACGTAGATTAGCCTAACAGATCCCATAGCTCTAAATTCTCAGAGATCTCGTAGCTTCTAAAATTCAATAGATTTCTATAAAAATTTAAAGAATTCATAAAAATCAAACCTTTTTTCTTGCATGTGAATAGGCAGAGTACCAGCCAAAAGCTTCGGATCTATCTCATCAAGAAATATTATTGAACCATAATAAATTTAAATGTCTCTATTATGAACAAATCCACAAAAAAACAAAATGAAGACATAGAAGAAATAAAAGGCTTAATTAAAGGAGTAGTTTAATGATGATGTGATAAGACAATTAAAAAATGTAAGGAATATTATGATACTACTAAGAGCTTATCAACACATGACCAAAATGAAATCAAAATCAAGTATTTAAAGGACAAACTTAGGGTTAGAGTTCCTTGACGGGAATCGTAAGTATCTATTTGAATTTTAAATAAAAATTGTTCGAATATCTGAAAATCAAGTCTTCAGATTTGAGAAACAAAATCTAAAAAAAAAAAAATCATTGTCGTCTTTTCTTAATTGGCCAATTAAAAATAATCATGCATAGTCCTGCCAATACTGAGATAGGGGTGGATATATTTTCAATGAAGACAGAGAGAGAGATGGAGTGTAGCGGCTTATAAGAAGTAGGTTTAGGAAGTTTTGTTTGAGAAATCTACATATAACCTAATTAAAGGGCTTCTATTTTGTGGGCCTAACTTTGTAAAATTGTGAGCTGCGTTTTGGTAAAAAGAAGATGGGCCAATTGACCGAAAGTTTAGGAAATCTTTTGACCAAATTTTTCATTTTTCCTTTATATTAATTCGTGTTGAGCTTCCTAATTGATACATTGTATTTATATAAAAAGTATAATATGTAAGAAAAGAAATTGGAAATAAAGCAACAACAATCTTTTAAAGAAACCAACGACTACAGTTAATAATAGTAAGTTGAGAATGACAAAATAGTAATTTTAAAAATTAATGAAAATAATGATAACATGATGATAATATAAGAATATAAAGTTGACGTAACATTAAATAACAGGAAAAAATGTTAGAATATGCGCAGTAAGCCTAACAGATCACAAACATAATATAGCCTAATAATGTAAAATTGCACCCTCAAGTAATTTTTATTTTTTTATTAGTACACATATCAAACTTTTTGATTTGTATATATGATTGTTAGGATATAAAAGTCTTAATTTTTTAACATCTTTGATTGTTCAGAATGAATTACAAGTTGCTTTTATGTCCTCGGGTTGGTTAGTTCCATTAAGAGTGTTAAATGGGCAAAATCATTAAAATGTTCCCCCCCTAGAAATAATAGCAAAAACTAATGCATGGATGAATCTACTAATCTCAAAGGAAGATGGTAGAGGTAATGGAATTTTCTGTTTGCAGTTGTCATAGAGGATTCAAAGGAGATTAGGTACCTACCTACAAAGGAGAGTATGAAAAATAATGGCAAAAGATTTGAACTTTTACCCTTTTATATGAAGGCTCTCATGAGAGACATCGATAAATGATTGTACGATACACATGATAACACTCAAAAAGAAAAAAAATTGTGGGATTTTGATAAGAATAGTATTCTACAATTAGCTTTCAGGTTGAAAAACATCATGTGTATCATCAGATGATATATTAGCACGCTACTCAGGAGTTTCTTCACAATAGAAGGGATGTTCCAGCGTGTGTATCCTTATCTTTTCATATTTCGCCTTTGCAGGTACATATACTCATTTGAAACATATACCACACAACACATTAAATTCCTCTTAATCTACCACTTAATTTTTTATGTTTGCAGGTTCAATATCATGCATATAATTTTGATTTTTATTTCTAGGGGTGAAAGCTCCATTCATCAAACTCTTATTCTAATCAATCAACACGAGGACAAAAAATATAATTCGTATTCATTAGGGAACTACACTGAAAAAATAAAAAAGGCACAACATAAACAAGTCTATTATTATACATTTAATTATGTGTTTCACATAAAAATTTATATGTGTTTATAATAAAAGTAGAACCAGATATATACATATGATATAAGAGTTTATAACGTGCATAGCTACAGATCACATAGCTCCTAAATTTCACAGAACCCATAGCTTCTAAATTACTATTATATTTCTATAAAAATTAAGAATTCCATAATAAGTCTAACCTTTTTTCTTGGCCAGTGAACTAGGCTAGAGACCAAAAAATGCGTCCGATTCTATGTCATCAAGAATAGTTTTGAACCATAATAAATTTTGTAAATCTGTCTCTGTATGGACAATCCAACAAAAACAAAATGAAGCCTTATAAAGAATATAAAAAGCTTAAAGTAGTAGTTAATTATGAAGAATAAGAAAAGAAAGAAATTAAATTAAGACTTTTAGATACTAGTTGAGCTTATCAGCACATCACCAAAAATGAAATCCAAAATCAAGTATTTGAAGGACAAACTCAGGAGTTTTTTTTTTTTTAAGAGTCCTTGAGCGAGAATCAAAAGTAATCATTGCATTTGAATAAAAAAAAATTATCGATATGAAAATTAAATTCTTCAGATTAGAGAAAAAAAATCTCGAAAAAAAATCATTGACATATTTTCTTGATTGGCCAGTTCAAAATGAAAGATAGAGGATTATAGCAAATACATTTTTGCATAAAAATAATCATGCATAGTCGTGCCAATACTGAGATAGGGGTGGATTTATTTTCAAAGAAGACAGAGAGAGAGATGGAGTGTAGGGGCTGATGAGAAGTAGCTTATAGGAGGTTTTGTTTTGAGATATCTAATATAACCTAATTGTTGGGTTTTAGCAAGTATGAATGGGAAAAGAAAAGAGAGAATATGAAAAGTGAGGGAACTACTTTGGAGGGAAAATGAAAGTCATTGCAAAGTGCAAAATCAAAAGTTTTCTTCCCATATCGGCAAAAGAAATGGAAATTGTGGTCCTTGTAGAAGAAAACACTTCCATTACTTCTTAAAGAGCTAATAAGAAGATGCCCCCTCGACGCCGTCGTCGTCGTGGCTCGCTTTGCTCGGTTTGGATTTGGATTTGGATTTGGAAAATGAATGGAATTGATTGATTAAATTTTGCGACAAAATTATTTAATCAGTTTTTGTTAAATACAAATAAACATGTTTAAATTATCTATGATCATCAATTTGCGGGGGGAACAGTAAACATTCCGAAAAGTCGTTACTTTTCCAAAAAATTCATGACTTTTCAAATAGTTAGTATTTCCTAACAGAGCACATTTTTTCGAACGGTGTTATTTTTTCCAAAGACACAACTTTATGGAAATAAATGGTATGAACAGATTCTCTGAACAGCCACGTTTCTTACTGAAAATGGCCTACAAAAGGAAGTCAATTTTTGATTTTTTCAAAAACACTAAAAAATTTTTTTTCTCGCATTTACTTTATTCTTCTCAAATAAAATCAAAAGTGTAGACCTTTGTAACGACCGTTTTAGTACGTTTTGAGCACAAAACAGAATTTATTTCTGGAAAACACTGGCTGGCGATGGATTTGTTGTACGAGGACCGACATAGTCACGACGGCCCTCGAGACGTGTCGTCCATGGACACTTAGAATTTTGAATTGGGGTACTGTGAAAATCGACTCGCCTGTAAATTGTGACGACTGCAGACGTGCCAGTCACATCCACGACCGAAACCGTCAGTGAGTTTAGTTGCAAAACACTTCAATTTTTGAGACTTGGTACAAAGAAACGAGTTTCTGACCGTCATGGACGGAGGGAAAAAGGAGCGGACAGTCACAGCTGTGACGGGGCCGTCACAGGCTACGTGAGTTCGAGGGAGCTGCGACGACCTGTGGACCGGACCGGTCGCAGCACGACGGCCCGTCACAGGTTGCTGCAGTCCCAGGCAAAATAGGATCCTCTACACGGTTTTAGGGGCGTTTTGTTACTATTCTTTCCTTAAATTATAAAAAGATTGAGGGTTAATATATAAGAGGTTAATACTTGGGGGTTTAAAGAGGGGGTACCTTAGTTAATTAGTGGGTTTTAGTGTCCTCCTTTACACTTGAAATTATACTTTTAATAGGGTAAACAGCAGGAGGGTTTGATAAAACAAACAAAAAGAAAAGAACAGAAAGAGGGAGAAACGATACGAGTAGAGAGAGAGAAACGAAGAGGAAGCAAGGATTTGGAGAAGATAGCTTGTTGATTCACAATTCTTCGGTGGAGGTAGGTGATGGTTTATGTTACGATATTCGTAGTGAACTCTGAATAGTGAATATTCTGTGTTGAGCGTATGTGTAAACCCTGCTATGTGCTTAAGTGATGCTTGCCTGATTATGATGAAATTGCGATGAATTAACAAAGAATGATGAAGATATTGAATCCCAAATCTTTAAAAGGAGAAACCTAATGCTCTTGATATTATCTAGCCCGTATTCACTTCATCGGAAAATTCGGGGAGCAATGCAGTCTAGCTTGGACTGGGTCTCTTCTTCAAGTCTTGATGCCTTGAAACTTCCGGCCATGGACTAGTTTTAGTGATTTGGTTCTTAGACATTCCTAGTTAAGAATTTGGATTAGAGTTCTTGTGATGTGACTTCAAGATTTTGGGGGATATAATATAGTATTGAAGTTGGTTTTATTAAGGAGTTTAAGTCTTCCGAGGATTTTCTGTTGCGCGTATATTGAAATGTTAGGTTTAGATGGGTTGCGGTTTCTCTAATAGGAGGGAATAAATGTGGGGGGGTAGCCAGTCGCGTCCCTGATTTGGGTCGTGAACAAACTTGGTATCAGAGCATTCAGGTTCATTGGTCTCATCACAACATTTATGTATTATGGCAGTTAGTAGATTGCTTAAGAAGGTTAGGGGACGCCTGTACTTTTCCTGACGAGGCTATAAGGGACTTTAGGAAAATTTTAACTCTTTCATTTTCTTGGGACTACTACTGGAGTCCATTGGTATCGGGCGATACGAATTGGTTATCTGACCATCTTACTCTATTTCGCAGATGTTTAGAACAGAGCAACGAGACAGCACAGAAAGCAACTTCGGAAAAAAAGACAAGAAAACGACTGAGCGCAGCCACTGGGGCTGTAGCTAGATGAAGAGCAACGGAAAGAGGCCGTGGGAGTAGAGGCGTGGAGGCAGTACCTATAGAGGAAGAGGACAAAAGCACCTAGCCATGATACTAGGGCGGTGGGTGAATCATCACCGACGAGGAGGATAAGAGAGCGGGAGGGAAGGGGAGAAAGAGAAAGGAACAAGGGCAGAAGAGTAAAATGCCAACCCCAACCTACCCCAGAGATGATCAACCAAGTACTTGCTTTCATTCAGGGGTTATACGATCCGGGTCAGGCACCTCCAGGGTTTCTGCACCAACACCTACGGTTTTCAGAGGTCAGAGAGGCCTTCTTTTTTTTTTTTTTCCGTACAATTGCGATACTATGGCTCCCCGAATGGATGCATTCATTGGGAATAGGCAAATTTCCAAGTATGACTACGGGGCCTTATTAATGACAAATGATCAGCATGAACTTTCAGTAAGTTCTTGAAATTGAAACCTACCCCGTCTTTAAGGGCCGCAGAATCAGAGGATGCCTAGATGTTATGGTTGAATTGTAAGAGCTAATACACAGAAGATGGGTATTTTATAGTTAGAAACGGTTTTTGGCGTTGAGTTGTGAGCTATATCAGTTTCAGGGAACGCCAAACGTCCACGGGGCCAGGTTCACATGTTGGTGTCACCAACAGAGCGGCCAACCACCTATGAATTGGGAATCTTCTCTACCCTGTTTAGGAGAAGTAATCCCCCAAGGACTTTGAGAGATAGAAAAAGGGAACGAGTTTTGAGTCTAGAGCAAGGGAGGATGACAGTTAACGCGTAGTGGAGGATACTAGAGTTTCGCGAAATATCCAGATTACGCCCACCCAACTTTAGTCCGTTTCAGTCCACAAGAACGGATTTCGCACCGTTTTGTGAAGGGGTTGAGGAAGAGTTGCGGATTTCAGCCTACAGGTAAGCGGCTACGGCACATACATTCCAAGAGGGGGTTTAGGGACTTTTGATCGTTTTAGAGGTGGAAGGAGTTGAAGCCACCAGACGACTTACACCACGACATCAACATCGAAAAGGTTTCGAAGAGCGAGAGCGAAAGTTTAATGCGTTCTCACTCTAGAGGACAGAGCTCCGGAGGTTACTCAAGTGCCAATTCCGTCTTCACTACAGACTAGTAGGTTGGGGGTCCACCTCAGAGGCGGTGCGACCACTACTCGAAAGAAGGAGCAATAGGAGACCGCATGCATGAACCCCGAGAAAGTGTTAGGATGTGGGGGGAGGTGATACATCAAGAGGTAGTTGTCCAAACACCGAGTTACAGAACCCCACATAGCTAGAGGTAGTAGAGGTGGGCATGGTAGAGAGCCGCTTTTCTGGAGGAGTGGTGCTCGAGTAATGGTGGTAATCCCAACGGCAGGGGTGTGGGCAAAATGGGCAGCACTATAAGCAACATGAAGGGGGGCAATGCCAGACCAAACGAGTTTAGGGCCATTGTTATGCTTTCCTGGGAGATCTGAAGACGAGGTCGGCGTTGATGATGTTATCACAGGGAAGTCTAGGTGCTTGAGATTTTGGTAAACGGCATGGATATCGGGCCCGAGCTATAAGCGCTAACAAGACTACTGACCCGTGAAGGGCCTAACCCGTTTGTGCAGTATCGGATAAAGGTCTTCATCATTTGTTAGAACGCTTGGCAGTTGCAAGGTAACAAATGGGTGGGCACAGCATGATACGTGAAATATAAAGCTGGACGAATGTGACACCGTGATTGCGGTTTCTCCACACCGGTGGGTGCGTCTTTGGTAGTTCGGAAAAGGGATACATGGATTTGTTTATTGAGTGTGAACTCTTGTAGGGGAGCAACACTTCTGTAGATTTGGATGGGGTGATTTTAGAAATGGGGACTTTGATGTAATTTGGATGACTTGCTTTCTCCAAAAATGGTGTTGCGCAGCTTGGGGTAAAATGGCTTTACTAACAACTGTGACATTGGCCAAGCCCTGGGAGACAAGGATCCGTGTGTGGGAGGTTGACTACACTTCCCAATCGTGTGATGCACGTATCATCTCATTTCTTCTTGTCTAAGAAATGGTTAGGTAAAGGGTTGTTTAGCTTTATTTCCCATTAACGGATGGACAACCCAAGTACTTCGATGGAGTCGGTTCGGTAGTCCGCGAGTTTTTGGATTGGTGTTCTGCAAGATCTTCGGTATGCCACAAGATAGGGGATATTGACTTCTGTATCGATCTTGAACCGGGCACACGCCCCATTTCATACCCCCGTTAAGAATGGCTCCCGCGGAGGTTAAGAGAGTTAAAGGCTCAACTTCAGAGTGTTGAGCAAGGGCTTCTTAGGACCAAGTTGCATCTCATTTCGGCGCCCTCCTTGCCTCCCTCCGGACTGCGGTCATCCCAGCTCCAGTTTTGTCCCCTGGAGAGAAGGATTTGGGAGTTTTCGGAGTGCATAGGACTACCGAGAGTGTGAACAAGGTAACTATTAGAACAAGATCCTCTTCCCGGATTGATGAATTATTCGATCAATACAGGTGCTTGTGTCTTCTCTAAGATTGACTTGAGATCCGGTTATATCCAATTGAACAAACTACGGGGAAGAACGGAATTGTGCCAAAAGACTGCTTTCGAACGAGGGTATGGGACATTACGAATGTGTTGTGATGTCTTTTGGTCTTCGAACGCCCTGTGGTTCATGAGCTTGATGACGGGAATTTAAGCCCGTTAATTTTTGGACCTCTTTGAGATCGTATTTTAGATGTATAATGGTATAATCCAAGAGTAAGAAGGAACCATGAGGAGCATTTGAGAATTGGTAGTGGAAACGGTTGAGGGAGGAAAAAAGCTTTATGCCAAGTTATTAAGTGCGAGTTTTGGCTGTAGCGCAGGGTCCTTCTTGGGGCACGTGGTTTCGAAGGATGGGGTGGTGATTTAGATCCTTCTAGATTGAGACAGTGAAGAATTGGGTAAGACCCACTAATGTGTAGAATACGGAGTTTTTGTTGGTTTAGCTAGCTACTACCGCCGCTTGTCCAAAGGATTCTCTTTTATGCTTTCCCAATTGACGAACTTGACTAATCAGAATGTTCCATTTGTATGGTCAGATGAATGTGAGGAAAGCTTTCAGAAGCTTAAGACTTTGTTGACTACCGCACCTATCCTCACCTGAGCGGTAGAGGGTAAGAACTTCATTGTTTTATTGTGATGCATCTATTCGGGTTTGGGTGCAGTGCTAATGCAAGAGAAGAACGTGATTGCTTATGCCTCAAGACAATTAAAGTGCATGAACGTAAAACTATCAACTCATGACTTGGAATTGGCCGCGGTAGTGTTTGCATTGAAGCAATGGAGACACTATTTTATTGGGGTTAGTGTGAGGTCTACCCGGATCAATCGTAGCCTTCAGTATGTCTTTACNTTATACAAAATAAAAGCTTACGTCAGTCAGTTTAATGATGAAAGTGTAGGTCGTGTGTGATAAGATATCAAAATTTACGACTTTGACGATTCTACTTATGCATATCAGAACATGTCCAAAATGAAATTTAAACTCGATTATTTAAAAGACAAACTTAGAGTTAGAGTTCCTTGAGTGGGAATCGAGAGTATCTATTTGAATTTTGAATAAAAGTTGTTAGAATATCTGAAAATCGATTTTTCATATTAGATAAACAAAATCTCAAAAAAAAAAATTGCATCCGTTTCATGATTGGCAATTTCAAAGCACTATAGAGGAACATAGCAACACATTTTTGCATTAAAAAAAAAAAAAAAAAAAAAAAAAAACAAAAAAAAAATAAAAAAAAAAAAAAACAATACATAGCCCTACCAATACTGATATAGGGGTGAACATATTCACAACAAGCCAGGGAGAGAGATGGAGTGGTGCGGTTGATTAGAGTAGGTTTTATATCTTTTGTTTTGAGAAATCAAATAACCTCATTCTGAAGGGCTTCTAGGTGTTTGGGCCTAACTTTGGCCCAAATTTTGAGCTTCGTTTTGAAAAAAGAAGTGGGCCAATTGACCTAATATTTAGACTCTTTGGCCGAAATTTTGTCATTATTTTCTTTAATTAATTCGTTTAAGCTTCTAACTTTAATACTTTTTATAAATCAACAATAATCTTTTTTTTTTTAAACAATACAAGAATAAGTAATCATAGAAATGTTGAGAATGAAAAATATAATTTTTAAAATTATGAACTAATGAATAAAATATGATAATTATAAGAATTATAAAGTTAGAGTAACAATTCTAACAGTTGAAAATGTTAGAATATGCGCAATGGAAGCCTTATTCAAGATCACAACATCTATAATAGCATAATAATGTAAATTGCACTCCTCAATTTCTTTCATTTTTTCCACTAAACATACCCCTCAAACTTTTCGAACTAATATGATTGAATAGGATAACGAGGTCCATTTTGTTAACTATCGTTGAAGTTTCATACTGAATCCAATTCTATTTTATGTCCTTGGGGTTTAAATTACATAAGTGTTGGTTGATGTAGCAAAATCATTAAATTCCCGCTAGAAGGATACATCAAAACATATCATGGTTTCAACCTACTAAACTCAAAGGAAAATGGTAATGAAAATGAATTCTCTGTGCATGTGCGTCGATGATTCAAATTGAGGTACTAACCTACAAAGAAAGTATGAAAAAATACGCACCTATCTTAGACCTCCCTTCTTGTATGAATTGTCTCATGAGTGCATCTATAATATGATTGGAGGATACACATCATGTCTCATAAAAAGGAAAAGAAATTATGAGATTTTAATAAGCCTAGTATTCACATTAGCTTTCAAGTTGATGACATCATGTTTCATCACATGTGTCTGCCCTAAGCTACCCCCGAGACCGACACTACCTAGGACCACAAGTGATCTCATGCTAACTCCTACTGGCATGATCATGATCATATTAAAGATAATAAACGTGTTGCGGAAGCTAAATTATCCCTTAAAATGAAAACTGGGGAATACCCATATTCTATAACTCATTATTTGAAAACATGTGTTAATACAAAAAAAGAAAAAAAAAAAAAAAAAAAATTTTTATTAACTCAATACTAAGGTGAATCACCTATTTCTGAAAAATATCCTTTAACATGACTAGAATACTGGGACAGCCCCCCACTAAATCTAGCAAAAACTAAACTAAATGACTAAGCCGGAAATGAACTCCATGACTTTGTCCGCGTAGACATGAGCAACTCACCACTGAATCTGCTGAACTGGAGATCGGGAAACTATCTTGTGTGATCTGAATACTGAGAACCCGAACCTACATCACGAGAAGATGTAGCGCACGTTATGCGTCAGTACTTGAAGTACTGAGCATGTAGGATAGAGTAAAGCTGAAATTAAACATAACTAAACAAGCACAAACTAAGTATAATAATTTGAACGTCATGTGGCTGATTCTCGCTACTGGATGAATGACCACTTATAACATGCGAAACTGAATATTAATATCTGGTTAATGGTCATGTAGAGTCTGACTAAACTTGGGACTACTAATGAAC
This sequence comes from Solanum habrochaites, assembly GCA_027704765.1. Classification (NCBI taxonomy): domain Eukaryota; kingdom Viridiplantae; phylum Streptophyta; class Magnoliopsida; order Solanales; family Solanaceae; genus Solanum; species Solanum habrochaites. The sequence continues at coordinate 7,069,947 of JAKWJA010002495.1, read as the reverse complement.
TGATAATAAAACCACATGAGCTATATGTGGATTCCGGTGTAATCGCCCATCGAGAGGACCCAATATACCCTGCCAAAGGTATAAAGGCATGTTTGGCGTGATCACTAAACTAATTGCCCAAAATGGGACTTACACCTACTCGGCTAGTAGTTCTGGGACTATTGGGTATTCTACACCCTAGTCCAACTTGGTATTAAATTATGCTACTCCCACTTAATTTGTAAATTAATGATTATATCTAGATTTATGTAATACAGATAGCTCCAAAACTGAAAATGGCCACATTAATCTGGTAATTATGCTTTATATTGAAGGCATTATATTGAGTGTCTTAATATATGACCTAGATGTGTAACAAAAACGAAAGAAACACAATCTAGGGTTCTGAAATTCATGCGATAACTGGTAATACATGATAAACATAATTTTGGAACATCTTTTAATAAATCATGAAGTTATATCAAAGTTCTAGAAACCCTAGGTTTCTGCATATAATAGAATCAAGAACTAACTGAAACTAACGACCCCATGGGTGAAGGACTCCACTAGTGAAATACCACATCGCAAAAAACCCTGGTGATGAAATCAATGGAAAAATCTTAAGTTTTGGGCTGGAACTGCTAGAGCTAGTGGATTCTAAACTATGGTGTTCTTGGCTTTTTTGTTCTTTCTTGCTTCTAATTTTCTAAGTTTTGATTTAATGATTTGACTTGGATATTTTTAATTATGTTTGTAGGCTTAAACTGACTAAACTCATATGATTTAGGGACAAAACGACGTAATTTAGGGTTTAAACGGAGTGGTAAAGGTCAAAAAAACCCTGGGAAGGTTGTTGTCGGGCATCACGACGGCCAGGAGTGACGGTCCGTCGTTCTCCCGATGCCCCATTGTTGGGTTTTTCATGAGGGACTATTCGTAAGGCCTTTACTAAAATGGGCATAACTTTTTACTCGGAAGTCTGATTCTAGCAAGATCGGTGGATATGGAAACATAATTCAATTATCTATCTGTGGCTAGGTCATGGGAGACCTTATTCATTGTGTTCTAAGAGTTATGATGATTTTAAGTTGACCCAACTGCATTTCCCTTTAACTGGCTGCAAAATTTCAACCTACGGTCCGTAGGTCCACCTACGAACCATGATGGTCATCCATATCTCTTGTCAGAGAGTGGTTGAAGGGAGTCTTGATCGACGGTCACGGACTACGGACCGTCATTTGACCTACGGACCGTATGTCCGTCTGTCGCCCAAAACATAACCAATTTTTCTAGGCTGAAATTTTTCGGAGTTTCTGATCCCATCGAAAGTTTTGTAAGACGGACCGTGGTTCAGGCTACGGTCTGTCGATGCCACAGTTGGTAGCACCTGCAGATTTTTCTAAAAAACTAATTTTTGGTATGTATTGGCTATGAGGTGTTACATTGCTATATAAGCACGCCACTGTTTATTTTCTTCACAATAAAATGGATGTTCCAGCATGTGTGCCCTTATCTTTTAATATATTATGTATCCTCATTTGAATCACCTACCACACAACACAGTGAATTCCTCTTAATCTACCACCTGTTTTTGTAGGTTTGCAGGTTCAATATCATGCATATTATTTTGATCTATCTTTCTAGGGGTGGAAACTCCATTCTTCAAACTCTTATTCTAATCAATCAACCCGAGGACAAAAAGTATAATTTGTATTCTTTAGATAACTCAACCGACAATTATTCTTTAGATAACTCAACCGACAATTAAAAAAGGCACCACATGAAAAAGTCTATTATCCTATCTAATCATATATCTTAGTAAAATTTATGTGTTTATAATAAAAATAGAACCGATATATACATATATTATAAGAGTTTATAACTTAGCGTTAGCTAACAGATCCCATTGCTCCTAAGTTCTAACAGATCCCGTTGTTCCTAAATTCAGATAAATTACTACAAAAAGTTAAGAGATCATAATAAATCTAACCGTTGTTCTTGGTAATGAACTAGGTAGAACTAGATGAGCTTCGGATCTATCTCCTCAAGAACAGATTGCGAACCAAAATAAATTTAAATGTATTTTTTATCGACACAAACCAACAAAATTTAAAGATGAAAGTGTACTTCACAATAAGATATCAAAATTTAAGACTTTCATAATACTACTTGTGCTTATCAGAACATGTCCAAAATGAAATCCAAACTCAAGTATTCAAAGGACAAACTTAGGGTTAGAGTTCCTTGAGGGGAATCGAAAGTATCTATTTGAATTTTGAATAAAAATTGTTCGAATATCTAAAAATCGATTCTTCTGATTAGAGAAATAAATGTCAAAAAAAATTCATTGTCATCTTGTCTTGATTGGACACTTCAAAACGAAAGATAGTGGATCATAGCAATACTTTTTAGCATAAAAATAATCATGCATAGCGCAGCCAATATTGAGATAGGGGTAAACATATTCTAAAAGAAGACAGGAAAAGAGATGGAGTGTAGCGGCTAATGAGAAGTAAGTTTTAGGTGGTTTTGTTTTGACAAATCTAATATAACCTAATTCTAAAGGGCTTCTATGTTTTGGGTCTAACTTTGGACAAATTTTGAGCTGCGTTTTGGAAAAAAGAAGATGCGCCAATTGATCAAATAGTTTAGAACTCTTTTGGCCGAATTTTATCATTTTTTCCCTTTATATTAATTCTTTTGAGCTTCTAATTTAATACCTTGTATATTATATAAAAAGTTTCATATGTAAGATATTTGAAAATAGCAACAATAATCTTTTTAAGAAACACAATAGTAATACATTTTTTTAAAGTAAATAAAAAATATAAGTTTCAAAAAAAACACCCTCAAACAACACAAAAAACCATATTAACAAGAGGTACAAAAAGCTAAATTGGGGTGGGTGCTAAGTGGAATGAGGGGTGCGCGGGGGGAAAAGGAGCGGTATTTGTGGTGGGATGGGGATTTGGAGCGATTGGGAGGTGGGGGTTGTTGGAGTTGTGTGTGAGGGGGGGGTGGTGGGGTGTTCGGTTGGGTTGGTGGTGTGTGTTTCTAGTAGTCGAGGGGGGGAGAGGGAGAGTGGGAGGTTGTTGAGGGATTGTGGTGGAGTGGGGAGTATTAGGGGGGTGGGTGGGTGGTTGTGTCTGGGGTGGGTATAGGGACGGCTGGTGTTTGGTGGGTTAGCTGAGGGGTATTGTAGAGGTTGTGGGTGTGGAGGTGGTAGTTGATGGTAGGTGCGAAGCTTGTAGTATGGCGAGTATGTGAGGGGTTGTGGTTGGGGGGAGGGGGTTAGAGATTGGGTGTAATTGAGAATGATGGGTGTGGTGGGGGTTGTGTGCTTGTGGTGGAGGAGGATTCTGGGGGAGTGGGTGGTAGAGTTGGGATAAAAGAAGGTAGATGGGGGAGGGGGTTGGGGTAGGGGGCGGGGGGGAAGCGAGGTTGCGTTTGGATGATTGTGTGTTATAGAGAGAGCTGTTGTGGACGTTTGTCGGCTAAGGCGGGGGGGGGGTGTTTGTAGGGGTTTGGGGGAGTGAGTAGTAGTGGGGTTAGGAGTTGGGTTCGTGGTGTTGATGGGTAGGTTATTGGAGAAGGGTTGGGGTGATTAGGTGGGGGGGTTTAAGGATAGAAGGGGTGTAGAGTGTTGGTGGAGGAGGGACTGGTTGGTGATGGGAGGATTTATTGGGGGGGAGTGTGGCGAACGGGGTGGGGGTGAGTGTGAGGGGTGGAGGTATTAGGAGAAGGGAATTGTTTGTTTGGGGGGGCGGAAGGTATTGGGAGTGTCGTTGTAGTTGTGGTTGGGAGTGGTGGGGTAGAGTGTTGGTTAGGTGTGGGTTTGGATTCTGGGTGTGGTGGTGATGTTCGTTGAAGGTGTTGATGGTTGAGGTATGGATCTGGAGGGTGAGGTGGGAGTGGGTGGGCGTGGGTAGGGGAGGGAGTCGAGGGGGGGGGTAGGAGGTAGGTTAGTTGTGGTGTGAGTGGAGGGGTGGTGTGGGACGTGGGTGGTTTGTGGTAGGTGTTGTAGGTAATGAGGTGGGGGAGTGTGTGGATAGGTAGGCGGGTATGGTGGTATAGTTGTGTGGCGGTTAGTGATAGGGAGGGTGAAGACGTCACTGGGCTTTGCAGGGTTTTAGTGGTTGGGGGAGGTTTCCGGGTTTTGTTTGTAATGTGCTGGGTTGTATTTGTTTTTGGGGGAAGGAATGATGATAGTAATGGGGGGGGGTGGAGGGGGTGGGTGTTATTTGGGGTTGTGGTTGGGTTGGAGGGTGATTTGTGGGGGTGGGGGTGGGGCGGAGTTTGGTGGATTGGTGGGGGGTTCCTGGTGGTTTGGTTTGGATTTGGCGTAGGGGGGAATTGTGGTGGTTTGTTGGGATATGGTGTAACGTGTGGAGGAGGAGGGAGTGGGCGTGACGAGGGTCACCATTGAGATGGTGTGTGGATTGACTATGTTAGTGGGGGTGGGAGTGGTGATGTGATTGAGGGTGTGGGCAGTGAAGCTGTGGCATTTAGGTATAAGACTGGTTTAGGGTGGGTGTAGGGGGTAGGGGGGGGGGGTGTGTTGGCGGGAGTTTAAGTTGTAAGACTGAGAGAGGTGGGCGTGGGTGGGAATGTGGGGGATGGTGGCGGGTGTCAGAATTTGCGTAAGGTAAGGTTGGGTTAGTTTTGGGGGGGTGGGTAGCACGTGGAGTGGGTCGGGGTGGGAGAGTAGTTAACGGTGGTGGGAAGTGGTAAAGAGGGGGAGGGGGTTGTAGAGTGTTAAGTGCTAAGGAATTAGATATTTTTGTGGGAGTAGTTGGGTTGGTGGGGGTTAGGGGTTTCTACGTAGATGTGGTGGTGGGGGGTAAGGGTGGAATATGGATGGAAGTGAGAGTAGCGGGTGGGTGCGTGTAGGTGGGAGGTGGTGAGGGGTTGGGGGGGGGGGGAAGGTGTGATTGAGGTGTTGAAGGAGAGTGGACGAGTTGGGTGGAGGATGGGGGTGTGGGATGGGGGTGCTGGTGATGTGTGTTGCAGGCGGTGGTTAGGTGGAGGGTATTTGAGTTGGTTATGTGGGTTTGTTGAGAGGGTGGGCATGGGGGTGGGTTATGGGGATGGGGTTTAGATGGGGGGGGGGGGCAGAGGTGTGTTGGGGGGGGTGTGGTCGGGGGTAGGGGTTTTGGGTGGGGTTGTAGGAGGTTTGTGTGATGGTAGTCGGGTTTAGGGGGGGGGTGTTTGTTGGGTTGGATTTGGGGGGTGGAGGCTGTGGTGGTTGATGAAGGTAGGGGGGGTTCTGTTAAACAGAATGGGGTAAAGGTAATGTTGTTGGGGGAGGTGCGTTGCGGGGGTGGGGTGTGTATGGATAGAGGCTAGGGTGAGGTGAGGTGAGGCTGGTGGGGAGGTGGAGGGGGGTGGGGTGGTCGTTGGTGGGGGGGGGGGAACTGTGGGGCAGGGTTTGTCTGGGATTGGGGTGGAGGCTTATTGTATGGTTTTTGGGGGGAGGTTTAGGAGTGTGGTAGACCTTTGGGGATTTTGATTGGAGAGGGGTAGAGGAAGGGGATAGGAGGGGGGGGGGGGTGGGAGTGTTGAGAGGACTAGTGATTGGAGTTAGTGTGTTTGAGTGTGGAGTTTTGGCAGTGGCAGTTAGGGGGTGTGGTAGTAGGCGTGTTTTGGGGGTAGGGAGATGGAGTTGCGGCAAAATGGGGGGTTAGTTGGTTGGGGTGGGTGGTGGTCATTTGGTTGTTTGGAAAAGGGTGGTGGGGTAGTTTAAGGTTGGTGTTGGAGGTGTGTGTATGGTTGTGGGCTTGGGTGGGGGGGGTTATGGGGTGGGGGGTTGGAGGTGAAGAAGGGAGTGGAGTGGTTGGTATGTTAGGATTGGATAAGGGAGTGGAGTTGTGGGGATGAGTTGTGTGGGGTGAGGAGACATAGGGAATTTGAGTTTGGAGGGGGAGATGGGGGTGGAGAGACTCTTTTTTTGGGCGCTGGAGGGTTGTTTTTTGTGGGAAGGTGGGGTGGGAGATGGGGGTGGTGTGGGGGAGAGTCAGGGAGATGATCTTAGTGGTTGGTTGGGGGATTGGCACGGTATTGGATGAGTGGGTTTATGGGTGGTTGTGTTTGGGGGGTGTGGACGGGAAAATGAAGGTAATGAGGGGGGATGAGGTGGTGATGTCTGAGATGGCGGGGCGAGGTTAGGCAGGTCGTTAGTGCGTTAATGAGGTGGGGGGTGAGGGTGGGGTTGTGGTGGGCGGGGGGGTTTGTGTGAGGGGTTGGGGTGAGCAATGTGGTTGGGTTATGCTTAGAGTAGGTGGAGAGGAGAGGAGGGGAGAGTTGTTGGGGCTGGAGTGGGGTATGATGTTGGGGTGTCTTGTTATATACTTTGTTGCGGGGGTGCTTGGCGTTGTATTAGGGGGTCAGTTGTGTGGGTTGTAAAAGGGCGTGGTGGGTGTTGCGATCCTCGCCTCGTCCCCCCCCCCCCCCCTTTCCATAGTTGCGCCTGCCACCCTCTCCTTTTCCCTCTTTCCTGCCCCCTCCCTGCTCCCCGGTCTGCTCCCTCCTCGACCAATTCTCAAGTTAGAGTAACAATTATAACAGTGAAATGGTTTGGAATATGCGCAATATAAGCCTTATTCAATCAATAAACATATATAATAGCATCATATTTAAATTGGCCCTCCTCCATTAAGTTTTCATTTTTTCCTATTATTTACATATATCAAACTTTTTTGAAATCTACTGATCGAATAGATAAAGTGTTTAATTTTGTACCTCATCGTTGAAACTTTCATAAAAATCCAATTTGTATTTTATAGGTCCTTGGTTGTCACTTAATTCAGAGTTAGTTCAATGGAGCAAAATCATTAAAATGTTTCCCCCCCTATAAAGAATACATTCACCTATATGCATTGTTATAAACCTACTATATCTCAAAAGCAAGATTCTAGATGAAAAGAAATTTGTTGTGCTGTGGTGATAGCTGATTCAAATGGAGATCATCCACTTACAAAGAGAGGTATGAAAAAATAACAGCACCTATATTGGAACATCCCTTCTTATATGAAGGCTCTCATGAGATACATCTATCTAAAGAATTGGACGATACACATGATATAATCAAAAATAAATGAAATTGTTGGGCTTTTGTAAGGCCTGATTCCAAAATTAGCTTACAGTTGATGACATCATGTGTATCATCAATGATATAATGAGCACGCCACACATGAGTTTCTTCACAATAAAAGGGATGTGTGTCCTTATCTTTTCATATATCACCTTTGTAGGTACGTATACTCGTTTGAAATATCTAAGACACAACACAGTGAATAACTCTTTATCTACCACTTATTTTTGTAGGTTTGCAGGTTTAATATCATGCATATTATTTTGATTAATCTTTCTAGGGGTGAAAACTCCATTCATCAAACTCTAGCTCTGATCAATCAACACGAGGACAAAAATATAATTTGTGTTCATTAGTGAACTCCACCGGCATTTAAAAAAGGCGCAACATAAAAAAGTCTATTATCTTATTTAATCATATGTCTCAAAAATTTATATGTGTTTTTAATAAAAGTAGAACAAATATATACATATATTATATAGTTTAAAACGTAGCATTAGCTAAGAAATCCCATAGCTCCTAAATTCTCACAGATCCAGTAGCTTCTAAATTCATATAGATTTCTATAAAAATTTAAGAATTCATAATAAATCAAACCTTTTTTCTTGACAGTGAACTAGGAAGTACCATCAATGCTTCGGATCTATATAATCAAGAACATATATCGAACCATAATAAATTTAAATGTCTCTTTTATGGACACAATCCAACAAAAACAAAATGAAGAATTATAAAGAAATAAAAGCTTAAAGTAATAGTTTAATGATGATTGTGATAAGAAATCAAATTTAGACTTTTATATCTACTGAGCATATAAGAACTTGAAAATGATCCAAACTCAAGTATTTTAAGACAAACTTAGGGTTAGAGTCCTTGAGCGGAAATCAAAGTATCTATTGAATTTTGAATAAAAATGTTCTAATAGCTGAAATCATTTCCTTCACATCAAGCAACAAAATTCCAAAGAAATCATTGTCAAATCTTTTCTTGATTAGCCATTTCAAAAAGAAAGTAGATGATTTAAGCAATACATTTCTGCATAAAATAATCATGCATAGTCCTGCAAATACGAGATAGGGGTGGATATATTTTCAAAGAAGACAGAGAGTGAGATGGAGTGTAGCGGCTGATGAGAAGTAGGTTTTAGGAGGTTTTGTTTTGTGAAATCTAATATAATCTAATTCTAAAGGGCCTCTGTGTTTTGGGCCTAACTTTGGACAAATTTTGAGCTGCGTTTTGTAAAAAACAAAATGGGCCAGTTGACCGAATAGTTTAGAACTCTTTTGGACAAATTTTGTCATTTTTTCCCTTTATATTAATTAGTTTAAGCTTCTAATTTAATACCTTGTATATTATATATAAAGTTTCACATGTAAGAAATTTGAAATAAAGCAACAATAATCATTTTAAAGAAAACAAGAATAAGTAATAATAGTATGTAGAGATGAAAATATAATTTTAAAATTAATGAAAATATGATAAAATGATGATAATTATAAGAATTAAAAGTTAGAGTAACAATTAGACTCCGGATAGTTAGACTCTTGATTATTAGTAACTTCGTTTGAAGACACCTTTGATATCATTAGACTTTTTGTAGTATTGATTTACTTTGAGCTCTTGCAGTGATTTTTGGTGATTAATCCAGTAAACTTTCGGATTTTACTCTTTCTCATTGAAGTAGTACATGCTTCTTATTTTAATATATTTGAATATTTTGATTAGAACATGAGTAACTAACTCAATCACTAGGGTTGTGGAACGCATAGCAAATAATGAATTAACACCTAACTCAAAATAACAATTCTAGAATAGGTGTCTTGCATGCATTAATAATTATTTTGCTTAAAGTCTTTTTCTATGGATGGCCAACGTAGAACTCGCCTTAATGCTACTTTCGGACAAGGAGGTAGATCTATGAAAAGAATTATTAACTAGATTTTTAGTGTAATACTAAATCCTAATAATCTAGTATTGATGGTACGAGTTAATACTTAGTCAAAATCGAATATGTTGCTTAATATGAGGTAAGTCAGGGGTTGTAAAGGCAACATCCGTAGCCGTACCGAGGTGCGGAGTGAGATTTTCTATATGCCGGTTTCAAGGATTTAGAATACATAACTTATCACTTTACATGCCAGATACAGAAGATTGTTATAGTTAGAATTATAAGTTATGACCCTGTGGGGAACACGTAAACCCTAGTTACTTGATTTATTGATTAAAATCCACCATTCAAAGCTGTTAATGTCTCTTCAATTGCGTTAGTTTATTTCATTCGTTTATAAATGAAACCCCCCTATTTATTGTGTTTCCTTTCAAGGAAATTCCATTACCGAAACAATAGTCAATAACAGGTTGACGTTAGTTAGAGTATTTTTCCTCGTGGAACGATCCCAACCTGACTAGATGGGTAATCTTGACACACCCGCTTTACTTCTTATTTGAGAGTAAGTTTGAGCGTATCAATACCCCTCATATTTTTGGGTAACTTTCCTTAAATGGACATGATGACTTAAAAGGGCATATCTCACTCACCCAAACTCCAAAATTAAACTCAGTGGAGTTGAAAATATAATTTCAAATAACTTTCATTTGATATCTTATGAGTCACCTAACTCATGTTGTACTGAAAGTTATGATCGTTTCAAGTTGACTCAAAACTTAGAATCACTTTGGAATGACATGAATGAACTCTCTTTACTTCTTTTTAGAATTAAAGGTGCTACATCTAGTGACCTTAATACTTAAGAAATTTTAAATATCTTGGTAAAAATAATTCACTACGAAGGATGGTTCGAGTCGTCGTTCAAAAATTTTCGGGTGTTACAATATCTTCCCATTGGGATCGTTTGTCCGCGAATGACGACTGGATTGGGTATGGAAAATGTTTACTCTTACTAAGGTCTGAGTCTAATGGTATGCTCTTACTATATTCAAACTTAACCCAATTTTCTAGATGGTGGTCTACACCTCTCTATGGGAATATCCTCCACAAGACTATTACTCTTACCACCCACATTGGGCTTATATCAAATGCCTAATGTTTTAACAAACACCACATTGTGTAAAAGTGCCTTTTATTACTCTAACAACTCCATGTCTTACTAACCATCTCCTTGAAAAATTCTCATCATCTTTGCCATACTGATATGTCCTTTTAACCATCATGGTTATCAAGACACTACCTCCAGTACGAGTTCCAACAGTCGTAGGGTTGGGCTCGAGTCCTAAGGAAGTTTTTCCGTAGTTGAGAATATAGTATAAAAGTTAAGAAGTAGTTCTAATTAACCATATCTTAAAACATTATCGATAAAAGACATAATATAGGATTTCTCTCGAAAACCTAGTTTTCGCATGAAGAGAATCCTCCACCTTATCCCACTCACTCTCTTGAGTTGAGTGTGTGGGAATGAGACTAGGGTTCACTCTCTCGAGTTGAACCTTATGTCGACTCAATCCCAACGGCCATCAATTTAGTAGTCTTAGTTTTATGACCTCTCTCTCTCTTGTAAGCCGAAAACCCATAGATGAGATTATATTTTAAACTACAACCTCATTAAGTTCATCCACAACTATTAAACTACAATAAACTATCAGCAAGCAAGACATAATAACCAATTTACCCTATATTCACAAAATCACACCGAACGAATTGGGTATTTTGGCCACACATGTATAAGAGAGAGAAATTCATATATAAATGAGCTTACGTTCAAATGGGTAATGATGATTTAAGTCTTGGTCCAAGCCAAAAGTGAAGAATCCAAGAGACCCAAATCCAAATTCTCAAGATGAACCCCTTTAAATCTTCAAGTTCTTCAAAATCCTCTCAAACTTAGAACTCACAAAATACAAGAAAAATATGAAAGTTTACCATTCAAAGCTAAAAATTCAATATCTTCTTATATTCAGCTACAACTCTCAGCAATTAATTATATTTAATCGTCGTTTTGATCTAGCCTTCAACAATGTCGTGTTTTGGATCGTTGCGTGACATGATACTACTTCACGAAACTGCTCGGTGATGCATTGACTACTCATTTTCACGTCCGACTTTATCATTTCCTTTCGGGCTCAGCACACTGGAACAAAAATATCTATTCCTATTGGTGACTCTCCAAGTGGACTCGGTGATCTTCAGGCCTTCGATTCTTCGTCTTTTCATACATTTTGTTCCTTTTTGCCAAGTAAAGTCCATGCTTTGCCTCAAACTACAAATTACCTGAAACTTAAGGATTTATATCAGTTATTAAGACAAATACATATTTGAGGACACTAAATCTATAAGAATATATCCCTAAATGAGTTCAATTTGTGGACTAATCACATACCAACTAGAGTTCCCCACATTACTACAGGAGACCAACAAAGGGCTCTCATTTAGCTATTTTTCATAGTAAAACCTCATCAACCTCTTCCCCCTCATTTATAACCTTAGATGGAATTATCACACCATGACATCACGATAAGATCATTAACCTTCTTCTTCTAACATCACTCTACTACTACAAAGATCTCTGAAAAGATATCTCCCCTACTCTTTTGAACTCAATACTATCTTATTATCAACACTTGACTTGATTTCTCATCTTATCATTTCCTCGTTAGTTCTTAACCTAAAACTTTAAAGTTATGAAAATATTCCACATTGAAAACTCAATTATGTTATCTAAGAACACCTGGAAAATTATGACTTAATTGGAACCTTGTATAATTACACACCATCTCGGTAAACCTCTTAATGCTCTTGTTATTCGTGTGACTTAGCAACCACTTCACTGCCATTATCTAAAGGATAGGGTCTCTCACTTGTGCCACTCATATTTATTGAAAATAATCACAATTCCTTACCTACTTCTCGTTAAGTCTTCCAGATCAAATCTCAAGACTAACATCATCACCCTCATGTTTCTATTCTTTGGATCATGACACTCATCTCAAATTCAAGCTTAATATTCATTACTAAACCCGTATATCAATATGATAACTCTTCACCTATACAATACCTCATCACTTTATCAGTTTTATAACCTTCTGAACATTACGAACCTCTTAAACAAATCATAAGACTAGATAGATCTATCACTTTATGATACTTTGTGCTTCTATCCAACATGTATATTTAGCCTCAAATGATGGCAAATAGACATAAACTCTATTCTGGTAAAAACAATACTCTATATCCTTTTGACTAGCAACTCTTGCTCCATCTCCTACTATAAGATCTTAAAGACTCATCACTTCTTAGTCTACCCATAAGGGAAAAATTTTCGGCAATAACTTATTGAGTGCATAACTATAATAACCTAGTTTTCCTCATCAATATCTCCCTTTCTTAGATTACTAAATCTCATCATACTTTCCTCAAATTATGGGAACTGTCATTACTACTTCTTATGATCTCGTCACTCATGGTACCTTTAAAGGATAAAATACTACCCAAGCTTTAACCATACTTACTCATAAGGATCTCGCATGGAACAAGGCCTAGGGAATAAATTACATCTCACTTTAAGCTTGAACGCACGATTTATAAGAACATGAGTGCATTCCTCTTGAACTCAACACTTAAATCACTCATGAACTTCTCTAAATCTCTTCGGAGTCACATGACTTCCTCAGAATCTTGCTAAGAATAACTCATCTATAAGGCTCTTCTACTTACTTTTCAACCACCTTTAATATGAGGGGTTAGTTGAATGAATCTGACAAATGCACGAGTATGAATAAATCTCTATGACATGAATCTATTGCACCATTAAGAGTATGAAAAAAAGGAAACTTTTCTTAAGTTTCAACAGTGCCTCATTTATAGAAGTGGGTCTCTGAGAACCATAAACAATATCCTCCTTGATACGGCTTCAGAGACACCCTAGGACACTTCAATTCTGTGCTTTGAAACAAAATTTGTCATGACCCAAGCCTACAACATTTTAAAACTAGTGATTGTAGGATAAACGTGTAGTCATTCAGAATTTAAGAAGGCTCACTAAAGGTGACTAAAACTACAAGTGGTATCACCGAAACTTCTGTTGATGACCCTGAATACTTGTTAATCGGTAATCATAAAAGATCCGAGCATCAAGGGAAATTCTAAAGCTTACTAAGCTTACTGATGGTAATAAACATCTTATTTTTTGCTCAACTCACTCACTTACTAAGCTAACTGAACTCAAACAAAACATGTTCACAACCACTCAGAGAAAATAGGGCTCAACTCAATGATAAGATATTTAACTCAATGAAATAAGACTCAACTCAATAATGAGATACTTCAATCTGTGAAATAAGGCTCAACCCAATAATGATAAACAGGGCTCAACTCAACAATAAGATACTCAACACAAGATACTTAACTCAATATAAAGCAACAATAAGAGATAAAATATTTGAAATGATTTTAAAACAATCATTAGAAACTTAATGTATTGAAAATACAATAATAACTCAGTTTGCATACAAAATACAATATAACTCTGTGTATATAAGAACAAAAAATATTTGTGTTAGAGTTTCTCTAATCGACAACCAGCACTACGAGCTATGTGATGGTACAACATCTAACTCACGCTGGCAGAGTCGTCCTATACTTTGCCGGGGTATAGAACCTAATACTAAGTGGATCCACTAGTCTATGCTTAAAGAATTAAGGAATCATATAAAAAGTATGACCGTTTCTACCCATGTTTGCTTCATGGTTTGTGGGGGGGGCTATGAGTTGTATTAACTCTTTCCCATATCGGTGCTCAATAATTCTCCCATGTCACGCCCTGAGCTACCACCAAGGCGCGTACACGGTACCTAGGACCACAAGTGATGCCAAGCTAACCCTGCCGGCATGATCATGAGCATACTAAAGATAATAAACTATTGTGGAAGTTAAATCATTAAAATGAAAAGATGGGGAATACCCATATTCTATAACTGAGATATTTGAAAACAATGAGTTTAATAATACACAAGCATTTAACTCAATACTAAGCGAAATCTAACTATGTCCTGAAAATAGCCTTAAACTAGACTAGAAATACTGGACAAGCCCCAACTAAAATCTAGAAAAATTGAAACTAGTGACTACAGACGAAAGGAACACTCATGATTGTTTGTCCTCGGAGAATGATGACTCACCACCTGAATCGCTGACGGAAATTGGGAATCCGATCTATGCGTGATTTGGATGAATGAGAACCTAAACTACATCACGAGAAGATGTCGCGCCGTGTGTGGTCAGTACTTTTAAAGGTACTGAGCATTAGGATATGGTAAGCTGAAATAAACATAACTGAACAGCACAAAACAAGTATAATAATCTTAATGTGATTTTGCTAAGTTCAAGCTAGCTGGATGCATGACCAATTTCTAACTTCTGAAACTGAATAATACTGAATATACTGGATAAATCGTCAAGCAGAGAGGTCTTACTGACCTATGGGAAGCTACTAATAACCCGTATTAAAACCACTTAGGCTAAATGGGAGTCCGGTGTATACTTACAATCGAGAGGAACCCAATATACCCTGCCCGAGGAATACAATTCCTGCGAGCATGATCACCTAAACTGATTGCCCACAGAGGGGCACTTAAAACCTACTAGGTTCGTTTGGGACTATTGGTACCTCAACCCTAGTCCAACTCGGTATTATGCAAATCCCAATGATTATTGTAAATTAACTATATATCTGATTTCTATGAATACGGGTACGCAAAACTGAACCATGCCAACGAGAATGCAACCAATTAAGATGTAATTAAATGCTTAATACATGAGGCATGTATTCTAAGTTGGCTGAAAATATATGACCTAACAATGTGTATTTCAAGAACTAAAGAAATTCAAAGCTGAATTATGAATTCATGCGATAATTTAGTCACAACATGATCATCTTATTGAACATATATTTAACAAATTTGATGAAGTTATATCCTAAGTTCTAGAAACCCTAGTTTTAATCTGATAAGAAAATCAAGAACTTGACTGAAACTAAGACCCAATGGGTTTAAAGGAAACCACCTAGTCAAGTTCCATATACCTGGTATGAAATCCACGGAAAAATACTTAAGTTTCGGGGCGGAGCGGATGGAGCTTGTTGAGTTTTTGAACTAGGGTTCTTGAGCTTTTTTCTCCATCTTGGTTGTAATTTTCTAAGTTTGATTTTACATTTGACTTTGGATATGTTTTCAATTAGTTTTATAGGATTAACCTACTAAATCTGATATTTAGGGTCAAAATGGACGGTAACTTATGGTTTAAACAGAGTGGGAAAGGGCAAAGCCCCTTGGAAGGACGATGAGACGGACACGACGTACTGACAGGACTGACGGTCCCGAAGCCCTACGCCAGCTCTTGGGTCTGTCGTGAGGGCCTGTTTGACAGACCTTTAATAAAATGGGCAATTAACTTTTTACTCAAAGGTCTGATTTTATCAAGGTCTGTGGGGTCTGGAATAATTCAATCTCTATCTGTGGGTAGGGTCAACGGAAGACAAATTAGTTTTGTGTTAATAGTTATGATCATTTTAAGTTGACCAAACTTAATTTCCCTTAACTGGCTGCAAATTTTTCCACCTACTGGACCTTAGGTCCACCTACAAACCATACTGGTTCCATCCTAGCTCTTGTTCAGAGAGGGTTAAGGGATTCTTTGATCGACGGTCACGGACCCGGACCGTCATTTACTACGGACTGTAAGTCCCCGTCGTCCATCCAAGACTTAACCAATTTTCCTAGGCTGAAATTGGTAGTTTCTGATCCCATCGACGGTTTAATGCAGGACGGGGGCCGTGTTTTCAGGCTATGGTCTGTTGTGCCCGCCACCGTTGGTAGCACCTGCAGATTTTTCTGAAAACCTAAATTTTTGGTGTGTTTTGGCTACGGGGGGTGTTTAACATTAGCTCCCCCTTGGAACATCGTCCCTCGAATGAAGACTAAACTAGCTGAAATGAGGGAAAGATATAAAACCCACACTAAACACTGAGAACTAAGTTTGTTCTCTGTCTGAATGTTGAATTCTGATTCCCATGTATTACGCTAAAACTGAAAGTACAAATTGAGGGAAACATATTCTAAAACGGAATTTACGTATGAATGACTGTAAAAAATTGAATAGGAACTATTACCAGCCCAAGCTGGAGTGAATTCGAAAGGAAAAAGGTAAGGATAACTTTGGCTTTCATGGCTGCTTCTGCTTCCCAAGTAGCTCCTCTAACCTACGGACGGACTTCCTCCACAAAACCTTGACTGAAAACGGCTTCTTTGTTTCTCAACCTGCCTAACCTGCACGGTCCAAGGAATATCACTGGTACAATCCGCATAAGAAGACTATCTTTACCGCCAAACTCCTAAGGGGCACGATAAACTGGGTGCACCCCACACTTCTTCAAGAGTGAGATGTGAAGACCGGACACATTGCTGCTAATTTTGCTGGAAACTCTAATTCATATGCTACCTTGCCAATCCTTTTCAAGATCTTGTAGGGGCCTACATATCTAGGACTGAGCTTTCCTTTCTTTCCAAATCTCATCACCCCTTTCAAAGGTGAGACTTTCAGAAAAACCCAATCATTAACTTGGAACTCTAGTTCCTTTCTCCTTACATCTGCATAAGATTTCTGACAACTTTGGGCTGTCTTAAGTCTATCTCTAATGAAATTCGCTTTCTGCATAGCATAAAGGACTGAATCTGGCCCTATCAAAGTTGCCTGGACCTACTTTCATAACCAACCATCCGTAGATATCACTAACCCCATAATAAAGCCCTCATAAGGGGCCATCTGAAGCTGGAATGGGTAAGCTTATTATTGTAGGCAAACTCAATAACAGGAAGTAATCATCCCACTACCTTGAAATCGATGCACACAGCCTCACATATCCTCTAAGGTCGTAATGGTACGCTATTCCTGCCCCATTCCGTCTGTGGGTGAATTTATAGTAAGGTTAACTGAGATGATAGACAAAGGAAGTCCATTCAACCCTCACAATTTCAGTAAGGTAAGGCTTGGCATAGTCCTCTCTGCCGAATTTGTTGTCTTTGAACCGCCAAAGCGAGAAGACTTAGTCCCATCCTATCAATTATCACCCAACTTGAGTCATGCTGCTGCGAGTACGAGGTAACCTATGATGGAATTCATGTAATCACATCCCACTTACCAAGTAGGAATATCGATCTCTTGAGTCCTACCACCTGGTTCTATTTCTAAACCTTGACTTGCTGGCAATTTGTGGCACTTATCCAAAGTCCGCTATATTCTATCCTTCTACATTCCAGCCAATAGACTTCCCCGCAGAGCGCGGTACATCTTAGTGACATATAGGGCTGATTGAATACTCGCCCGGAGTAGAGCTTCTGCAAGAATATGCTGCCTCACTCTCCCACATCAGGAACACCATCTACCTTGGTACGAGTAACCATCTCCCCTTGGGAGAAAACCTCCACTTCCTGATTTTGACTGCACCCTTTGTTCAAGCAAGATGGTATCACTCTCTTGATTTTCCTTAACCTCCACTACCAAAGACGATTGTGCTTCCCATTCTTAAACCGGTTACAACCGCTGTCTGATATGCTCATAAGGAGAAACCCCAGCGAGCAAGCCTGTGAACAAAATCCTTCATAGCTTCCTTTCTTTTCCTCGACCATGGGCTAAACACTACCCTTTAGATATCTACTAAGAGCATCGTGCACTACATTAGCCTTTCCAGGTGATAATGCACCTCATATCTAATCCTTAAGGACTCAAGCCATCTCCTTTTTGCGAAGATTCACCTTTCTGGCCTCACTACAGCCAGGACTGACGGTCTTTTGTGCTCCCGACGCCTCGTCGTTGGGTCCGTGTCAGAGGCCCTTCGACAGTCCCTTTACTAACTGGGTATAAACTTTTTACTCAGAGGGTCGGAGTTAAGCAAGGTTGTGGATATAAAATCTATTCAATTATCTATCTGTGGGTAGGTCATAGGAGATCTAACGATTTTGTGCTAATAGTTTGATCATTTTAAGAAAAAAAAAAAAGTTGACCCAACTGTATTTCCCTCACACTGGCTGCAAATTTTTCAACTATGGTCCCAGACCTATGGACCGTAGTTCTACTACCTACGACCATGTTGGTCCATCCATAATCTCTTTGTCACAGTAATTGAAGGGGGTCTTGATCGTCGGTCATGGACTACAAGTATCATTCGTTGAAACTACGGACCGTATCCGTCCGTCGTCCAAACTTAACTAATTTTTCTAAGACTTAATTTGGAGTTTCTGATCCCTCGACGTTGTGCAGGACAACCATGTTCAGGCGACGGTTCATTGATCCTAAACCAGTTGTAAGCACCTGCAGATTTTTCTAAAAATCTAATTTTTGGTCTATTTGGCTACGGGGTGTTACACCCAAAATATACTTAGCCTATTATGTTTTAAATAAAATATTTTCTCTTTCGGTGGTTTGAGATTATTAGTCAAAAATGTTTCTCTTAAAATAAATGGTACTTAAAGCTTCTCACGAACTCTTTTGGAAATTGGTGCTTCCTTTCTTGCTTAAATGTGAAAATATTTATTCTTGGGAATAAATAGTTCCTGTATATTATTTTAAATAAAATGAATGCAACTTTACTCTTTGTCGAACTCAAATGTTCAATTCTTAAAACAAGTTTAGAAAAATTTGTAAATGACTTTTCAAAATATGTTCAACGCCAAATTAATGGATATGACTGACCTCATACAAGGTCTTAATCTGAACCATACATAGAACTCATACCGAAACTCAAAAACGCAAAACTCAAGAACATCACTACACTACTAAATTTAATACTACTCAATTTAAACATACTCAACTCAGAGGTTTCATGTGAAATTATGGGAATGAACAACTCAACTCATGGACTTCATGATACTACTCATCTCAAGAATGTTCTACTCATAGGGTTCATACATAATTTATGGGCACGAAAAACTCAACTCAAAGACTTCATGGATAATATTTAATACTCCCATGATTAGGAATATAATTCAAAACGGATTAGGAACTCAGTACTCAAGACTTAGAACTTGAAGATACTACTCCCCTCAAAGGTTCTCAAATTATGAAGTTTATGCAGGATTATGGGCATGAATGACTTGGATCGATGGTCTAAATTACAATATGGAACTAATGTATACGACTCTTCTCATTTTCATACTTACTTTCTCAAAATATATCTCAAATTGATAGTTGATATCAAAGGTTCACAATTGAAGTCAAATACTTTCTTGGACTCTACTATTAACTTTCTCTTGAATTTGAATTTGAATTCAAGAGTTATGGTTCATGATATGAATGATCTCGTGATGATAAATGTAGAATCATGACCTCATTCTCATATTCACTTGATCGAGTCTTGAAATAAATTATTAGAAGTTGTAGAAGACTCCTTAAAAAGGCTCAAAAGGACTTCCTCAAAATATTCGAAAGAACTCTCAAAACATAACTCTTAGACCTACTTTGAATTTTAATGATAAAATCAAGGTTATGATTTATGTTATGAATGATAGATGTTTAGAATTAGTTTAGAGTGGTTAGCATCGATAGGGCTTGAAGTTACCCTTTTAAAGGACTCAAACGGCAAAACGACAAAGAAGGGGTGGGGGTAGGTGACCATTGCGCACTGAGTGGGGCAGGGCACCAACCCTCACCTATAGACACAATCTTATGGAACAATAGTGGGGCAGCATTCCAACCCATTCCCACGAAACCTGACGAATTTCTTTGCCCGTTTTCTCACCCTAGTTTGTGTAGATTTGAATGTTTCTTCCAAATTCTCTTAAATTTAGATACGCTAAGTAAACACAAATCTACTAAACCCCCCTCAAATTCCAAGGATTTATCTCAAGAATTCTTAAAAATCCTAACAAAACAAGATTTAGAATGAAAACTTTAGAGAACACGTATAGAAAACCCACAAACTCAAACTTATTGATTAAATTCGTAAAGAAACTCGCTGATTTGGTGTGTTAAGTGAACGAACTCACCTATGAACTTTAATAACCTCTAAGGGTTAAACCCGTGGAAAATCTGCAATAAAACTTAAGAATCTTGATGAACGCTTTGATCATTTTCTCTTTCTCCTCTTTTATTTTATTTTATTTTCTTAAACTCTCAACTAAAACCATAAGTTCGTGTTTGGATTATAAAACTGAACCTAATAATTTAGACCGCTAAAAACTTTCTAAAAATGAATTAAATCTGATTGGAGTAGGAAAAGACCAAAATACCCCTCATATTTTTTGATAACTTTCATTAAATGGACAGGTTTACTTAAAAAAGGGAATATCTCACTCCATTAAATCAAACTTTAACTACACTAAACCGGACTCCCCATGTTGTTTTTTGCATGCTCCTTCCCCCCCCCTTTTCCTCTGCTTTCTTCTGGGCCACCCTCGCCTCCTTGTATCCTTCCCGTTCTGATTATTTGAAGTTGACCAATATTTAGAAGAACTAATAATGACTTGAATGAATTAACTCGTCCTTCAGATATTTGTGGGAAATTCAAGATTCACATCTAGTGACTTAATTCCTTAACGATTTTAATAAGTCTTTTGGTAAAAAACTTCCACTCACTATGGAATGATGGTAAACAAGATAGAATGAGTCATTAGTTTTTAAGACCAACCACCCTTCATGTTTTTACCACCCTTTTAGGATGTTGTCCATTCTGGAGTTTTTACACTCCCCCATTTCATCTTAGTTTGTAGTTTATTGTTCTCTTTTTCTTATATTGTACTCCTCAGATCGATTTCAAGCAGATTCTCTTTTTTTTCACTTTTTGCGTTTTGAAAAGAAGTGTAACCCAAATCGTTATATCAATAATTATGAAAAATAACAATGTTTATCTTCTAATTTTTATCAGACAAACTCTATATATATTATATATACATATCTAGTATATATAGTATATTTCTCGTCTCTGCTCTCTGTTCCTCCTCACTCTCCTCTCTCTCCTCCATCTCTCTCTCTCTCCCGCCCACTCTCCCATACTCTCTCTCTTGCTCCTCGAACCATTTTTCTCCTCTCCGTGGAGAGGTGCTTTGCGTGCGGCTCGTCGCGGCGCGCTGTGTCTCCGCTTCCCCACCGAGGCCCGGGCGGACGCCGGCGGGCCGCCCCTTTTCCGTTTTTCCATTTTTTCAAATTGGAACCCAAAACAAACAACCCAACCATAGTAACCTCTAATCTAAAACCAAACAAAACATCAAAAAAAAAATCAATGCCAAATCACAATTAATTTTTTTGATTTGCTTTGGTTTTTTCGCCTTTCCCCCCCTCCCCCACTCTTGCCGCCCCTTCGTTTCCCCTTTCCTCTTGTTCTTGGGCTTTCTTTGAGGTTTTTTCCAACGGTTCCACTTGTCCCGGCCATTCAACGCACAAGTATTCAGTTCCTATCTTGGATAGTCTCCCTCCCTCCCTTGCTTTGTCCCTTCTTGGCTTGCGCGTCCTGCTTGGCCCGTTCTCCACCCCCTTTCGCCCGATTTTTGCTTTTTGTCTCCTCTTCTGTGTCCCGTTTGGCCGTTTTTTTTTTCGTGTCTTCGGTTACTGCCCGCTTCCTCCGAATCGATTAAAAAATTTCTTTTTGTTATCATATGATAAAAATCAGTTTTTTGATAGAGTGAGATTGGTGATTAAATATAAGTATATGTTTTCTGTGAATTACCCAAGTTTTATTTCTATTTGGAGGGATTAAAACTTAACCTAGTCAATGAATTGGAAAATATGAGAATGACCTTTTAATTGACAAGGATCCCCTTTAGGCCCCATTGCTTCTCGATTGGGGTGAGTTTTCCATAAAACACTAGAAACATCTTAATATGGATTTGAGTGCCTTAAACTAATTGTTTTGCTTTTTTCTTTGCCTCCCCTCTACTTCGCTTTCGCCCTCGCTCGCCCGCTGCCCGTCTCCCGTCTCGGATTAATTGCCGAATTCTGTTAAGCAAGTTGAATTTTTCAAAACGAACCCCTGTTTAGTGTATAAAACATTATTTCCTTGTGGTATGTGGTTGTGGAATAATGAACTTGGTGATGGCTTGAATTTTCCTATATTGCATATTCTAATGAGAGAAAGGAATAGAGACAAAAGACACCGACGTTATTAATTAATTTGTAGTGTGTCTTTGTTGCCCCTCGTTTCCCCCCCCGGCTTTCTTGTTTTCTCCAAATAATCCTTTTTGCCTCTTGTCTCCCAAGCTTTTTGGTTATTTCGCCTTCTATCGTTTCTCTGCCCATTTTCCTGAAGCTATTCATTTCTTGTATGAACCTGTCATTTGCATTAGTTTTCAAAGCCCTGATTGTGATATTGTAATTATGTGAATTGAGAAAGACTGAGAAATTAAGGAGACTGTAATCATTTTTGAGGGATTGGTTACGCACCATTATTGATATTATGATTTGGGGATGTGTCGCACATCGTGACAAATTTTTTATTTTAAGGGTCGTACGTTTTGGCCAGCTCTGCAAACACTGCATGGACGGTTGTCCCTTATGGTGGTCTCAATACGCATAAGTACAGGTGGGTATCAAATCACTAGCTTAGACATGTATCACTATATTGGCATTGTAAACATTTCCATTACAGTTATTATCTATAATAATTTGTTAACGTGTGAGTGTATTTCTGTGGATTTTGTGATTGATTAACTTGATTCATGTGTAGTATTTATCAAAATCGCTTAAGTGTTGTTATGATCTATTGTTAATGTAAATTGTTAACTATTCGGTTAGACTTGATTTTTATGCATGTTTTAAGTTTTGGAGATTTGGTTGGGGTATATGAAGTACCCGTATTCTATTTCATTAGCTTATATTTTAGAAGTTTAATTTTTTATTACCATGTGATTTGGTACTCACCCGTTGCTTTCTATTCTCTTCTAAACTCTTCTTTTTTGAGGCTTCTTGTAGAGATTCATGATGTATCTATTTTTTTTTTTTATCCAACGGTGGGAGACCTACTCCTATTAATTAGCCGGTTTGTTAAAATTTTTGTGACAACATCCTTTGAGACTTGTTTATTTCTTTTAAATCTATTGCAATACATTAATAGGCTGTAACACTTGACAATCAGAGTTTTTGGCGATTTAGTTATGTTTTATATTTTTTATCTACTATCCGCATTATTACTTATTTCTTATCCCATTTTATTTTTTCGTCTGTTATCATAATGGTTGAGTTTTTTAGGTTTGACTTCTCTTGTGGGATCAGACAGTTTTCTCTCACCTCCATTTTGATTCGGTGACAAAATGGTAATTAAATAGCCGCCCTGTCGCATAGGGTATCCACAAAGAGGAAGGAAACAAAAGAAAAAGTGTGTTTTAAATACAATCCAAGTCCTGTAGAGTCTCGAGGATCGATGCAGAGACAAAATATTTTCCTTACTTTGAGGGGCTATGGTGTTTAAGGAAAATCTTTTAATTCTGAATTTCTCTCCTCTTATCGTGATAATTGGGGGGATCGTTTGTTCTTTTAGATTTTTCTCAGCTTGTCTTTTCCCTTCTTATATACTCCTTTCTTTTATTCCAGTCCTTGGGGGGAGGTGACCTAACTTTTCAATCTCTGAGTTTACCACGAGGAGAATTTATATTTACTTTTCCTGGTTTCTCCGCTCAGCTTCTCTTGCCGTGCCTCGCCTTCTGGCCCGAGCCTCCTTTGGCCCCGTCCGCCCTCTTCCGTGCACTCTCCCTGGGTTTCTTTCGCTCCTCTGTTGGCTCGGTCTCAACATTTTGCCCCTGTGTTTATCCTGTCCTTCCTTCCCCTAGTTTTTTTTGTGGGGGGTTTTCATCTAACACACGGGAAGAGTAATTTGTGGTGGTGTAATATGATATCGGGGTGGAGTGGTTTCAGACAAATGGAAGACGAAGATTAAAGGTACGACCTATATAATTCATCTTGTGGGGGGAAAAACTTTTGGAAAACTATATTTAATTTAAGTTAGTCAACAACATATAGTATATGGGTTACATAACAAATGAATGAGAATTTTTATGCCAATCGAGGTATGAATTCATCTACTTTTAAAAGCTTCTAAATTTATTGTATGGTCCAAAGAAGGGTTATGTAATGACTACTACCATGTTACTATGGTACTTTTGTTCGGAATTACCAGTTTTCCATAGAAATCGACTATTGACCTGATCTAGTAAAGAAGCATACTGTTTTTGGCTAGACCCCATAACGATTTTGTCACTGTTCTCTACCTATTTAATGGTAGCACATCTGTGGGATATTTTGGTAACAACTTCTCGATAGGTGTGATGTTTTATAGTGGTAGAGCTAATATACTCTTACAATAACTGATAATAGTTACTAGTGGCATTTGGTAAATAGATACACAACCGACTTAGCGTGAAAACTAACTACTTAAGGAGTTTATCAGTTGT
Source organism: Solanum habrochaites (assembly GCA_027704765.1). Classification (NCBI taxonomy): domain Eukaryota; kingdom Viridiplantae; phylum Streptophyta; class Magnoliopsida; order Solanales; family Solanaceae; genus Solanum; species Solanum habrochaites. The sequence goes on along the minus strand of JAKWJA010002495.1, from coordinate 7,045,496 downwards.
ATCATGTTCTCATATAATGAGATTCAATGTTGTCATTCACATTTAGAACCAACTAGCCTTTGTTACACCCGGATGGCTGGTTCCGTTTGTTTTTCTCCGGCCCCTTTCACTGTTGTCCTCTTTGGTCCCCCTCTTCATGTGTTTCGTATCCACTGTCCCCGAGGATTCCTAATAAGGACTGTTGATTTTAGTCATAAGCTTTAAAGGGTGATCGATTTTTGGAATGACAATTTTATGGTTCAGAAAGTTCCCCAACGAGTAACTTGTCTGACTCAATTGGGTATTTAAGTACCAAAAAATTGTATAAAAAATTAGGTTTTACGTTCATTGAAATTTGGTTTGTATGATGGGTTTAAAAGTGCAGGGTCGTGATAAATTAGACTTCGAGATGATTGGGGGGGGGGGCCCCCCCCCCAAAGACAAATGTACATATTGATGGTAATAAGATCTTACGAGATTGTGATTGGTTCCTCATATACTAAAAATGTTGTTGGGTTAACATATTTTTTATTGTAATGACGGCTTTGTGAGTAGTAAGGTTGTGTTTGATATTCTATTTGGTAGTAGCGTGGTCACTATGGAAAGTGTAGGATGTGGATGAGACACCGCCTTGGAAGATTGAGAAAGAAGATCTGAGTCCATACTAAAAAGCATTAGTACCATGTAGTTTTACTTTCAAAGACAAAAAGAAACAAAGAATTTACTTGATGGAAGGATACTGATGGTATCTTCAGAAAGAGTGATAATTTGATTCAGAGCCAAATTATTCTATCTGTTTTGTCCAATTATTGTGATAAGTGTTTTAGTCATTAATAGGCGGTTAAATGTTTATGGGTAAGATTTTACAAAAGAGTCTAGAACTGGTTAATTCAGTGTGTCTAAGTTCTTGGTTTAGTTTCGAGTTTGTAACGTGTAACAATTAGAAATTTTAGTGAAGAAAATTAATAAGAGCTATGGCAGGGCAAGCACTGAATAGCTAAGATTAACGTTTGGACATCATAAAAATCTTCAAGGTAATGAGCCTACAGGTTGAGACTTAAGATGATTGGCGGTCATTCATTGAATTCAGAATTTTGAGTTTTTTTCAATTGAACCTGTAATGTGTGGTAGTAAATGTTTTTTTTATCAAGGTCTGAATTGTAGGTAGCGAACTTAGATTTTGCCTTGGTATTGACCGTTTGAAGGACTCTGCATTGTTTTGGATAATAAGTTTGTTGCTATTGATTGTTAAAAGACCTAAGGACGGTTTCAGTAAAGTTTTGGTTTAGAGGATAAGGAACATGTCTAGGTTGTTTTGTCAAATGATCAGCTTGGTAAACTAGCTACAAATTAACAAGAGTGTGATGTAGGTTGATTCAAACGGTTGTGAAATTTCTTTCATGGGGGAAGTATAAAGAATAATATATCTTTTATAGAACCTTGGTTTGAAATTTGAATATAGTAGGGTTTTTTTCCGCGTTTGAGATGTAGAAATGACTATCAATTGGACTTGTTTGGTCAAACTTATTATGGAAATTTAGTTCGGTGACTTTTAATCTGTTGATTTTTGGTTTTGGGTGACAACACAGATTAGGTGCAAAAAAATTTCTGTTCTTAAATGGGTCAGATTGTTCAAGTTATGATAGATCAACTTATTGATGTGCAACGTAATGGAACTATAAATCTACATAGTTATTGACGACTTCAAAGGGATTGCAACTAATTTGTTCATGAGACTACATAAAATGTTGTGATGTGGTACATTGACACTTGATAATAATAGAGATTATGTGCTCATAATATATAGAATTATTTGCCTGACAAAGAATTTCTTAAGTGTTAGTATGAGGTATATGATGGTTTGAATAATAGTTGAACCTTGGTATGTGTAATATTGCATGGAGTTGACACTGGACATGATTCAAAAGATTTATCTAGATGAGAAAGTACTGTCAAAACTTAAATTAATGTTATCAACCTTAGGTGGGACCCATATCTATCATGGGATGCTTAAATGGAATGATAGAGAGGCATAGTTCAATATTTTGGAGGCTACAATGTTCTTAGTATGAAGACTTTGATACTAGTGACGGTTTGAGAGTGAAATAAATGATCTGTGGGGTTATGATTTTTGTTGGCATAAAAATGTTGTCTTTAATTAAATAGATATTATGAGAAGTATGTGGAGTTTGATAAATCGAATATGTGTAAGTGTCACGTCCCGAGCTGTACCCAAGACGCGGACACGGAACCTAGAATCACAAGTGATCCCAAGCTAACCTTGCGGGGATAATCATGAGTATACTAAAGATAATAAACTGGATGCGGAAGCTAAATCATAATTTAAACTAAGGATAGGGAATACCAATATCTATAAATGGATAAATGAAATACTGAGTGAGTTAATACAAAAAATTATTAACTCAATGCCAAGTTGAACTAACTATGTCTAAAATAGCCTCTAAAACTTACTTAGAAATGCTGGAAGTAGACCAAACTAAAGTTTAGCAAAAAACTGAAACTAAAAGAAATATATACTGAACGAACTCAGACTATTGTCTCAGAGAATGAGGACTCACCACTGATTGTTGACCTGGAGATCGGAAATCGATCGAAGCGTGGATCTGGATGTGAGGAACCAGAACCTACATCACGAGAAGAATAGCGCAGTGCGCTAGATACTTGAAGTACTGAGCCGTGTAGAATTAGAATAAACTGGAAATAAAACATATATGAACAAGCACAAAGTAAGCTATAAATATTGAACATGATATGCTGGAACTCTAAACTAACTAGATGCAATGACCAAATTATAACATGCTAGACTGAATAGGAACTAATCTGTAAATATTTTCATGCAAGATTAGTCTGACTAAACTGTGGAATACTAATAATGATAATAAACCACAGGACCTAATATGTGGAGTTCCGATTTGTATACGCCCCATGAGAGACCCCAATTACCATGCCCGAGCTTGTTGTAGTTGATAAAGTTCAGCTAGTGCGATCACTAAACTGCTAGAGGTACGTTGAACCCTAGTCTAACTCGGTATGATGCTACTCCCAATGAATAAAGTGATTAAGACATTATGACTGATTTTCTGTAAATTCTTGATAGTTAAATCTAAACATGCAAACTGAGAATACAACAACTAATCTAATAATTATGCATTAATTACGGAGGAATGCATTTCTGAAGTAACTGAATATCTGACCTAGCATATGTAATTCAAGAAATACAAAAATACACATCTAGGGTTCTGAAATCAAGGCTGTATGTATAAACTGAAGAGTAATTTAGAATCGATTTGGAACATATATTTGAACTAATTATTGATGAATCTGTTGTAATTCCGAAACCTAGGTTAATCATGATGGAATCCAAGAATGACTATGAAAATAAGGATCTAGTGAGTGAAGTGAAAGGAACCCACTAGATGAAATCCAAGTACCTCGTGATGAAAATCACAGAGAAATATTAGATTTGGGGCGAGGAAACGAGTAACATTATTGTGTTCTGAATAGGAGTTTATTGCCTTTTTCTCCCTTCTTGCTTTTAATTTTCTATGTTTTGATTTAATGATTTGACTTAGGTAAGTTTTAGTTATGTTTCTAGGCTTAAACTGACTAGAATCTGATGATTTAGGGTCAAAATGATGTAGCTTAAGGTTTAAACAAAGTTGGAAAATATCAAAAAAAAAAACATGAGTTAATTGATGTCGGACCAAACGATGACCTAGACTAATGGGCCGTCATTCAATCGATGGTCCATCATATAGATCTGTAGGTTGGGTCTGCTCGACAAGCCTTTACTAAAACAGGCATAACATTTACTCGGAGGTCGAATTTCAGTAAACTTCGTGGCTATAGAAAGATAATTCAATTATCTATCATTTGATAGGTCATGGGACACCTAATTCATTTTATGCTAAGAGTAATGACCATTTGAAGTTGATCCAAAAGAAAACATATCTTAGATATGGATTTTAATCATAATTCCATGACCTCCTTCTTTCATCAATCAACGTCCCTTACCAACCGTACTTAACCATTCTCCAACTCCCTCCACCCTACATCCATTCAGGAATCTTACCAGGATCGCCTTCTTCCCAACCGGTACTACCTTCAACCTGTCACACTCCCTTAAAACCCTCGTCCTCCTACATATCACAGTCGTAACCCCACCTTTTCTGCCCCCCCTTCCGTTCCTTCCACGCGTATAAATATTGCCGATAACATGCGAATTTCATAAAAACTCTTATTTCAATCAACCTGATTCAAACATGAAAACATGAGGGTGACATGAGTTCATGGTATTAAACATCATTAGAAAGACATCATAATTTTCATCAATTCATGCAGAGATATCATAAACTCAATCATTTAAATCAACATTGAACAAAACCATATACAATTGATGAAAAACACTTTAAATCAATTAGCGGATTTCTAAGTTTGAAAATAGAGAAATTGGCTAACTTATGATGAATGGAGTACATGGTGATGCAACTATATATTCAAATCCAAGGATAAATTCGATGGAGGAATGAGGCTTAGTGACCATCATCCTAGATGAGCCTTTAATTCTTCTTGAAGTTCAAGAGATAGAAATATTTGGAGGAAGAAATTTGGGGATTTTGTTTTGGGTTTTGGAATACAGACTTTAATTGGTGAGTTGTGGAGTAAAATGACTTATAAGGGAAGTCTTGGACTTGGGTAAAACAACATTAGCCTTTAACATAATTAAAACGGGAAATCTTATTTTAATCCCCACTAGCAGTGGAGTGCTCACCCACCGAAGTGGGCACTCCACAAGCCATGGTCACTACACAAGGGGTGGTGCCGTCTAATGCGTCTGGACTAGTGGATAGGTTCTCCACCCCCTACAAACTAAGGTTAGGCCCACGACCCCTCCCATGATCATGATGGCCTTTATGGGTTTTTTTGGCCATATATAATTATCTAGCTGCTCGTGGGATGGAAGGGTCGTCTTTTGGGTTGCGTGTAGCCTAGACCACACTAGAGAACTTAAGGAACCTCACCAAAACTCGTGGTCCTTACCACGAACCGTCATTGTGGTCGTGGGAAGGTAGGCAATGCTTGGTGAAGGCTAGGATGCCCAAGCTTCCTTCCTTGGCCTTTGCCCTAACTTTTCCAAGCTTACTATGGAGATTTGTGAGATAGATATTTGTCATCTCAACGGTGCTTCTTACTCCCATTTATGATCATGTCCTACTTTAGAGATAACATCATCTGAGACTTGTTTACTTCTTTCAAATATATTGAATACATTAGAGGCTCATAAACGGGACTACCAAGTGTTGGGAATTTAGTTAATTGACTTATTATTCGGATTGGTAATTATTTGTTTAACTTTTAATTTTATTTTATTTCCGTAATTTGTCTTAATGGTTGAGTTTTAGGCTGACTAGTCTTGATGAGATAAGACGAGTAAACAAATCTTAGTCCGCGTGACCAATACTGACAATATCCACAAGAGTAATTCCATATCATTTTAGAACTATAAGGCTCTATCAGAAATAACCTTACTCAACACACAAAAGGCTAGCTAAGGGTCTGTGCTACATCCTAGCCTTACAAGATCACACTTGGGATTACACTCGTTTTTTAGTCGTTGTCCTTAGTGTGGTTTAGAGGGCCTTTACATTTATGTAGATTCACCTATCCTTCCTTATATTAGCCGAAAAAAATCTAGATGTGGAGATTGTTTCACCATCTCTACCTGACTATGTTATTTTGGACTTTTTGTTTGACTTTCTTATATATTTCACTTGACATTAAAATTCAAGAATTTCCTTAACTTCTATATGGGTTTAGTTTTCAGTGGGCCAGACCTTATATATGTATATCCAAATAATCGGACCTTCTTTTATTTTAACACATATCAAACCTTTTAAGATATATGATTAAATAGGATAAAGAGATTCTTTTATGTTGTACCATATTAAAATGTTCTTGGAGTTCCCTAATGAATACATTTTTTATTTTTTATCCTCGGGTTTGTCAAATCTAATAAGAGTTGGCTGGATGGAGCGAGATCAAGATGCTCACCTCAAAAAGAAGGTTGCACCGATATGAATGAAGTTTGTCAGTGCCCAGGCCCAAGGTTTTAAATGGCGTACTACTAAAGAAGAGAGTTATGACAAAAATAGTAGAAAACCTATTGTGAAAGTCCTGTTCTACTGTGGAGATGCTCGTGTAGTGGGTCCTAGTATATCATGTCTGAGATTTTATACCCAGGATATAACTAGGAAAGAAAAAAAACTATGGGCATTTGATAAGCCTAGTATCCTAGACTCCTTCGGGATGGAAACGAATTGTAAAAATAAGAATAAGAGGCTCCAATTTTGCTGATGTGTAAGTCTTGCATTTTCTTCACTACCTAGAACAATTAGACAAATGCACAAATATATATTTCATGGTTCTTTAATTTTTGTTGTCATGATTTTCAGGTATTATGATTCACCTACTAGAAAAGGATTACGTTCCATACCAGAAATTTAAAGGTATGTTAGTTTTTTCAAGTTCAATAGATTCTTTACAAACAGGTGTTCTTTAATTTCCAAATCACATTTTTCCCGCGCGCGTTTTTGTGCTTTGGGCGGTGTATCAAATTTTTTAAGTCATATAAAATATGTAGTTCATTTGTCTTTTAGTTGCGACATATTGACATATATAATGCGTATTTTCCCAGGTATTTTGAAGCCAGACATCGCGAGTATGCCATCACAAGGCGTAAAGCTCGAAAAAGATTTCAGTAAGACCCCAAGATCTCTACAACAAGAATATTCTAAGAAGCGTAGTCCAACGCCTCCAACACCTTCAGATGATATAAATGGTGCTAATGCTGGTATGTCTATGTGTATGTGTATGTGAATTCTAATTACTTACTTGCGGTATGCCTGAAATTTAATTTTTTTTCGTTACAAATATAATCAGAGATATTCATATCATTCATCCAATAGACAATGTATTTAGAAAAATTTAACATATAATGATGAAAATAGGAGCATATTTGTTACTTGAGTGTGATTCAAGTTATATTTGAATCTTGCTTAGCACTTAAATTCAACCGAAGAATCGGTGGCAAGTATTCTTAAGTACAAGGTGTAAAATCCATCTGTGGTGTATCTTCTCATGCTATTGGGATCCAAACTACATGAAGCAGTTGACATGAGGGATGCCATGTTAGAAAAGTTTGAGAAAATATTGGCATTATAGAAGTCGCAATACTTATCACTGGGAGGAAGAATAAAAGTCAACCACTAGAAGTAAAAGTCAACGTACCAAAACTCTATCAATCAACAAGTCTAAGATGATGGGATGCAACCCAGAAAGCTAAACATAACTAAATTCCTAAACTTCTAGTCTGAGTCCGAAAAGAATGGACTAAACAAGATGAAGGATCAATGGAAACCAAGAACTGGTTCACCCTCGAATCCGGTCTGGTCAATAGCCACCTTAAGATGCCATGTACTCAACAAAAAAAGAGCAAGTACAAATATTTCGTACTTTCCAAAACAACAGTATAAGATAGGACATGCCAGATACTCAGTAAGGTACATAAGACAACTCGTGTATCCAATGATAGTGTCGGAATGTATAACCCGGTCCATTATATATTTTGATATGTCAACCAAACAGTCGCACAATGCAAACCATAAAAACCGTCCGGTTATTATAACATAGTCAAGCAACAAGTTCATGGCATGTAATTATTCATGCACATTCATTTCTCTAGATTCGGTTCATGTCTCCATATCCACATACACGCTTGCATACAATTAAGAATTAACAAGCATATAGTAACATACAAGAAGTCCGAACCCATCACTACACTTGAAACCAAGCCTTCTTCGAATAATCAAGTAGGAGCATTGAGGTCTTCCCTATTCAAAGTCTTTTAGCTGTTCTACATCTAAAACACGTTATAAACGCAAGGATAATAAACCAAGGCCGGTAATTACCCAAATATATCAAAATATTAACCTAAGGCCAAACCCATGCATCCTAAAGTTCAACTATGTTTTTTCCTATCATAATCGTCGGCAAGAGAACCCTTACCCCAATGATAACTACAAGGAGATTCTAAGTTCAAGAATGATTACGGATTTAGGGGAGTAATTAGTCTTACCTTGGCTAGGAAATCGTTGGGGAATTTGATAAGAAACGACCAGGGTTTGTACCTTCCCTCTTAAGATGAAATCTTTGACCTGTGTGAAAATAGAAATTTACGATGTTCCACGATTAAGTCGCGCGATGTCCCACCATAGCGGGAACCCATCCCCCACGGTCCCCACCCTGGTGTAAACTTACACACTTGCCCCACGGCTTGCACAAAGATAGAAACTCGAATTTGAGTCCCAAGCTCCCATTTACAACACACCTTCAAACCTGGAGGGTTCACAACGACCCTTTCACGCCAGATTAGTTTTTAAGGTGTTTACTGCCCGAATTCGATTTTGAAACCAAACGAGCTATTTAACCTTTGAATATCCACTCACATGATCAGAATCACATATTAAATCCCCCATTCCAGTACCGCATCCGCATAGACCTCACTTGACTCAAATTTCATACCAATTTAGCCTAGGCCTTAAAAATTTCCCAAGGTACTTCTCAGAAGTTTTTGTGCCAAAATTCCTTCCCTATTAGATTTCCATAATGACAACAACACATTACGAGTGGAACCTATCATTCAAGACCCTTAATGACGGAAATTAGTGAGGGGTGGGAGGGGAGTGGAGGAGCCTTAAAACTGAAGTGGGTGCCCAGGGAACATTGATGGACCCATGCGCAGAACAACTAATAAAATCTATTAAGTGTTAGATTAGATTAGAAGGAGAGACTGAAAAGTCAAAAAGATAGTGTGCCAGATCAATCAATTCCAACATGACCTGGTGGACCATATGAAAAAGAAAAGAACCGGGATATAGATGAAGGATTCAATTAGTGTCAATTTATACAGGAGCATTATTAACGAATCTTATATTTATTTCTCTAACGACTCTTTTGGATTCTTGAGAACCAACATAGTCCCAATGCCGAGGAATACAAAATATTACCAATACTAAATGTTGTGCTGTGGAGTGAGAAAGGTAAAAGAAATAAACAATAAGGTTCATCATTAGGACATACTTTTTACTCCCCTCTCTAGCTATATATAATATTAATAACACTTATATGATCCAAGTGGATTTTAAGTTTTGACACATCACATGTGCTCTAAATATCTGTGAAAAGTTTTGGGTATATCATAATCTATATGTGACAGAAATCCTATTCTCAAGTGTCCCCTGGATTGGAATAGATGCGCTTTCTTAGTGACACCTGATGCAGTCCACTACATGACCGGATGGGACTCTTAGAAGGAGAGTGTAGAATCATGGGATTCTATTTTCTGTGAGCTCGTTGTCTATGACGCTTTGGGCCACACACCCGCACACCCAAAACAATAGGTCATAAATTGAAAAAACCAACCACATGACTATATAAACATATATATATATAGATATAGATCTGTGAGACCGCATTTAGGTAGCATTAAAAAAACTTATTTAGTGTTTGAAATTTGAAATTGTAGCCTGAAGAAACGCAAAAAGACTTGTCCAAGATAGAAGGATTGTTTTTATGTGGAAGAATAGTGGTTGCTGAAAATTTAGATACTAGCTAATATGGTTATCGTATGTTTCATCAGGACTTGAATACATGTATAATTTTCATTACTCAACTCCCCCTTCACTAGATTAATTTCTCCCCTTTTCTGCTTTTGATATTACGTGACATCTTTCATAGTAAAAGTTTTTATCGCTAAGTATATGTAAGTCATGTGTTGTGAAATAATTCTGTTCATTATCTCATGCACGTTATAGCAAAGTGCTGCATATTTTTAGTTCATTAAGGGGTTGTGTTTGGTAGGACAGTGAAACTGTGTTTCAATGTTCCTCCATGTTGTGGGACAAGTTTGGCTGAAAAAAGTTTTTCAAATAATTCATTTTCTTTTAAATGTAAGAAAAATTACTTCCCTTCAAAAGTTAGATAAGCACAAACGTGTGTTCAAATGATCCGTTCAATTCAAATTATAGTTGTGTGTTAAATAAAACATTAATTCTTCAAAAAAAATATTTTCCATTGTACAAAGAATTTTAGTTCACATCAGACCCACACAAACCCAACCCCCCAAAAACAATGTTGTTGTGTAATATAAGTATTCACCCCCTCCCAACCAAAAAAATCCTTGACCCTCTGCCCTCGTCCTACCGAAAAAAAAAAAAATTATGGTTTTTTAAAAAAATATTTTTCGCTTCAGATTTTTATTTTTTTCACCCCCACCTGATCCCTACCCCCAACACCCAATTCAAAAGAATTTTCATTTAGTTTTAAAAATATAGTCAACTTCAAATTTGGTATACCACTACCCCCCCCCCCGGCCCCCCCGGAAGCCCGGCATAGCCCACCCAAAAAAAATTGAAAAAATATGTTTTCACAGTTGACATTTGTTTATCTTCACCCCTACCCCCAGCCCATACACCCTCCCCACAAAAAAAGTTCTTTTTATTTTAGTAACAAAATGATTTCAATTTCAATAATTTCATTTCTGACTCTGTAAAAATAAAAGATTATTTCGCAAAAATATTTTTTATTCATAAATTAAACTCTAAAAATTATTCCAAAAATCTTTTTCAGACTAACAACCAAACATGAGAGAAAATAAGTTATAAATCTACTGGTGTGTTTCCAGTATAAATACCTTTCCGTCATACAAAAAACCCCACACCCTAAGATCACTTGACCATGGAAGTTGTATGCTTTGCAGGGCTGCATTGACAGTAGTTGTTTTTACAATTAAGACATGTGTTTGGCCCTCAAACATGTAAGGGAATAGTTATAAGTTTTATTTTTTAAAATAAATATAAATACCTATTGACAGGAAAAAAGTAAATTTTCTTTAGAAATGAAGAAATTTGACATATTTTGAGTGATATATCTCATGAAAAATAATTTAAAATTATAAGTGTTCTATTATCTATTGAAAATTAGAAAAAATTAATTATATAATATTCATCAACAATTTAAGTTTAAGGACCCATTTGAGCTGCCCAGTGGTTTGGAGTGAAATCTGAATAAGTAAGGTTTTGCCATGTTTTAAAATTAATCCTAGCTAAACTATGCAAAATTTTCTTACTACTGAGGTAAATCTTTAAGGGTAGCGTATAATTAATATAATAGTGTGTGCTTTCTTCACATATGTAACGACCTGTTTAGTCGTTTGGGCCGCAGATTTTATTTCTGGACAACGGCGTGAGGCGACGGACCCCACGACCCGGACGCTATGTTTCAAGACAGACAGTCGACGGGGGTCTCAAGTTTTTTTTTGTCTCAAAACACTTAGAAATTAGGAAAATGGGGTACTGAGAGCTACTTGATGAACGTCCGACGGAATGGCACAACTTGGCAGGACGAACCGTCACAGCATGACGGACCGCTCACAACTCTATTTGGTGGAAAATGAGTCTGGAACCTTGCGACGACTGCAGGATAGACGTCGCACGCACGACGGGCGTAACAGGTGCGGCAATCCCAGGGCTGGAGGGTTGCGATTTCGGTAATTTATTTAGGGGCGTTTGGATATTTTACTCTAATTATAAAGTGGTGGGTTAATTTTAAAAGCCTAATTACTGGGGTTGTCTTAAAAGAGGTAACCTTAACGTAATATAGTGGGTTATTAGTGAATCTTTTATACTTAATTTTACGATTATTAGGGTAAAGAAAGAGGGTTGAATAAGAAAAATAGAAGAACAGAGAGAGGGAGAACGAGAATAGAAACGAATCGATCAAGAGAAGAAAAGATAGAACAAGCTTGGGAAGCGATAGCTTGCTGATAGCAATTCTGCCAGGTGGAGGTAGGGTAGGGTTTTTATGCTATCGTAGTAAACTCTAATAGCGATATGATATGTGTGGGTAGTATTATAAAGTCTTATCTATGCCTATAATGTGTGCTTTATGAATGTGATTTTATATATACTTGATTGTGATGATTGATGAAACCAAGCATGATGAAGCCTATTGAATCCCCATAATTGATTAAAACCTAATCTCGTGATTAATGATGTGCTGCCTTGTGTATAAAAGCAAGCTTGATGAACTAAAGTAATGAGATGCTGATGCCTGGTATTACAAAGAAGTCTTGATGAATTAATAGAAGGAGTATAGTGGGGCGGGTGTAACGAACCGACACGTAGAATTAGGGGGACGGGGGTCACGAAGGAACGTAGATTTAGGGGACGGGATGGGTTGTTGTCACGAACCGACCGTAGATTAGGGAGATGGGGGGCCTAACCGACACAAGAGTTAGGGGATAGGGTTGATACGAACCGACACGTTAGATTTAGGGGATCGAGGTCAAGAACCGAACACGGAGATTTAGGGGATCGGACGAGAGAAGACAGTAGTGTCATGTTCGAAACATAGTAGTAGGGGATCGGAAGTGCACGTTACCGACACATAGAGGATATAAAGACTAACGCGGATCGGAGTAGTGTCACGTACCGACCAGAGGAAGGATACTATAGAAATGAATCTAGTGCAAGAGGCTAATATACTCAATATAAAGAACATGTTCCAAAAGAGTATGGTGTAATGGATGTGAGTACTCATAGATATGATCGCGTGATTATTATTATGAAATGATGTTTATACTTGTTTTCGATCAACATGTAAGAATATGAGTCGATTTTATAGATGTATTGAGATATAGTCTGTCTAATTTGAGTTGGCCACTGTGATACCCCCTAATCAGTAATTGTGTTTGTACTGACCCCTATTTTAGTGTTTTATCGTTGGTCTATTTGTGGCGGGCCAGACAAACTGCCCGTCATCTTCGACTCAACAGTAATCTAGCCCAGTTCTTCATACTCCGGTATCAGGGTGAGCTAATGCTTCTAGCTGGACTGGCTCTTCTTCCTCATGTCTTGATGGCCTTTGGAAGTTCCGGCATGGACTAGCTTTTGTTATTTTAGCCTTTAGAATCCTCTTAGTTATAATGTGATATAGATGTTCGTTAAGTGATGACTTACCGATTTGGGGGGATACTAATAGATGTGATGCTGATTGAGAAGGTTATGAATTGGTTTTTTATAATGAGTGTTTAGTCTTCCGCATTTACTTCTGTGATATTCTATTGAAATGTTAAGGTTTAGATTGGTGGTTCGCTCACATTAGGAGGGTAAGTGTTGGGTGCAGTCACGATACTCGGGTTTTGGGTTTATGGGGTCTTGATAAAAATGGTATCAGAGCATTAGGTTTTAGTTGGGTCTCATACACAACGAACAAGGTCTAGTAGAGTCTTTAACTAACGCTAGGTGGACGCCTTTACCTTTTCTTTGAGAAGGGCCTACAAGATTTAGGAAAAACTTCATTCTTTCTTTCCTCTGGGTGCTATACTTGGACCAATTGGTATCTAGTGTGATACAAATTGGTATATGACCATCTTCACGCACATTTCGCGATGACGTTGAACTAGAGCAAAAGACCTACGCCAACACAAACACCAGACAAGGAAGGATATAACTGAGCCAGCCAGGGGCTTGTGGCTCGAGAAAGAGCACGGCAAGAGGCAGGGGTAGAGGGCGGGGGTGACGGCCTCAGAGAAGAGCACGCACCCTAGCCCATCTGATGCTAGGCGGTGACTCCTCCACCAACTGAGGAATTGAGTCGTAAGATGAGGGTGAGGAAGGGGAGGAAAATTAACAAGTGCAAATATGAGGAATGGCCACCCCAACTTACCCCCAGGGAAGATCAATAAGGGGTTCCGCTTATATTAGTGGGTTGTATGATCAGGGTCCAGGGCACTTCCAATGTTTTCTACTACACAACACCTCCGGTTCAGACAGGTACAAACATGAGAGCAACTAGTCTCCTCGTATGGCTGGACATCATTGGCACATAGGCACGTTTCCACGTGCTGGACTACTGGGCCAGATTAACCACTCCAACAGCAAATAAAGCCTCTGCGTCACTCATCTTTACACACTCAACGCCACTCACTCTAAAATTCCCCCCAGTGTCGTTCTCCGCTTAGGGCACGTCACTGACATGGAAGTCTCGGGGTAAGTGCTACAGTAAACATCATACGATTTGGTTAGTCGACCTGGTTCCAAGAATTTATAGTCCACCGAAGGGGAGAGGGTAGGATGGCAGAGGGATGGGACACGCAGCGGGAAGGGAGGGGACAGTCCACTAGTCGGCTTTACTGCCATTAACTTATAATGACAAATGATGCGCATGAACTTTTCAATAAGTTTTGAAATTGAAACATCCAGTCTTCAAGGTGCTGATCTGAGGATGCTTACGATTTCTGCGTGGACTGCGCATGAGCTAATACACAAAGTGGTTAGTGGAACGGTTGGTGGTTGAGTTTGTTGTGACATTAATTTCAAGGGAAAGCCTATAAATGTGGTGGCGGTCCCATGTTGAGTCCCAACCAACAGAGGCACACCTATGAACTTGGGCACATTCTCTAGCTTGTTTATGGAGGGGGTCAGAAGTAGCTTATTTCCCGACCTTGAGGGAAGGAAAAGGGCATGAGTTTTTGAGCCATAGCAGCAGGGTTCGGAAGGAGTAGGCTGTCGGTTTGACTGCATTTATGAGGATAAATTTCGGGCATTATCCCGGGTAGCACCCAAACTTGTTTCAGTCCAAAAGAGCTGGGGTTCGCAATTTGTGTGAAGCGGGTGAGACCAGACCAGAAGAGTTTTGCGAATTTCAGCCTTACATGTTAGCTGGACACAGCCGAAATCTCTTTCAAGAAGTGGTAGACTTCGTGATAGAGGGAGAGGGAGTTGAAGCCAGATGATGTCACCCATGGCATGGACATCTGAAAAGGGGTTCGAAAAGGAGAGTGAGTTTTTATGCGTTCCTTAATCTAGAGGACAGGGTTCAGGAGGTAAGGAGGTTACAGGTCTGCACACAATCAGTCTTCACTGTAGACTTTAGTGGGGGTCGCACCCAGAGCACCAGCCGTCAACATTTCTCTGATGAGAGACCCATGATTGAATATAGAGAGTGTATATGGATGTGGGGAGAATGGACAATATTATAAGGGAATGTCTCAACCAGGAGTTATAGACCCCAAAAGCTCGATGGAGAGGTGAAGTACATTTTAGCGAGGCGTTATTTGGAGGGGGAGTGGTGGCCGAGGGGGTAATGGTGGTGACCAAAACAGTAGGGGAACGGACGACAAGTAATGGGGCCCATTGTTACGCTCCCTGGGCGATCGAGGCGAGACATCTGATGCTGTCATCCAGGAATCTTCGGTTTTGCTGATGCAGGCTGTTTGGATTTGTTTTATCCCTGGATCACATTTCTCATAAGTATCTTCCTGCATTTTGCCTAATGGTCCTCTAATTTACCTTGTGAATTGCTTGACATGCCTTTCGTGTTCTCCACGGGGGGAGTATGAGTCTTGGGAAGTGAAAAAGTAGATAGGTCTTGTTGGTGATGGTGGGGCGAGTAATAGCTTATGTAGATTGAGTTATCTTAGAAAATGGTTGATTGGATGTAATTCTGGGTAGGACTTGTTTCTATTTGAATTTGCGATTCTGGGATTGTACTGCTAAGAATGTGACGCTTCAGCCAAGCCTGGTACAGATCCGTATGCTGGAGGGTGACTACATTCCAATCCGCCGTTCGCTCGTTCTCTTCTCGTGCTAAGAAACATGGTTAGTAAGGGCTGTTTAGGTCGTTGCCACATCTCAGGATGATACTACCCTAGTATCTCGATTGAGTTGTGTTCGATCGTCGTGAGTTTGGTGTGTGGTTCCCTGGCAGAATCTTACTGGTAGGCCACCAGATAGGGATATTGCATTCGCCACATCGATCTGAACGGGGGGTATGGTACTCGCCACATTTATTACCCCCTTATAGAATGGCTCCCGCATGGTTAAGGGAGTGTAAAGGCTCAACTCCAAGAGTTGTGACGCATTAGTGCTCATAATTAGACAAGGGCATATCTGGGTGTGGCTCCTGTTTTGTTTGTAAAGAAGAAAGATGGATGGAGCCTTCAGATATGCATGACTTACCGGCCACTAATAATAATATTAAGAAGGTATCCTTTCCTCGCATTGATGATTTTTTTCGACCAGTGACAAGGTGTGCGGGCTTTTCTAAGATTGACTTGAGGTTCTGGTATCATCAATTTAAATCGGGCAAGTAGATGTGCCAAAAAGAATGCTTTGTCGAACAGGTATTGGCATTGTGGAATCGATCGGTTAATGTCTTTTGGACAACGAACGCCCCCTTCTGCCTTTCATGAGTTGATGAAACGGATTTTTTTGTAAGCCATATCCGATCTCTTGTGATCGTATATGAGTATATACGATATACTCCAGAGTAAGAAGAACATGAGGAGCATTTGAGGAATTGGTGGAAATGTGAGGGGAGAAGAAGCTATGCCAAATTCTCACAGTGTGAGTTTGGCCTAGATTCAGTGTCCTTACTTGGGGCACGTGCAGTTTCTAGGATGGGGTTTCGAGTGATGGTGGATTCTCTCTAGATCGAAGAGTAGTGAAGAATTGGGTACAAGACCTCTAATGGGTAGAAATAAGAGCTTTGTTGTGCCATGTTACTACCGACTAGATTTGTCAAGGGATTATCGTCTATTGCGTCACCCAACTGACCAAACTGACTAAGCAGTCTGTTACATTGTATGGACGTCTTATGAATGTGGGAAAGCTTTCTTTCCGAAACCAAGACTTGCTAAACTACCGACCATTTAACCTTGCCCAGTAGAGGGGTGAGAGAACTCATGTTTGTATTGCCGATGCATCTATTCTGGCTTGGATGTTCGTGCTAAATGCCAAGAGAAAAATGTTAATTGGCTTATGGCTTCGAGGCCAAGGTGAAAAGGATGCCTGCGTATGAACGTTAATTATCCGACCCACGATTTAGACGTGGCCTCTGGTGGGGTGGTTTGCATTAAAGCAATGAGCACACATAGCGAAGGGGTCAAGTGGTGAAGGCCTACGGATCATCGATAGTTACATAAGTCTTTACTCAGAGAGATGAATGTGAGACAGAGGAGCGTGGATGGAACTACTGAAGATGATGATGTTACATCTGTATCATCCGGGAAAGGCTTTAATGTTTCTGTAGTTAGATGCTTTAAGTAGAAAAGAAGGGAAGCATGGGGAGTTTGCCCACTTACAAGTTTCTAGCACCCATTGGCTAGGGAGGTCAGGAATCTGGCCTAAGGACTTTTGAGGTTAGAAGTAAAGATAAGGGAGGACTTAGCTTGGTGTGGATGGCAAAGAAGATCTTCCTTCCTGTGAAAGATTAAGGGGGAAGAGTTTTAATGATGATTGAAAAATGCTCCGGATCCGAGGATGTAAAGTTGTCAGCCAGGAGAGGAAAGAAGCGACACATCGATGAGGACGGTGTTTGTGAGGATTACGGAAGGTATGGTTGTACCCCACGTCAGAGTGATTGATCCACACTCTCTAAGAGGCTCATAGTCAGTGATAATTCTATACACCCTGGGCAACAAAGATGTACCGTGACCTAAGGCAACATATTTTGTGGAGAGAATGAAGCATGAGATTGTGGATTTTTTATGTGCCAATGTCCAAACTTGGTCAACAAGTAAGTAGAACACCAAAGGGCCCGGAGGGAACACTTCAGAGAATTCCCATTCTGGTAAGGAAATGGGAGAGAATCGCAATGCGACTTCGGGGTTGTCTCCAAAGACGATGGGTTAAGTTTGACTCGTGTGGGTAATTGTAGACAGATTGACTAAGTATGCTCATTTCTATTCGTCAGGTGACTGTATAATGCAGAGAGAAGTTACCAAAACTTTACATATCGAAGTTGGTCGATGGCATGGAGTTTCCACTATCAATCATATAGAATAGAGGTACGCCAAGTTTACTCCTACGTTTTGGAGAATCTGACATTCGGAAGTAGGTACTAGGTGGACCTTTAGTACTGCCATTTCACCCAGACCGAAGGTAAGGTCTAGCGAACGAGTCAAAGGTGTTGGAGAATGCTCGTGCATGCGTGATAGGAATTGGTGGCCATTGGGATAGCTTCTAACCCTTAGCGGATTTTTCATTACAATAAGAGCGATCACATCAAGTTTGACAATGGCCACCATTTGAAGCATTTATATTGGTAGGAGATTAGGAGAGTAGGTCTATCCATTGATGTTGAGTTTTGTATGCATTCAAGGTTAGACCTGGGGACTGACCTTGAGTGGATTCGTTGAGAAAAGGTGTGAAATCCATCAAGGAAAAGCTTTTAGCGCTCAAAGTAGGAAACGGATAGTATCAGAGCAATCGAAGGGTTGGGATTTGGCAGTTCATGAAGGTGAAAGATTTTGCCTGAAGGTTGTTTCAACCATGAAGGGTTTTGTTGTAGATGCGATTTGGTTTTTAGGTATTAAAAGAGGGTAACTTCAGTCCGAGGATATTGTCCATTGTACGTTTCCTGAAGCGGTAGGGGATCTGGTGACTTATTGAATTACCTTTGCTCAGCACCTCGAAGTACATCCCGGTTATTACATGTGTGTCGATGTATGTTTTGAAATGATTACATGGGCTGGAAAACTACATTATCCGTTGGGGATTCCAGTTTGCTTAGGAGAATTTGTCTTAGGAGGAGGGAGCCTGTGCACTTAGATAGACAAGTCCGCAAGTTGAGACCTAAGCGCGAGATGCCAGGTCCCCACAAGGTGCCCAATGGAAGAATCGAGCACGGTGAGAATAGATGAAGAAGCCATGGGGCGAAGGAGGGCTGGAGTATACAAGAAAGAGACCCACACCTGTTTACAGATTCAGGCGCCTTGCACTCTTGTTTACGTATCATGATCGTTGAGGACGAACACGATGGGTAAATTGGTATCTATTGTTTGTTAACGATCCTGGTTTGAGTGTTTTGAGAAGCAGATTTTTATCCTGGAAAATTGGTGACGGGACGGCCCCCCCACACGGCCGTCATGCGTCACTGACGGACAATCGAGGGCGGGTATCGTTCCAA